>JXTC01000184.1:97940-232627 GCA_002914845.1 Trema orientale
TTCCTACTATTGTCGAACAATTTGACAATATTCAAGAACAACAAATCAATGTAAAAACTCCCCATAATGAAACTATGACCAATGAACCTGTAGTAGATGAGTCACAAGGAATAACATTAAGAAAATCTCAACGAAATAGAAAGTCTACTATTCCTAATGACTATATAGTTTATCTTCAAGAGTCAGAAATTGACTTAGGGATTGACAATGATCCAGTTTTATTTTCACAAGCCGTAGAAAGTATTGATTCTATTAAGTGGATTGATGCTATGAAAGATGAGATAAAATCTATGGATCAAAATCAAGTTTGGGATCTCGTTGAGTTGCCTGAAGGTTGTAAGAAAGTCGGGTGTAAATGGGTCTTTAAGACTAAACGCGACTCTAATAGCAACATTGAACGATATAAAGCCAGACTAGTAGCCAAAGGTTTTACTCAGAAGGAAGGCATTGACTATAGGGAGACATTTTCACCTGTCTCTAAGAAAGATTCTTTTAGAATCATCATGGCATTAGTAGCTCATTTTGATTTAGAGTTACATCAAATGGATGTGAAAACTGCCTTTCTTAATGGAAATTTAGAAGAGGAAGTTTATATGGATCAACCCAAAGGATTTTCATCTGAAGGAAAGGAACACATGGTGTGTAAACTTAATAAGTCAATATATGGACTTAAACAAGCTTCCCGACAATGGTATATTAAATTTAATGATACCATAACATCTTTTGGATTTAAAGAAAACACTGTTGATCGGTGTATATATGTAAAGATTAGTGGGAGCAAGTTTATTTTTTTGATTCTGTATGTTGATGATATACTGCTTGCTGCTAATGATCTTAGTTTATTACATCAAACTAAGAATTTTCTCTCAAAGAACTTCGAAATGAAAGATATGGGTGAGGCGTCTTATGTGATAGGAATTGAAATATTCCGTGATAGAACACAAGGATTGTTAGGATTGTCTCAGAAAGCATATATAAATAAAGTTTTAGAGAGATTTAAGATGGAAAAATGTTCAGCAGGAATAGTTCCAATTCAGAAGGGAGATAAATTTAGTCTCATGCAATATCCAAAGAATGAATTGGAACGTAGACAAATAGAAAATATTCCTTATGCATCTATTGTTGGAAGCTTAATGTATGCACAAACTTGTACCAGGCCAGATATCAATTTTGCTGTCCGAATGATGGGCAAGTATCAAAGTAATCCAGGAATGGACCATTGGAAAGCTGCCAAGAAGGTGCTAAGGTATTTGCAAGGAACAAAAGACTATATGCTCACCTATAGACGATCTGAAAGTGATCTAGAGGTGATTAGGTATACAGATTCAGACTTTGCGGGATGTCTTGATAACAGAAAGTCCACTTTTGGCTACTTATTCCTTTTAGCTGGAGGAGTAGTCTCATAAAAAAGTGGAAAAACAGTCTATCATTGCTGCATCTACGATGGAAGCTGAGTTTGTGGCATATTTTGAAGCCACAATTCATAGATTATGGTTGCGGAACTTTATTTCAGGACTTGGGGTTGTCGATAGTATTGCCAAGCCGCTGAAAATTTATTGTGATAATGCCGCAACAGTCTTCTTCTCAAAAAACGACAAGTATTCTAAAGGTGTTAAACACATGAAATTAAAATACTTTGTTGTTGAAGAAGAAGTTCAGAAACAAAGGGTGTCAATTGAGCATTTAAGCACAAACCTAATGATTGCAGATCCATTAACTAAAGGGCTAACGCTAAAGATATTTAGTGAACATATTGAAAGAATGGGTCTAGGACGTAGTATTTGATATATTAGTATTATGATTATTTATTTGACACTCTGAGCTCATTTATGCGTTTCTGATATTTCCTGTTTTCTTATTTTGTATACATAATTGTTTAGATTAATAATAACAGGAATAGTCTTTAATAGACATTAGTGATTGGACCATTACTGATATTCTCACTAATAGGTCATATTGGATTAAAAGCTAATGCTGTGGTACATGGAAGGAATTATATCGAAATTGTGATATATGACCGCCATGACTCACTTTAGTTTTTGGCTCAACTATGATATATGTTATTGACCAACTAATAAGAAATTTAAATTTATGATACGCGTATTATGTTTATTTATTAAACCATAAAGAAAATATATCACATAGGCCAAGTGGAAGAATGTTAGATTTATTTATATATGACCTATGTGATTTTAATAAATTAATATTGTATTTATCAATATTAATTAGATGGTTTAATAATATTAAGTGTATTTAAATTTCTATGGGTCAATGAAGAGTTGTAACTCTTCAAAATAACGTAACTCTTCATGAACAGTTATATCTGATGGAAAAGAGTTGTAACTCTTTTCAAAACAATGCAACTCTTATGAAGAGACATATCTGATAGAAAATATGTCCTAAGAGTTGTAACTCTTAGAAAACAATGTAACTCTTCATGAACAGACATATCTGATGGAAAATATGTCTTAAAGTATTTAAATGGAATCTGGTCCTCTCTCCAACCATTATCAGAATTATACGTATTCCATCACTAAACGTATTATTATTAAGTATAAAGGGTTAAGGGAGAGAAACTCAGAATTCTGCATCAAAATTGTTTGGTAGTTTAAAGTTTAATTACAATGGATCCAGGTATGTCTATTGCCTATGTTCTAATTGTGAAAATCATGAGTTCTAAGATCATTTGGAATTATTAATTATATGCATAATAGGATTTTGCATAATTAAGAAAAACTTACACACTACACTTGTAATGGTATAATAACTCATTATAAAGAATGGATTGAGAGGGTGATAAGTGAAAAATGGCTTAAGCAAAGGACTTAAAAAAGTATATTGTGAATTCCATGTCCTGAAGCAATCCAATAATTAACTTTAACAAAAGAATTTTGTCATTTGATTTATTTAATTTTTTTTAGAGGGATGAAAGACGAGAGGATTTGAATTTAAGGTGTTGGTCTAGTTCCTAATCAAGTTAAATTGGTGGCTACAAATTTATCATTTACCTATAACAAAACTTGTTGGTGTGTATTGTCAACATGTTGAAGTCCTTAATGAACTTCGTCCTTGAGAATAGAGGGAGACACGATTTTGCAGAGGATCCATGATTATATTGTTGAAATATTCGAACCACCATTTCCTATGCATTTAAATTTAATCGATAAGTTGATTCGAACCACCATTTCCCATGCATTACATCAGATGGATAAGTTTATCTTCAATATTTAAAGTAGTTAGTTACAAGAAAGGATACCCATGATCCTAATTGATCCAATATTTATTCTCTATGCAATATTCTATCCAAGTTCCATGCAAACAATATAATCCAGTACACGTGTGGTGGAGTGTTGTTAAGAAAGAATAATCTTTTTCAGCCACCAGCATGCAAAGTCAATCAGGCGATCTTCTTGAAAGTAGTAAATAAGAGTAGTAAACTCCTCCCACATGGTTTTTTTTTTAAATTTTTCTTTTCATTAAATAAATAAGCTAGGTACTAAATACGGTGTTTCAGGCTGTTTGCCAAGAAAAAATAATAATAATAATAAACGCAAGTGATTCCTAATCCTAGGGTAATTTAAGTAATTGAGTAGCATTTTTTTTTAAAAAAAAAATTTGGGAGGATTAGAATTTATTGGGGCATGCTCTCTCTCTTTTCTCTCTTGCTAAATAATATTGTTCCTCATTTTCCCTTCGCTGTTTTTGTTACATATGCTTTCCACTAGGATTTCACACTTCCATCAAATGTAGCCTTAGAGCATATTTACTGACCCAAAATAAAAATGATTGTAAATGGAAAGGGTTGAGAATGGAATTAAAATGAATAAAAAATTAAGTGTCTTTTCCTAATTTTACTAATTATGTGAAGAATTCACCAAATATTATGCTTTAAATGTTTAAGTAAACATATGAATAGATTAGAAAGAAAACCTTCCTTTATTTCCATTAGTAAAAATTGAGCACTAGGGAAATGAAAAGCATGTTACTACTAGTGAAATTTTATTTTATTTATTTTTAAAGTAAGTTTTAACAGTTAAGTTTTTAATCAAAAATCTTGTTAAATGTTACATACTATGATCTGGCAATATAAACTCCATAGTATCACAAGGTTTATTCCAATTCAAAAAATAAAGATCCTGCAATACCGCTGCATGGCTTTTAGTGCAGAATTTCCCAATTATTCTGACCCAACAAATAATCTGGTATCATGGTGTGGTATTTGCTAAAAATTTTGCCCATACCTATCCTCCTCCACAATTATTGAAGGAAAAAAAAATAAAAGTCCTCTTCATCTGTCCTCCTTGCAATAAATTAAAAGGAAAAAAAAACAGAACCGCAAGCAAAACAAAATTGGTCAAGGACTCATTTTTGCAGTCAAGAAGTTGGAGCTGAATTAAGTAATAAAACAATTAAGTCCTATAGTTTTTCTGAATATAAATTCAAGTCTCCATTGTATCATCTTCCAAGGGTCAAAACTTACGAACTTCTTATATGGACTTCAATCAGGATCAAGTCTCAGTCAAAGCCCCATATTATTCAAATAAAAAACTTAGCTAAGCAAAACTAAATCTATCTGGGGGGCTGCAAGAGAAACCGCAACATTTACTGAGGGGGTCAAAACCACAATAGGAACCATATGTGAAATTAAAAGAGAGTCAATTTGGCAAACCCCTCCTCCACCCATGCCATGAGAAGTTGAGACTTGACCGCATGCCTCAAGCTAGCATAGCCAATGCAAGAAAAAAAGAAAACTCAAAGTTCTAGAATAGTTTCCTTGTGGTCAAAATAATCAAGGTCGACAGAGCCATAACTCAACTTTTTATTTATTATTATTGTTAGCCAAAAAAAAGACCGCACATTTTATTTTATTTTTTTTCCCCACAGAGAAATAAATGGAGTCAAATGGACAGAAAACCCAACTGTCCTTTTTTCACAGAGCACAAATTTGAGTCAGGATAAGTTTTGATCTGACACTTCCTGGCTGAAAGTTAGCTACTTTAGACAATGTTTAATAAAACTTTCCATTAGGACTTTGAGTCTTTGACGTTGTTGGTCCTTAATCAGTATATGGGTGCAATGCAGATTTTGATAATCTAGATGTTAAGTCCAAGCAGGATTCATAATCACCTCTTAGAATGGCTCTAAGCTTTGTCCCAAACTGTAAGAATATAATTTATATATCAGAAAGCAAAAAAAATGGATCTATTGTATTAAAAAAAACTTTTCATTTCTATGAGCCACAACCAAATTCTCAGCTAGTAGAATCTACAAGAAGAATCAAATACAAAACAGAGCAAAACCTGCAATGCAATTCAGACCAGAAAGGATTGAACGTGTAAATTTTCTTGACAGATGGGCCAAAATGGACACTATATATAATCATTCACATAAAATCAGATATGGCAGTAAGAACCACAATGCCCCGATTATACAACAGCAACAACATAGCCAAAAAAAAAAAAAAAGATAAAAAGAAAAAAACAGCAGCCATGGACTGGGTAAAGGTCCATTGCATACTCCCCTAAATCTCTTTACACAATATATGGTGAATAAATACAAAGAAACTTTCCTCTTACACATTTTTTTTCTCCTTCTTTTATTTCTTTGCAGCCCCTTCTTCTTGTTCCTCTTCATCTTTCGTTCTTCTCCTCTCAAGTGTCGAATTTGACTGTAAATTCATCGAAATTCCACTAACTGATATAACACCAAAACATACTATTCGGAATAGTTTGTTCTTCCCATGGAGTCAAGCCCTTCTGTACGGCTTCGAACAATTCTATGGAACACTTCCCTGACTTGGCGTTCCAAAGGGTCCAATCCATTCTTTAAGGCCTCGCAGACTTGAGAAAGCTCCTGAACTCTTTGCCTCACCTCTGCTTCTTTGTCCTCCGTCAATGGGAACTGAACCGAATCGGCCAATTCGCTCATAACCCGGGAGCATTTCTCAATCTGATGAATCTCCTTCAAGAGTCCACAAGCGTTCCTCCTGTCCCGCCTCTTCGATTCCTCCGCGATCCGCTCGTGAAGCGACGTCATGGGGGCGGCCCAGGGAAGGTTCCGGGGGACGACGGGGAAGTGGACTTGGAGGCCACGGTCCTGGCACGGAATGGCGGCCACGAGAGCCCACATTACAAACAACAAGACCGAATTGATGGTGAAAACGGCGACGGCGAGGCCGCCGGTGGCGACGACCTCGTTCGCCCTCGGGGCAGCCACGTTGTTGGCGATCGCCTGGAGCTGCCGGGCGGCGGACCAGGACCGCGAGACGCTCCACGACAGAGATCGGAAATGCCCCAGTTGGCGGTGATCCCTGGTGAAGTTGTTGCGGCCGAAGGAACGGTTGCGGTGAGCGAGCGTGGAGCTCGAATCCTTCTCGTCGAGCATTCCGATCGCCAAATCGATAAGCGCCTTCTTCGCCCGGCGGAATTGGCCTTCCCCGAGGCTCCGGTGGCCGTCCAAAGAGACAAGAACAATCTCGAGAAGCTTCTGCCATTGCCTGATCTGCTCAATCCCATCCCTGACGGCATTACAAACATCAAGCGCCTTCACGCTCCGCTCGTAGTACTCGGAAACCATCCGATCCAACGGCGGTCTGAGCACCATCGACCTGTGATTAAACAGAATAGCCCTGAATTCCTCTTGGCAACAGAGGAAAACATCCAAAAGCTTCCGAACCCACTGGACCGAAAGAAGGTCCTCACACCCCACCACCGCAGCCGCCGCCGCCGAAGAAGATGAACACAAGTCAACGAAACGGTCCGCCACCTTCCTCTGAAAAGCTTCGAGCTCGAGCTCGAGACCAGTGGCCTCATGATGGCCGCCACCGCCGCCGTCCATGGAACGGCCGATACTCGCCAACCCAGTTGCTGAACCCTGATAATCCGTTGCGGGCATTCTCACATTGACAAATTCAACCCCTCTTGCTCTCGCTCTCTCTCTCACTATATCTATACAAAATCTCTCTCTCTATATATATATATATATTCCCCCTTTTTTCTTCCCCCAAATTGAAAATTGTGAATTGGGTATTTGAGCTAATGGAAAATCTGGTGGAGGGCTGGAGTTGATTGTCTTCAAATTGGAGATGAGGAGCGAAGGAGGAGGAGGAAGAAGAAGAAGAAGAAGGGAATTGGGTTTTTTTTAGAGAGAGAAAGAGGAGAGAGAAAGGGGGTGAGATTGATGATGGAAACCCTAATGGGAGAATTGGGCGTTTTATTGGGGGATAATTGCACCGCGTAATTCTTTTTTTATTTTTTATTTATTTTTTTAAATTGATTTTTGTTATGGTAGTTGGGGAGACAAGACAGACTGAGAATTTCAGAAAGAAAGAGTCTTGAGATTGAACCACTCACTCACCCCCTCTTCCTCTCACTCACCACCAAAAAAGTAAGATCACTTACTATGTTTGAACAATCTTTTTCCTTTTCCTTTTTCCTAATTTTTTTTATTTAATTTTTAAATTCCATTACTTTCTATTTTTAATTCCACTTTTCATTAATCGAGATCTTATTCCCTCTCTTTTTATACTACACTGTAGTGTGAACACATGAAAAGATTTACTATGATAATAATTTCTCAACCTAGTTTTTTATTCTTTGGCAAAAAATAAAATATTATAACTGCAGAAATATATTCTACGGTAGGACCTTCTTATTTTTATAAAATTATACCTCTATATCTAAACCTTCTACAAATATTTACTTTTTGTGTTCAAATTGACCAGTAAATTTTACACTGAATGTATAATCCAAATTGAGAATATGTTATTTCTGCTAATAAATAATTAAAATTTAATGTATATAATTTGTACATAAAATGTGGAGATATATAATTTTACATAAATTAAAAAATAAAATAAAAATTACAAAAAAACTACACTTTAGATTTTTTATTTTTTTTTTACAATTAACCCTTACGATATTAACTGGCAGTGATTTGAACCAAAATGACTTTTATAGGAAAATTACATGAGGAGGAGTTACTATGATATGAGTTTGCTAGTTATTTATTATTAACCAAAAAAAAAAGTTTTTATTTGCGACATTGACTAGGAGTGATTTGAGCCAAAATGACTTAAATGGGAAAATTACATGAGGAGGAATGCAAAATTTACCCTTTCTCTTATTTTTTCCACTCAACTTTCATGAGTGGTCGTGCCTCACTATTTCACATTGATTCTAATACACTATTTCGCTATTAAATAATGCTGTAAAATATATAAAAATCCATATATTAAGAAATGAGATATAAGGACGGAAAAATAAAGAGTTTAATAATTCTCATTATAATAGTAGTGACAGATAATCACTATATTTACCACTATGAATATTATATCTTTTCTAATACCATAATATTGTGGCAACAGATCACTAATATAATACCTACATATCAACTATATATCACAATATTATCATTTTGTCATATGAAATATAGAATTTATTATTTAAAAAAAAATACTTCTAGAAAAGCCATTGTACCCAAAACACGACTAGTCAGATCCATTTCCCTTTTTTTCCAACAATGAAAAAATATATATAAATTAACGTGGCAAACTAATGTGTATGATTTTTAACCCATATTTTATCTCAAAATAAAAGCATATTAGTAAACAATAATGATTAAAAAAATAAAATCATATTAGGTAGTGCAAAATTTAGTAAAAAAAGTTGGTCTATAACATTATCAAAGTAATAACGTACTTTTTATCCTTTTTATTTTGAACTAATGGAGCATTTTTTCTTCTTTTTTTCCTTCTCTTTTTTTTTTTTTTTTTCTTTGAAAGGATTGGGCCATTTCTTTTGGGTTGTGTTAAAAATCAAAGTTCTGCGAATTCGTTATGCGTTTGAATCCTTTAAATTTTATACCGCCTCCGTTTAGTTTGTGTTTAAATGTCGTATAATCATACATGTTATAAGAATTATGCTACAAGTAATCATGTTGGTTTTCTAGATTTATTATTATACTTTTTCTGAAAGAATCTATTATTGTTATTCTCTTTTTAATTAAATTTTTAAGATGGTACAATAATTATGCAACGATGGACCAAAATACTTACTCAATAAAATAATAAAATTACTCAATAAAATATGCCCAAAATATTTACTCAACGATGGTACAATAATATACTATAAAACATGCACTTGATGTTATAATTATACAACGATGGACCACAATATTTATAAGAAAAAAAATATCAAGAGCACATTTTATTGAGTATATCCTATTACTCTGAAAAAAATAAAAAATGAATGTTCTGTTTTATCAAGTGGCAATTAACAATTTTTATTACAATATTACTATTATCAAAAATTCGGTCAACATTACTGTTAAGCCTTTTATATTGCAGGTGCAGCATTGAGTAATATCTGCCTAATATATTGTTACATCCACCCAAGTGATATGAATATGTGATAATCCGCCATCTCAAAATAAGCATTAATGTCTCTACGACATCCAATTTTTCAATTTAAAGTGTACATATAATTTGAAATGTACGAATCCGTTAGCATTAAAATAAATAAATAAATAATGCCATAAGTTAGTATTCCGGTAAAAAAAAAAAAAAAAAAAAAAAAAAAAAAACATAACCATCCAACTAGAAAATCATGTTGAAAACCTATGTGTTCCCGATTATGTTATAGTTCTCGGTTGTTGTCGTACATTGATCAATATGAATATTACTTATTTGAATAAACTTTGTTCGAAGCTACACCCGAATGATCGATAGGAATAAGTTGAGATGATGAACAGAAATACTAGTAACATATGAACTTGGATCATCTATTTATATGCAATTTTTCTTGTGTCGTACTCTATGTACGCCAATAAATTACGTACACATCAACAAATTCACTTACGAATTTTGTAAATTTATATGTACTTAAGAATTACAATTATTAAAGTAAAAAAATTAATTATAATTACTACGTCAGTGACAATATAATTAATTGATTTAGAGTAAGACAAAAAAAAAGACTTATTTTGATAAACTTATAGTGTACACGAGATCACTCAAAAGCATTATATCTACTATGGTTAAATATCACGTTTAACTATGTATTTTCATAAAACTTAAAAATAACCCTCAATTAATTGGAGAAAAAAAAATCCTCCATCTTTTTTTATTCATCAAACTTTAAATGATTTTTTTGGGGTGAAAGACAATAATCCTTTGGTTTTTTTTTAAAGGAATTTTTGGGTATTGACATCTAAATAACTCTTCAAAAAAATATATCTTAAAAATTATTGCCAAACAAATAAATCATCAACATGAAAGAAAATGTGATTTTTAACTAATTAGATAATGCGGTGAGATTTTTCAAAACAATGTAGGAATATTTAAATTTTTCACATTATAAAATTGACAAAAAAAAAAAGCATACGTGATATATAACTATAAGTATATATATTTTTCATGTTTAGAAAAATAGATGAGATAGTTTTAAGCAAGTATTGTGAAAACAAAGCAAAATTCTGTTATTAATAAATGGGTTGTTTTTGGAAGTCCCTATTGTACTCAGAATACCCGTTTAGGAAATATTACCTTTATATGTGGTATTTCATATTTGGTATCTTTTTCCACACGGACCATACACGGCCTTGACACGCCACCTTTTTGCATTTTTCTTTCAATTTTTTTTTTTTAATTTTTTAATTTTTTGAATGTTAAGTAGAAGCACTTTGTGGACATCCTAGAAAGCTAGGCGCTGATCTCAATGAATTGTCAGCCGTCGATTTAGAATAGCACTTTCGCGGATCAACACCACCTACTGTCACAGTCGCCGCCGTACAACGCACCATTTGCACTGTTTCTTACTTTCTGAGCTTTGTTTCCGTTACCCCACTGTCCTCTGGGGACCGGTGTAACGGGAAGCCGTCGTGGCGCCACGTGTTGGTGCAGCCTTTGTTCTCTGGCACGTGGGCCCCACGAAAGACACAGTCTCTCTGATATGGGGTTCACACGTGGAAGGCCGAGTCTCCGTTGGCGCGTAGAGCGACTCCTTCCTCTTTCGTCTTTTGCTTCTAGAAATGTTAAAGTGACAGATCGATGACGTGGCGTGGTTTGGCTTGTGTGAAATGACGGAATACCCCTATTGAAAGAACAGGTAAAGGGAGGGGAGGGGGTCTGTACTCTGTCATTTTCGAAGTTGGAATCGAAGTGCCTCCCCGCTGGTAGGTCCCTGTTATGAAGTCCTTGGTCAGAGTTTTTGGGACCTTGAGATTGGGAAGTGGGCCACCACAAACATTTATCATTTGTCGAAAATGAAATAAACGAAATTAAAATAAAGAAGTAAAAGCTATTTATTTATTTATGACAAACAATAAAAATATCTTTAATGGATAATGACACGAATGATGAATGCAAAAAATATTTATTCCGCTGTGCAATTTTAATTTTATTTGATTTATTTAATTTTTAAGGTCCGTTGTGGCAATATTTTTTTTCTTCATTTATTGGCATTTTTTTAATTATTGTTTTTAGGGGAACTACATTGGTTCTTGTTTTACTTGATTACAATAATTAAAAAGTTGTTAGCCTACCCTTGTTTCAATCCAAGAAACAGCTTACTTGTACATATTTCTACAACCAGAAATTTTGTAGGATATTTAAACTACATTTTTTTTAATGAAGATGTTATGACTAATTTTATAGACATAGTTTTCAAATGGCTTACCGAACAAATTGTTAAATCTTTTAGCACAATTTGTCTACTACATATTATCAAATTGTCTCAATACGGAATTGTCACAACGCCTTAAAAATTCATGGTTTCATTCAAGTTGGCGCACAATAATATATTATATAAGGCTTTTTTTAATGTAATATTTATGTAATTGGGTTCCGAAGATTACAAAATTAAATGAAGCATCCCAAATCATTCATTTAAGTTTACTAAAAAAAAAAAAGGAAAATCACTTATTTAAAAACCAATCTTATATTCTTATTCAAAAAAAAAAAAGAAAAACCAATCTTATCTCCAGTAAATCTATTACTATTACTCTAACCAAAGCTCAACGAGCTTGGAATAGAGTTCATTTTAAAAAAAAAAGATTCATTGAAAGCATCAACTCAAGTTCTATGAATAACAACTCATAAACATATAAATAAACAAAAAGAAAAAATCCCAATAAACATTGCATGCACCCATCAATATCTTCATTGTCACAAGAGAAAATGAAATAAGAAGTCATTGCATTAGTATCATCCAATAATTCATATGTGGAAATCAAAAAAAAAAAAAAAAAAAAAAGGTCATAGGGGGGTGATTAAAAAAACATAAATAAAAATAATTAATAGATAAGACTTAAGAGAGAGTTTGTTTAGTAACAAAATATAAATAGAAGAGAATCTAATCAAAATTTCTGAATAAATTAAGAAAAGCACTTCACGTGTGGGTTATTTGCTAGTCCCAAGGAACATGTAGGAGTGGATAAATCTCACTTCATTTATCATTGAACATCAATAGAGAATGTGATTTTCCAAACATAAAGGAAAATTATTGTTAAGCAGACCAAAAAAAATCTACTTATTCCTCATTTTAAAAAAAAAAATTAAAAAATTTATTTATGAGACAGAAATCTGTGAAAAGCATTTATTTCTTATGGGGCATTGGATTTAAATTCCTTTTCTTGACAATGATCCTATTTTAATTTATATCTTTGGGGGCTGATTATCTGTCTCAAGCCTGGCAAGGCTAACAGATCTTTCCAATCTTTCTCCCTCTTTAATGCTTGCAATTAAGAATTTAAGTGCTATTTATTGAATGGCTTTTTTTTTAAAGAAAGGACATAGTTTTATTGTATTTCAAAGTTTGGTTTCTTTCTTACAAGAGAATTTTAAATATTTTCCTCGGTTACTCTTCCTCAATTGTAGGAATAGCAACGAATAGATTATTGCTATACGATCTTACCCACTAAAAAAAGTTGTATCCTTGCTTATTGGAAACAGGTAGGATAGGGGTATACCGTTACAATCTGGTGTTTGATTGTAAACAGCTACTGGGGTCTTTCTCTTCATAGGATATATCCTTTGTTCCTAAAATGTCTAACTGTTTAGCTCACAATATTGCAAAGTGGGCGTCATTCTCTATGTCTTTTGGTAGTTTAGATTCCAATTACCTTCCTGATGAGGTATTATCTAATGTAAAGTGTTGGTCCTAGCTCCCGCATTGGTCTAGGTTGAGCTTTGGACTTTCTTTGTACCCTTTTCCTTTTATTTATAACATCTCTCGTTACCGATTATAAAAAAAATTAAAAAAATAACCTTACCCAATAAGAATTGAAGTCAATTTTTTTTTTCTTTTAAAAAAAAATTACAGAATATGTACATACATTGCTACATTGCCAAAAAAATGTAAAAGTTTAACTCCAACACGATTAAATGTCTAAGTAAAATGTTTCAAAAAAAAATATCTAAGTAAAAAATTATAACATGAAATAAGCATATATATATATATTGCTTGTTCTATACATATGACAAATTCTTACTCACTTATTTAGTATATGTAATTATATTTTAATTTTTTCGGACATATATTATTCGGTAGGGCATTGGGTATAGCATTAATTAAGATATGGTACACACATAGATGAATGAGTAAAATTGTTATCTCTATTTAAAGCATCTTGCAATTGTATAATATATCATCAATAAAAATATTACCACACTTTTTTTCCCTCATACCAACTAATATGAGTACAAACTATTCAATTCATTTGGTAAATATTTCATATGTCACAAAGATTATAAATCTTTCGCCTCCTAAGCGATGTAGGACTACAACTTTGAACCCAACGTGCTCGTTGGCAAATGTGCTCATAACCATGTGGTAGAACCCACACTTTGATTTAGAATTGTCTTATATTATTTGTAGGACTCTCGTAATACATAGTTAATTTAGTAAGATGTTGTTTAAAAAATTAAAAGTAAATTATACAAAAATTTATCTAAAAATAATTTAAACGATATTTTAGTAAATTAATTATACTAAATTGATATCAGTGTATAAATTTGTAATAAATTTTAAATTTAAGAGTCAATATTGATAATAATTAAAACATAAAATATAAATTAAATAAAATAAAAATTCAATGTACAAAAATGATATTTTCCAATTAAAAAATAATAAGAACGTGGAATGTACTGAAACCAACAAAAATTTGTTACACAAAACTCTAGGTCTGTTTGTACTTTCGGTCTTGTGAATTCATTATTTCTGCAGAAAAACAGGTCGATGGAGTTATAGTTCACAAGTCACAAATCTCTTTACAAGACAACATTAAAAAGAGGAAAAAAAAAAAAAGCAACATCATTAGGTTTTTTATTAGGGAAAAAACCTATAAGTCAAATAAGTTAGGACCATGAGAAAACGACATTGTTCCTTTATTTATTGTTTCACCTTTGAAATAAGCTGGTACTACAAATATTTTCAGGGACCATAATTCTGTTCAATACGTGGTAAATATATTCCAATGATTATTTTCAGTTCATTTTCCAAGAAAGGCAGTAAATACATGCATACCAGGTTGCCAATATAATAACTTTGGTTAAGAACTGGTAATCAATTTTCTTTTTAAGTTTTCAATATAAATACTGTACTTATGTATGTATATACTTCATACTTACTGATCTCAACATTACGCTCATAGCTGCAATATTTTCAGGGAAAATTCATTCTTCATTGCTGCTAAAGAAATGGAATCCTGATTGCATTCCGCATTTTTGGGTCACTAATCTTGCAATACACATGCATGATACATATTCTGTAAGCAATTGAATAGACATTCGAATATTGCTCAATTAGGTGGATTTTTAATAAGCAGAAGAATTAGTCTAATAAAGTTTTAAGTATAATCAATTGAATGTAACCCTAATAGTAAGATATATGGCAATTTAAATTTTCATGTTACTTCCCGAGAAAGCCAGCCAGTGCATGCCAATTTAAGAACTTGAATAGTACCTGATAGCCTGCAAATTTCCAAAATAAAAGAACAAAAGAGAATATTGATCACTCACATGGCATGATGGCAGGCAGACATAGACATCAAGGAAAAAAAACAAAACAACAAAAAAAAAATCCTTGGGCGAAGAAAACGCATGGCAAGAAAAAGTCTCAAAAGGGAAAGTGGCTAATAAAGTGATCACTAGACTAAGCTTATTTTTGTAACAGAAGGGTTAGCAGTGGTAATAACTATCAACATCATCACATAAATTCAAAGATTTTATTGGAACTCCTAAAATGTGGGCCAAAATCTGATGCAGCCCTGATTGTGGTCCCCTTTTTTGAATTAAATTATTGCTAGGGCTCCTAGAGTTTTTGTCCTCAGAGTGTTACGAAAACTAGCTGTGTGACCCAATATGTGGGCTCATTACGTGGGGAAAGGTGTGAAATATACATGTTTGGCTCTTTTCAGACGTCTCATCTTTTTATAATAAGATTAGGGACATGTCTTTGGCCTAAGAACCAAGCAACCACAAGTCACATTTAAAGATAAATATACAAATATAAAAAAGTTATCTGTTCCTCAAAATTGACAACTATTTCACACATGTTCAAGAAGGGAGAAAAAATTGTAATGATTTGTCGATTCTTTCTCAATAGTTTGAGACTTGGGGTTCAAGATTCACCCTCACAAGTTACTATCAACTCCATCAAAATCTTATGCAACTAACTAATTAGGTGCTATTACTTCTTTATTATTATTATTCTTATTTTCTTTGCGCAATTACAAAATTGGTTATAGGGAAAAGAGACTTTCAGAACTCTCTGGCCTTTTTCGCTTGCTGACTTACTTCACTCTTATGGACCCACTAAAAAAACTGTAAACTAAGAAAAATTATACGAAAATTGTGCAATAGAGGAAAAAAATATGCTTCTGAAATGTATTCTTTGATTTGGATGGGATTACAATACTAGTATAGAAACGAGTTCTACCTACAATAAGTCATTAAGCAAAAAGATAACCTGGAGGAAGGAAGATTAAGACCAACACATTATTATTTAGAGATCCGACTAAACATGTCAATTTTAACTGGTAAAAACCGTAGCCAGCACGGATTGTATTTGACATTTATCAAGGATCAAATTATTAAATCACCTTATTAACATGTTTAAGTTGTTATGCAGCTACCTTTGTTCTCTTTTTCTTCTATCAAAAACATTTTTAAAATTTCAAATTAGGGAAAAAGGTTGCCGCATTCAATAGCCCGTTTTCAGCAAATAATGATACAATTCGAGCAAAAACATATAACAAAACACGACCATAAGTCAAATTTCCCAGAATCACTTTTAGGGCTGTAAAAGCATCTTAAATGGCCGCCTTTAATTCGCATGCATGATTATCGTAGTCACTTTAAATAAAACTTCACTTTTTCCCTAAATGAATAATCATTTTTTTTATACAAAATGAGCAATCATTTAATCAGGATAAAGCAGCCACTTAAATTTTGTAGGACAATCTGATTTCATGAACACAATTACACAAATGACGATAATCACTAGGGAATCTGGGATTTAACCCAAGAATTTTAGGTTAAATCCCTAAATGTTATTTTGATCCGGGATGTTGCATCGTGGGGCCATGTGGATGAACGGTCTTGATCGGATTGATCCCATGCCGCAAAAAGGTATCAAGGTAAGGTGGGTTGTTTCATTTCATGATGATTTTAGGCCTCTAAGGATGAGGTGGTCTTTGAAAAGAATCATGCAATCAATTGGCAGTTGGTGAGCAATTTGATTAAACTGATTATCTCAATGAGTGGGACCCTTTTCTCTGGTCTGCTAACTAAACCTCATGGAGTCCCCAAAGATACAGCACCCCACCACCCTCCCCCATAATCCATCATCCCCTGCCAGGAAATTTGACCCTTGACTCTTGACATTGTTATAAAATTGAAACACCAAAATGAGGACCACAAGACCTACGTACGTGGGTCTTTATATGTGGCGTTTAAGCGTAAGACACCTACAGATGTTACAATCAAATCTTACTAGAATAATTTCATAATCAAATAACATACAGTTTCCCCACAATTTGATGAGAACAAGATGTGAGAAAATTTTGGAAAAAATTCCCCTCCATAGTCATAATAGTGTCTGGGCATTCATTGACCTCGATATTAATCGTTTTGCCTCGAATCCCATTCCCGAATCCCCCCCACCAAAAAAGAAAAAAAAAAAGAACAAAGTTTTATGTTTGTAGGCAATTAGTCATGAAATGAAGCAAAAGGAGTAATGCTATAAAGGAATCTTACAATCTCCGTAGCAAATCCAAATAGTTTGAATTATTATTCCAAGGAAAGTGAAAAACTAAAAACGAAAGGAAGCACTGAAGTCAAAATAAGAGCATATAGCTTAAGAAGAACCCAGTAACTGGGCCAAATAGTAGTGGCGCAAATCCGAAAATGGGCCACTTGAAAGCTAAATAGGGGACAAGTTGCCTCGGACCTACCCAAGATTTATAGATCTCGTCTTTACTATGAAGTAGTCAGATGGGTTTGTTTACCAAACCGACAACAAAGAAAGCAAGCTTGCAACAAGACATTTTTTTTTTCTTTTTAAGAAAGAAAAAAGGGAAATGGCTTTTGAAATTGACAAGTGATTGTTAGATCAGGACTCACCTGACTTTGCTGTTAGATGGTAAAGGTTAATAGTCAAATCTTTGCTGTGTCAAAATCAAAAGTATGCAAGTCAATATAGAGACTAGATTAACATGTGGAATTGAGTATGATTTTCTTTCCTCAACTCAACTGACTCTTGTTTGATTGGAGGTGAACTCTAGAAATGACGACTTGTAGGATTGTAGAGGAAGGAGCTTCTTTTGATTTAGCAGGATAGCTTCAACGTATGACACTTGCAAAAAGAAAATTTACCGCCTACGGTGATGAGTTGACTGGACTAATCGTGGATCCGTTGACAAAATCTTCCTTCATCTCACTCTCTCTGGCTACAACATCAGCCACAAAAATGCTACCCGAATCGCACCAACCACCGAGAACATCTCTGTTGTGGCACTGCAATAATTCATAAGATTTGTCAGTATAAACCGTCAAACAAGGGCACCTAATTTGGTTTGAACAAGACAAATGACCTAATCTTATTGATCGAAAGTGTATTCGATACAACATCTTGATCTGCTTGGTTAGATACCTAATATAAGGCCCTAACTCATTATATACATTTTAGTGCTACATCCTCCTAATTGCACTGCCTTTAAGTGAATTCTCAATAACATCTTGATCCGCTTGAAAGATTCTAGTATAAGGCCCTTGTTCATTATATTCATTGCAGTGTTACAATCATGCTACACAGAGACACAAGAAAGATTTGAGAGGAGGAAAAAGAACATCATAAGAACAAAGAAATACCATATCGTATGTATATTTTAATTATCTAATCAACTCAACTTTTAACTTTTCTTATGCTAAGATCTCATAAAGAAAAAATTTGAACCAATTCCCAACTAAGTTGGCCTAATTTTGTTCCTCTGGGACTTCTCATATAAAATAACAACAAAGTTACTATTCTCAAATGCTGTTTAATTGAGATTATGAATAGGAGAAAGTTTATTGTTGGAACTTCATTAGTTGTGTTTGTTAAATTCAAACTTTCATGCAACTACTAGGCATGGTTGTAAACGAATAATATTGCCTGGGTTCTTTTAGATGTCAATATATGTATAACCCGAGCAGCGTATACCTTGCTAAAGCCAAGCCAGTTCGAGTCTCCTCTAAATGCGAATAACTTATTTCTCGCTTTCCAATGCCCACAGAGTACCTGCAAACACCCGTTAGTTAAGTCAAAGTCCTAAGTCCTTAAACAATCGAGTGGAAGTTAGAGAAACTACAAGCATTTTATAAGACGCTTCCTAGATTTTTATGAAAGATCAATAAACAATGCAAAAACGGACATCCATAAAAATGACTCTACTTCCAACTAAATATACACAACTAGAGCATGCTTCTAATTTGGAAACATTATTAAATAATTTTACTGCTTTATTTGTGCCTTAGCTCATTGACTTTCCTCATTACTGTTTTATTTGCGGCTTCGCTTGTTGGTTTCTTCAATTACTAAGGATCTCGTTCTAATTAAATGTAATTGGTAAGTAACCCACGTATTTCCAGTTGAACAATGCAAATGGTAGATGAAATGCAAGCTTATAGCTGTAGGAAAAGCTTACTACTAGATATGTCTCCCATTTTCATCAGTTTCTAGAACTTGTTTAATTTCCTTAGTTGAGTCCAATTGCCTATCTATAAATAGACTAGTATATGTTTATTGATTGAAGACTATGAATGAGTACTGAATGAATTATGGAGTTTTCTCTCTAGTATTCTCTTTAGTCTCTCTGAGTTCTCTTTCTATCCTCTCTTGCTATTATTAGGCATCTTCCGAGTCTCTTTCTTTTCTACTCTAGTTCTAAGTCAAAAAGTGGTAATAAAAAACAACAGTCTACAAAACATAGTGATCTCGTAACTGTACAAGACAAAACAATAGCTACTCCAAGGACTTCAAAATACCGTTCTCTAGAGCAAAGCATGAAGTTAGTTGAAAGGAGTTGGCAGTTGAAAAGGATAAGTACCAAAGAAAATTCCACGGAGTCAAGAGTTACAAAGATGATGGTATTTTCACTTTCCAGGGAAGATTCTTGCATTTTAACAGGAGAAATACAATGACAACATTTTGCTAACATTTTGCCACATCCGTGCATCCTTTATAATGTGTGTTTATATTTTTATATATATATATATATATTGGTTGCCAATCCAGTAGGTATTTTTTTTTTTTTAAACCTATGTATAGGTGTTTTTTTTTTTAACCGTTGGATCATTAACGTGTATGAAAAGACATGCATCATTAATGTTATTTCTCTTTCTTACTTTTTACTATTAAAAAATGTGCAAAATAAATTTTAATTAGCCAAAACGATACTAATGTATAGGTTAAAAAAAAAAAATACCTACTGGATTGGTGCCTATATATATTATATATAATATATTAATATATATACATCTTCTGAAGAAATGTTTGATCATAAATGAAGCTACAATAACGGCCCGCCTATATATATTATATATAATATATTAATATATATACATCTTCTGAAGAAATGTTTGATCATAAATGAAGCTACAATAACGGCCCTTGGATTTGTTTCATGAACTGTAAAATTCATCTAATTAGCAATTGAAAAAAAAAAAAAAAACCGAAAACTTTGCAATTTAAACTTATAAGAAAGGAGAATGTCAAAATGGCTTCCCCAGTGACAAATTTAATCAACTAGCTCGAAGTTGACAAGGAGCAAACAAGTCGAAGATATCAAGTAATGGAATAAATCAAGTGCAAAATGATATTGACTTCAGTAACACTTGTAAATAATACCTCGTAATCAACTCCTTGTATATAGATATAGTCAGGGTCAATTGATGAGAAACTAAGTCCAGTTATCTGCAGAGTAGCAAATAGACGAGTCATCTCTAGATGCAATATAAAGCCAAAATTACAAACTTCAGTAGTTTAGGTGAAAAAAGACCATGCTTCAGTGTGGCAACAAGAGACATTTTAGTCAAAATATTCAATAATTAACTTGAACCAACTAACAAAGATTTTCCTGACACCGCCTCTCTTCAAGTCTGGAATTAATTAACTAATAAGACAAAGAAATATGAACATGATCTCAACCTGAAAGACCTTTGAAATTTAAAAAAGTAATAACTACCTGCATCTGACCAAGTTCATGCCACAATTAGAAAGAATGGCCTTGTCTTGTAAAGACCTATGAATTCCCTTTAAAACTGAAACATACCATTTCATACCAATATACCTAATAGCAAGCCCTACAAGAAGCTGAAAGAGAATTGGCTGTAAAATTGCTAAAACAGTTCTATCAAGGAGAATGTTTCCATAGGATAAAGGACCTTAAAGCTCTGGTTTTTATGGTAGCCGGAAAAATTATCTTTGCAAATTACATCTTGCAGCAATTACCTTTTACAGGGAATGATAAGGCACGAGTATCAGCAGAACAGTGGGCATATATACATACGTAATAACAGGAAGGTTAAACAACAAAAAAGAGCTACCATGAGCAAATAATTACTACTAACCTCATATTTTGAGCAGTTCACCCATCTTGATAATGCTGACCATCTAAATTTAATACAAGAAAAGAAAACATCAATTATCATTCTGTGCAAAGTGAAAAGCGGTTCATATTCTGTTTAATAGATGCTACAAACGCAAAGAGGCTTACGAGCAAGGACATTTGCTTATTTCAAGGTTCAGTGTATAAAAGAGGTGGTGTATGTATCTCCCTACACCTAAATTAATTTATAAGCAAAAGTATGGCTGTTTGGAGGAAGACATCCTTACATATATTTTTGTCTTAGTGGAAAGAGAAACAATAAAGATTTTGCTGGGAAAGACAGACTTAATAATTGAAGTTCAAGGCCCATTCCCACGTTTTGTATAGGTGGACAAGAAAAACTGTTTCAATGTATTCTCCATTTTGCTTCAGAAATGTGTTTTACTGACATACTTATTTTCTATGTATACAGCAACTACAAAGGGGACAACTGCTTTTGGCACTTTTTCCCTCAAAATAACATCGGTATTAAAAAGAAATACGATACTAGACTTCATAATTAACTAGCCATCACCAGTAAGTGAGCTTTAAAATGGTTTTAAAGGTACAAACCTGCGAGGATCGTAGATAGTCACCGTACGATCAGCTCCACCCACTGCAATGTTACCAGTTGAAGAACTGCAGACAGCATAATAAATATCACCAACAGAACCACAAATTCGTTGTAGGCACCCGCCATTTTCTTTCATTCTCAAGTCCCATATTGTCAGCTACAGTAAATTTAACGCATGAAGCCATGATCAAAAGTCAAAGAAACAAGTCAAGAACAAAGCTGATGACAACATTTGGAAACAATAGACAATGAAAAAAATTTACCTGGCAACCTTCAGCAACAGCTAAAATAGAACTTTCATTCCCATCAGACAAATTCTGCATGAAGCTCAGTGCCGATGGATACAACAGCCTGTAAATGTGGGCTAGGGTTACACTGCATTAGAAGATAAAAAAAGTTTTCCAATGTAAAGTAACCAAATTCATCTCAAATTAGAACTAGGCAAATCCTAGAAAGAACACAGAAATGATGTCTCTATCTCAAAATAAGAGCACAACTAATAAGTATCCTGGAAGTGATCTCTGCAATTTCCACTTGCTGAAAAAGAACCATCTCAACAAATTTCCGGAAAATAAAGAGCTTCATAACACAAAAATAAAAATTACAAAAGGAAGAGAACGAGAGAGAGGACACCATAATGCTACCTAACCTAAAACTTTAGTCACATCAATTAGAATGCAGAAAAATCCAATCATCTTTTTACTCATCCACATATCAGGAACAGAAAGCAAAGATTTTCGCAAAAGTAAAAAAAAATCAGTTCAAAGGAAATTAGTTGCAGACCTCTTTGTTCTTTCAATTGATCCAAACTACCTAATAACAATACTCTCTAAAAAGAAAATACGTGATGTAGTCATCATAAGAAAGCTTCTCCTTTTGAAGGGACCATTCAACAAAATTGACTGTTTAACACAGTTATTGTGAAGTGTCCCATAATATGATTTGTTCTTTAAATTTACAAAATAGTCATGTCCTGTTGCTTTTCATTCTAATAAGAGCAATCGTAGAGATATGTGCAACTACAAACTGAAGCAAAACTACTAGTAAAATAAGAAACTGTGAGAGATTCTTGTTTAGGAGTAAAAGAAGAAAAAATATTAAAAAACATATGTAACACTTACGTACGTAATGTCTGGACATGGATGTCCTGATCATAAATATCAACAGTTTTAGAAAAGTTGAGTGCCACAGCTGCCTGCAATAAAAACTCAGTCAGTATCCCCTATTACAGGGTAAGAGAACTTGGGCTGGGGACAAATACTATTTCTCACATAAAGTTGGGCTAAAATTTCATAAAGAAGGACATGAATTGTGTATCTCTTCATCTCTCCCTCACCCACCTTCAAACCCCTAATTTGTACCAATAACACTATGTCTTGTTTGCTTTACATCTCTATCAGATTCGCTGTGATTTGATATAATTTGAGAACTCAGTCTGATATATTGCACACATGCTTGTCAGGATACTCATATACAAGAAAAGCCAAAGAAATACGAGCCAGACAAGAGCTGCATGAAGACTTTATGCTTGATGCGTTACAAGAGAATCCGGTTGATAAATGGCAAAAAAAATTAGGAGTAATGGTTTTCCTTACAAAAGTATAATTTGTGAACTCAGTCTAATATAGCCATAAAAATCCGAGCCATACATCAATAAAAATAGTAATAGTAATAAAATCTCTGAAATCACGTGCCTATTTCTTTAATATTTCGCAAAAACCTCAGTCCTATTATCCTATATGAGATGATACTAAGCATATTATTATGTGTATGTGTACCAACCTACCAATTGACTTGAAAGAAGCTAAACCAATTACTTCTACTATGTTTTAATATTGCAATAAAAAATCTGAACGAGCTAACTCCAGCACTGACCTACCAATTACATGCAAGAAGCTAAACCAATTGTTTGTTTATGCAATTGATATTGTAATCAAGCATCTGAACAAGTCTGTTTCAAAAAGTCAATACGCTTCCTCTTGCTTCCTACTGATAAATGATACATTCGCTGTAAACTAGAACCGTCCAAGGATAAATAAATGGAAAAAGTAACTACATACCATAGACCATTGCGTTGGACTGAAGCAGAGTCCTGCCCAACTACTTTCTCCTACACCATGATCACGAGGTGATACTGTGTATGTGAGCCTATCAACATCTGAAAATTTCAATGGTACAAAATAATAAGAGGTCAGGTCTACAATTCACAATCCCAATCAAATGTGAGTTAAACAGTAGCCAGTGGGAAAAGAAGTAGTATGCATATCATTTTAGCTATAGTGCAGCACAAAGTTGGTGAAACATAACAGATGTTATTTAAGTCATTCTAAGATAAATAAGGACATAAAAATGATTTAATAAATCTACTATATTAATCAAATAGGTAAGCATCTTCTGATTATGATGAAGCCTAGTAGCCTACCAATCCTTCTTTTAGATAAACCTAAAGCATGGAACTGTCAGATCAAGCAAAAATCACCTATATTTTAGGAATTATAAGAACATAGACACAAGATAGAGAGAAGACCACCAATACTTTTCTACTATATTTTTTCATATGATTGAAAAAGAAGAATGGTAAGATATATTAGGTTAGGAAATGGCTGTATATTGAAAACCAAAATGAATATTAAGTTTAAGCTATTTTTTTCAAAATGAATATTAAGTTTAAGCTATTTTTTTCTCTCTGTACAAGCACTTATAAATCATCTCCTCATATGGTGGACTTATACATCATCTCATTACATGGTTCTCTATCCCTCTCAGTGTGTAACGTGTACAATAAATTGGGAGACTTAGACCATTTGCTTCTGCATTGTGGTCTGGCTAGAGCACTATGGTGTAGATTGTTGTTTGAAGCAAATTTTGTACACGCCCTTACTGAAAGATGTGAAGGAGTAATGACTGAAAGTCTATTGGTTTTGGTACAGCTGGTGGAAGTCATGTGGAATTCTGGTGACCAATGATGACCATCTCCTGGGTTGTTTGGCTTGAAGGAAGTAGCCATATTATCGAAGAAAAGTTGCTGGATTTGTCATCTATGAGGAAGAAGGTCCAATGATTTCTTTGGGCTTCAGTGGCAAAAGGGTCTAATGATTTCTCACTTTCTTTGATTGTTTTTTCTTTTTCTTTTTTGATAAGAAACTAAGAATTTATTAATGAGAAAAACAAAGTACAGAAAGATGATAAGGTATCATCTAAGGGTCACAGCCAAAGGCTCCAATCCCTAACTATAACAGAAAAAGGGATATTCTTAAAATCTTTTGTGTCATGTGCCCATAAGGCAACCCAGAATTGAACTCTATCCCATAACCCATCCTCATCGCTCTTAACATCCTCAAAAATCCCCTGATTGATTGTTGCAAGGAGAGAAAAATTTGTTTAGCAGTGTTAGTTGTTTGATTTTAGTATTATGTTGTTTTTATTTTTCATTTCTTTGTTATTGAGGATACCTTATCATCTACCTACTTGTACTTCTACTTTGTTTTCTTAATAAACTTTTATGTTTAAAATTAAAAAAAAAAAGACAGAAGAGAAGAAGAAGAATAATAATAATAATAATAATAATAATAATAATAATAAAATAGAGGCAGAACATCTTCATGGGGTTACTACTTTTTTAAAAACATTTTCGTGAAAGATCTCATGAAGGGCCACCAAGTGACTTTTACTTTCTAACAAATATTGATTGTTGCAAATATTTACGTTACAAAGAATCATAATTTGGAAAATTAGCATCATAATAAATAGGATAAATAAAGAATTTACCTTTACCATTAGTATCTAATTTAGACACAATCAGGTCACCGTAGGAATCCACACTTCCCAACATCAAATATCCGGTACCTGCAATTAATGATAAAGCGATATTAAAAAAAACTTGATTGATTCGGGAAAAAAAAAAAAAACAAGCTTCTGTATTAATTTCTGTAAAAAAACCAGTTGAATATATATATTTATACAAATAAAAAGCTGAAAAAGGTAACTGTAAAATGATATCATTAGTTTTGGTCAAAACTGCTATAATTATGCTCTTATAGTTACAAGTACATTAGGAAACCAGAACCCCTCCCATGTCCTCAACCAACTAATTTGACCTGTAAATTGGAAATGACAATGAAGTGGGTTGGTGCACTTTCAAATGGAAAAATAAATGGGCAACATTCACCCAAAATTAGAAATTCAAAACTCAATACACGTAGCTAATCTTCCCAAAAATGTAAGATAACAATACTATGATGATAAGCTAGTTCATAAGTAATTCTGTGAATAAGAGCCAAAATCTTCAAATGCTTTTCACCTATGTAAAGACATTGACATTAAAAGTCCACAAAGACGTTTACATATTCTCATTCTTCATCAACATATATTTCACAGTATTCTTTATAAATCTATTAACCTATATTTTACTTACATCATATCATCAATTAATTCTCTAGTGAACCAAACATCACTTACTCTCACTTTCTTCAAGCACTATACTCTGAATTTCTGAACGGTGTGGACAGCGGTTAACTAAGAAAGAGTCAATAACCTTCAAGATTTCATATAAATGAAAAATAATTGTGTTAACATATGATAAACAAAATAGCAAATGAAGATATTGTGTAGATGGGAGAAAATGAATTCTCAGACACAAGTTCTAATATAGTACCTCAGCATGTATAGGAATGAGAAGGCTTTCTTTTCCTTTGCTGACCAATGAATCTTCAAACGGAATCTTTCCAAACGAAGAAGGAAAAAAAAAAAAAAAAAGAAGAAGGATCCTCTTAAGCAGTAATATTTTCAAAGGACCATAAAACAAAATCATCACAATTTGGAGGGGTAGAGGGAGAGAGATGGAAAAGCGCATGCACAAACCACGCTCATTTTTGTACTGAATCATGCTATGCAAAACGACTAGGATCAGGCCAAGCTTTCGGTAAACTTAACCTTGAACTTTCGAGTTACTTAAATTATCCGTTTCGCTATAAGCCAATGAATCGAAGAGACCAACAAATAAGAAAAAGAAAATCAACGAATCATCCAATTTCCCACATGCATGATGAAACAATGAACTTAAATTTTCGTAAAACAACTAGACCATAATTTTCAACAATTTGAAACTGCTCAAATAGTCAATACCATCTAAATAAAATTGATCAAGTTATCATCAATACACGATGGGAAATTAAAACTGTAACCAGACTCAATTTCCGATTTCAGTCGCCATAGAAGCTACAAAAAGCACCAAATTCAAGTAAAAACCCACCCAGTTATCAACACTTGAATCGGAAAAAAAACAAAAACAAAAACAAAAATGGAATTGTGAGAATCCTGGGATACCTGGAGTTTGTAAATGTGGCGACCCGAAGCGATGTAGACCCAACAAGACGAACCATCATCGGAAACCTGAGAAAGGAGCCAAAAACAGCAGAGTGAGGTTTCAATTTAGGGATAGAGTTTAGGTGTTAGGGTTTAGGGTTAGAGAGAGAGAGAGAGAGAGAGAGAGAGAGGTACATGGAGGGCGAGGCGAGAGGACTGGAGATTAGCAGGAGAGGGATTGGGAATGAGAGTGGATGGCACCACCGCCTTTCTCAGACTCTTCGCCTCCAACATCTCTCTCTTTCTCTTTCTCTGCCTCTCTCCTTTTCTGGCGCCAAAATGTGATGTGTACGTGTATTGCATATAAAGAGACTGTAACGGTCACAAAGGTGGAGCCGCCACAGTGAATGATTCCCCTTTATTATTGTTAATATTAAACAAAGGATATATGCTTCCTTAATTACGGATCCCAATTTCCCAACTATATATTACGTAAGAACGATACAACAATAAATAATGCGAGTTTATGGTGTTTTTTGTTTTCTTCGCTGGTATTCGTAAATGAATATATTTAGTAATTTATAGCTTATTGACTTTTATTTTTTCAAAACAGGTAAATGTTCATTTGTTAGTTAAGAGGTTTTAGCTTCATTTTTTTTTTTTTTTTGCCTTTTTAATTTATTTATCTTCCTTTATAGATATTAACAGAAATTATTATTAAATAGTACTTTCTTTTCTTGATATATTAAATTTTTTATTTGATATATTTTCAAACAAACCATGTTTTGCTCTTGAATTTAGGTAGATATCTTTTCAGTCATAACATAGCTTTTTATGGAATTAGTGTGTCTAATCAATTTTTAGGGGAAAAAAAAAGGAAATAAAAAGTATATTTTGGAAATTGGGACTTTAAGTTTGGTAAATATCTTTTTAATCGTAATAATTTTGTCTATAAGTTTAATATATCCAACTCCGAAAATGATACGTTACAATAGTTAAATTGGTATATATTAAAATATACCAAATATATACATATATAAGTTAAATTGGTATATATTAAAATATACCAAATATATATATATAGATATATCACGAGAATACTATTCAATGTTGATTTCCTGGTAATGACAATAAATGTCATTATATGCAATTTCATGAACTCATAAATGTTAAAAAGAAAAAAAACAAGAAGAGGAAACTACATAGGATACCCTTTTTTGACATTCTGTGTAAGTATATGCCATTTTCTATAGTTTTAACTTTTATATCCCTTTTCTAAAACTATCAGAGCTACTTTTACTACTTTATCCTTATGTTCTTAAACCAGAAAAACGAGGAAAAGGCTCGTACTTTCTCCACCGCTAAGTTCCTCTGCTCTCTCATCGTCAATGGAGACTAACATTATCACCGTTTCCACCGCCCTCTCCCCACATTTCCTCATCATATTCCACCTCCACCACTGCCACCACCCGCAGAGTCCCACTCCTCTACAAGCCCGAAACCGCCAAACACCAAAACGATGCCGTCGCCCTCCAACTCCTCTCCTGGGGCAGGTGCGCCTCGGGCCAGCTCGGCGGCGGCGTCGAGGAAATCCGGCTCTACCCAACTCCAGTCGCTAACCTCCTTGTTCCCTCCTCTTCTTCTTTAACTCTCTCTCCCTCCCCCCGGCCGATTTTCGGGGCCCAATAGGCCCATATGCGAAGAGGGTCCGAATCCGGTGGAGGTGGGCATTTCGTGTGGCCTCGTCCACTCCTCCCTGGTCGTCCATGGCAAGCTTTGGGTTAGTAACTAAAAGTTCTTGGTGCATTTTATATATTGAATCAATAGATCGCCAGATTTATGGCATTAATAGCTAAAAGTTATTTTGCAAGTTGGATCTGTGGCTACCCAGAAATACTGATAAGCCTAAACCGGTCATTCCTTATAACCAGTGAGTTTTTGGAGGGTCAACATGTCCCAACATGGCATCTGCTCTTTTTAGCAGTAGCAGCCATTCGGCCTTATTAGACTCTGAAAATCCACTCTCTTAGAATGATCAAATGATGATCGTATTTTCTCTTTAAATTTTCTGAAACTTCGTAGAAGTACAATGATTCATGGCTTGGTTGTTAAGTTGGGTTTTTATTTGGGTTTCGTTATTGGAAACACTTTCTTTTTTTTACAAATTTATGGAAACTTGAACTTTGAAGTGAAACTGTTCAATGAAATATCTAAGAGATAGTGTGTCCTAATTGTAGGGATGCTTTCTGTTTCTGTGCTTTATTTTGAGAAATATAAAATGAAATATTGTTACATTTATATATATATATACACTGAAATAGGTTTGTATATTATGGTAAATGAATTATATATATCAGTAAATAAATTATATACACCGGTAAATGATAGTAAATGAATCACATACACCGGTAAATGAATTATATACACCAATAAATGATGGTAAATGAATCATATACACCGATAAATGAAATACATACATCGGTAAATGATGATAAATGAATTATATATACTTGTAAATAAATTATATACACCGATATACTGGTATATCATTGATATACATGGTGAAACGAAATATGAAAACAAATGTTGGAAAACCATGATTTACGTGAAAAATAATGGTGGTAAATCAAATTGATTTAATTGATTTAATTTACTAGGGGTATAATGGTAAATATGCTGCCATCTACAAGCGATAAAAAATTTTAAGTCATGGTAAATAAATCATATACCACCTCTTAATAGTGGTAAATGAATAATTTACCAGGGTATAATGGTAAATATGCTACCGTCTACAAGCGATAAAAATTTTTAAGTCATGGTAAATAAATCATATACAACCTCTTAGTAGTGGTAAATGAATAATTTACCAAGGGTATAATGATAAATATGCTACCATCTATAAGCGATAAAAATTTTTAAGTCATGGTGAATAAATCATATACCACCTCTTAGTAGTGGTAAATGAATAATTTACCAGGGGTATTATGGTAAGTACAAATTATTATTAATAAAAAAGAGATATATTTGTTAATAAAATCAAAAAGGGATATCTACTTAACCATACCCCCAAAAGTGGGGTATTCCTGTACAAAACCCATATTGTAGGTTTTGATAAGAGTAACAGTTATAACACAATAATTTATGTACATAAAAATATATCGAGTATACATATGAATATGTCGAGAAAAAAAGAAATATAATATTTAGCGATGATTTCTTATTAATGGCTGTCAATTTTATTTTTTGAAATTCTATAAACTTATAAACGTTCAAAAACAATTTAAAACCTCTTTAACAAATAGGCATTAAATTATAAAAAATCTGCATTTTGATGAAGTTAATTTGGGTATTTATTTTCAGTGAGCATCCAATTGGTCATATACCACTGACTTTTAAATTTGGGACATTTATTAATTTTGGGACCTAGGATACTGACACATACATATTCAACTCCTAAACTAAACAAACAATTAAGAATGGTTAGACTCATCGTGCAATCGTAGCTTAAAAGCATAGCAAAACAAAGGATATGCCTCTTTATGCTTAGTTTATGTCGAATTTACAGTACCATTCCCTAGAGTTGAAAATATCCATCGTAATACACCCTTAAAAGCATTGTGTGTGTATATATACATATTATAACACAAAATTAACTAAAAAGAAAAGAAAAATTAAAATGATTCTTGATATAAGTCTATTAGGATCTAATGGGGGTGCCACCACCAACCTCCCTTAAAAGAATAGTAATATCTGCAACTAGCAAAGCACAAGGAGAAGATTCGACATAATTCTTAATGGCATTGACAACGTCGAAGCAATCACTTTCTACCAGAGTAATTTGAAGACCATATTCCATCGCCAAGACCCTCTCTCATTACCTAAGCATTCAGTAACAAGTGGATGAAACTCTCCCGTCATTTTTTTTGAGAGAGCTTTAACCTCTGCACCATTCTCATTTTGGACAACTGCCCCAATTCCAATGCGACAAGTAGTACCAAAAATTGTTGCGACATTCAACTTCAACAACCCACCATCAAGAAGCTTCCATTTCTTTATCGACAAAAAAAAAAGAAGCTTCCATTTCGTTGCAAGTATAAGAGAACGAGAGACAATATCAACAATCTGTACCCGAACATGTTGGAACTTTTAGAGGAAACTACCAGCGGAAGCAATAATATCCCCATGCCTCCTACAAGGTCCCGGATTTGAGTTCGACTCCAGCGAGTTAAAGGTAATATATAACTTAAACTAAAAACTAAAGCAGAGGAAAATCAGCAAGCAAATGTCTTGATGCTTGATGACAATGTAAGATTAAACTCTTCACATTTGTTCACTCTCTCTGGAACACATTATGTGTCTGAAACACATTGCTTCTCAAAACATTCTCACATTGAAAACTAGTCTAATAATCATATTAAAAAGAAAATCAAATAAATGTGTATTATATCTAAGAGAAACTTTAGGAACTTGCGACTTACAGGGACTCTCCAGCAACATTCTCAATTTTGGACACACTGAGCAAATCTTAAGTAACTCATGGCAGTTGGTGACAGGTGACAAAGCTGTAGGTAGCAACTGAAGAGATCTAGAACTGTTGTTCTTCCGTGTTCTTTTTTGGTTTGGAAACTAACTTTGAAGGGGTAGAAAAAAGTTGGAAGAATTGGAGCTTAGTTCTCATACCAATTAATATAAAATAATTCGAGAAAAGACAAAAATGATAAAATAGCAAAAAAAAATAATAAATAAAAAATAAAAAAAAGATACTATCATTTTTATTTTGACACTTTGTTCAAATTATACATTGTCATATTTTGATTATGATCAATATTGACCTAGATTTGAAATATGTTCAAATTTATACCCAACACTAATTTAAAGCAGTTAATTTACCAAGATATCATTTAAAATTTTTTAAAAAATTGTATAAAAACTGATCCAAGAATAAGTTTATTAATCATCTTAGTAAATTAATTTTTCTAAATTAGTATCATAGTATAAATTTATAACAAATTTTAAATTTAAAGATCAATGTCGATAATAACCAAAACACAAAGTACAAATTAGACAAAATACCAAAATACAAAGTATAAAAAATGAATAAAATTAAGGCAGAAATAGATAAATAGGCAAAATCGAATGAAAAGAAATTGAAAACTAAACAGACCTCAGAGAGAAGGAGAAAGCTCAATAATTCATTCATAATCTAAGAATCAATTACATAGATCCTCTATTTATAGATAGACAATCAAATAAAACTAGAAAACTAAATAAAAACAGGAAACTTACGAAATTAGAATATATAAATCTAGAAATTCAAGATTAAAATTAACCTAATAATTAATTATAATATGCCTAAAATAATCCTTTCCCATTCTTCATCATAAGGTTAAAAAGGAATTTTTGTCGACTAGCTAATTCACTCATTCTCTTGCAACTCAGATGTACAATACGGATCCATTCAAAAACAAAAAAAAAAAAAACAAAAAAAAAGAGCACAAATTTATATACATTTTATCAAAACCTTCAAGGAACAAAATTTCCTTTCTCCATCACAAAACAGCAAACGGATAATGGCAATACTAGATATGATTCAGATACAGCTTTCTAGGCTGCATTTCCAACAAAAAATTGCAGCGATATACAGCTCAGAGCCCAGTGCATTTATCAACACTAATAACCCAATTAGTCTTGGGTGGAGTTACTCGAGCGACACATGCATAGACGGTTGACCGGTTGTAAATAGAAATGTGTCATCTGAATGAGTGAGAAAAATGCCTTCACAATTAAGAGCACAAATAAAATATCCGAAAAAATATTCATAATTAACTAATCAAAAGAATTTGTCGTCACGAAAATTTAAAAACAAATTAGACACTCAAAAAGTCACAGCAAGAACTACATAATATTCCATTAGAAACAATAACAGCGAGATGCGATCAACAACAACAACAAAAAATAAAAATAAAAAGAAGAAAAGAAAGTGGTACTTACGATATCATGGTATTGAGAAAGCCCTCAGATCTCATAGCTAAATCAGGTCATTAACAAAAGGGGCCGCAGATTCTTCTTCAGTCATTTTAATAGAGAAAATTCATTAAATATGCTCCACAGTCCACCCCATTTGCTGCATAAGCTCCACTTAATTATGCTTTGCAATGTATGTCCGTTTGTTTCCCTTAACAATAGTAACCTCAGATTTTTCATTAAAGCCAGTTTACATCCTCAACCGCTCCGAGAGAGAGAGAGAGAGAGAGAGAGAGAGAGAGATGCACACAAAATAAAGGAAAAAGAAAAGAAAAGAAAGATGATGATGATTGTGAGGGTAAGGCAGCAAAGATGCAAAGGCTTATCATGAAAAACCACGGAATTGTTTACAACTATGAGTATTTCCATCATTGGGCAAGAAAGACCAGCATTCGTGAAACTTAAACAACAAGAACAGAAACAAACCAAACAGTAGGATTAACTTCAAGACCAACAGGACTTCCAAATAACTCCACATAAAATTTAAACAGTATTAAAGTCAAACAGGTTTCACTCGGTTCTTTTATTCAACTCAAATGCAAAACCATTTTATCAGGACACTGATCAGGACCTTGCAAAAAAGACAAGCTTCCTTTCTAAAAACAGACACTTGTCATTAGAAATCTACTGCTTAGAGCCCAGTGCAATCATCATCAATAACTTATTAAATCATCCATAAACAAACGACCACACAAAAAAAATCAGTCATTAAAAAAGAACAAAAATTAAATTTGCAACAGAAACATAATTATTTTTAGATGGATTAACTAGAGTTGACAAACGACCACACAAAAAAAAAATCAATCATTAAAAAAGAACAAAAATTAAATTTGCAACAGAAACACAAGTATTTTAAGATGGATTAACAACTAGAGTTGACATTAGGAATGTCGGAATCTCAAAAGTCAATAGCAATAAATTAAAAAGTATTGCGTTACAAACAAAAACAACGTAAACAAATTAGGAATCGAATGTGATTAACCAATGATACACCATAAGGGAATTGTAGCATTAACAATGCTCATCTAAAAAAACGTGCATATGCTGTCTCAACCAACATATGTAATAACTCAGCCGTTTGCTCCTTTGGTCTTCAAAATTCAAAGCTTCAATTCAAGTGTAGCAAAATATCAGCCCTCAAATCCCATGGACAAAGGAGTGAACAATGAAAGCTTCACTGAAAAGCCAATGACATGTTCACAAATACCACAGCTACAACAAGCATTGACTACGGTTAACACCAGCAACAAAAAGAAGCAAGGGGAATTGAGGGGGGGGAACAAAAACAAAAGGCCAACGCTGCAAAGGCAAGCATCGACAATGGTGGAGCGGAACAAGTGATGGGAAGCTAAACACTGAAGCTCTACGCTATTCAATAAGTTCCAATCATCATACATAAGGATAAATTATTAACATATGTACCAAATCAGTTCAAAATTATAATTACATTGACTTCTAATTTAAATCACAAAAGAAGCCTCAACTTATACTAACATAAAGAAACTTAATTGATGTAGAATATGTGGATCTCTCATGACTAAAAAGATAGAAAACACCACCCTAAAGGCTAAAAGCAACCCCAGGGCCTAAAACAAGGAGAAGATAAATGCCCTCAGATCTTATAGCTAGAAATTTCATGAACATTGGCTTCATTAAAAACCAATCACATCTCAAGGTTTAAATACCACCAACACCGGCACACACCAACACCGACAGCTGAAACATATCATTATCATCAACATCATCATCATCATCACCACCACCACCACCAAGAGGAAGAAGCAGAACAACAACAACGACAACAATAATAATTGTATAGTAATAACAATGGGAAATGGACATGGATAGGACTAATTTGGGCCAAAATGACTTTTGTATCGGTGTTAGCAGGGTGCTGGCGGGAGAGATGGAGGCTCAAAATGAGATCAATGCATAAATCAACACCATAAGTTCTCATCATCAGGCATATAAAATGATTGCCCACAAAATTTTAAAAGGCATTAACTAGTTGGCAAAACTTACATTATTTTATAGTTTGAGTGACAAAATTCTTTTAAAGGACACACGAGAATATTAACAAATCAATTAAAAATAATACAAGAGGAAAAAAAAACAATCAAATGTATACAATATAGGTCCTGGTCCAGTACTATTTCACTGCAAGCAGATTAACTTCATTAAAACGAAAAAAATTAAAAAGCATCCTACAAGAAGATATATGAATGACTGCAATGCCATTGTAAAGAAGAAGAGCATACGCATCCAAACCAACTTACTAAAACAAAACCATAAGGGGAAAAAACGTGGAATTTACATGCAGGAGATGTCAAAAGAAATAGTGTCCACAAGACGCTGTAAGGAAAGAGGTGACAGATGTTAATCTAATCAACTGGAGAGACTTATAAAAAGAGAGACAAATATAATGAACATGGTTAAAAAACAAGATAGATAAATTTAAGATTTAAAACAGTATATGAACAGATAAATGTCATCAGGAAGCCCTCAGATCTCATAACTAAATTATGTCATTAACAATATAACTACATATATTTCAAAAAAGCCAATTTGCATCTTCACTTATCTCATAAGAGAGAGAGAGAGGGTACGAAAGTATAAAATTACGTCAACCATACACAACAAGAAATAAAATTACGTCAACCATACACAACAAGAACAGAAACACACATAAGAGTAGGATCAACTTCATGACTAATGCGGATATTATATACAATAGGCCCCTGTTAAGTCGAAATAGTATCCAAGTCAATCAGGCAATTAAACAAAACAATATATTCCTATTCCTTCCTTAACCACTCTTAAACATATAGATGACATCAACACCAAATATAGTTTAAGTGGACTGAGATGTAGCTTCTAGGCTGCATTTCCATCAAAAAGACTGTAGAAAACAAACCGCTCAGGGCCGAGTACATCTACCATCATTTGTTGAAAAACCATCTTAATACCAAACCAAAGCCACAAACGTAACCAAATACATATATATAAATGAATAAAGTGCAATCTAAAACAAACAGGCCCAAACTAAGACCTTAAAATGATTTGGGTCACCAAAAAAGAAAAATCCATTTGGAAAGTTTAACGAAGACCCAGGAACTGCAAAATTGAACCACACATGAAATGGCTTCAAACCACAATGTAACCCCAGTTTAGGGCTATTTTCTCAAATGGTTATTATTCAAGCTAGTAGAAAAGCACAAGAAAAGCCCTCAGATCTCATAGCTTGGGAAAGACTCGTATGCGGAAAAAGCTAATGGGGCTTCTTCAGAAGCAATAGCCCCACCACCACCATACCACCTGTAGTGAATGTGTGTGCATTAGAATATGCATGCGTGTGTAAGTATATATGATGAAAAAGAAGCAGAAGCAGCAGCAGAGGTGGTGGCAATGGTGAGTAAAGGCTAGTGAAGAACAAGAACCATGCTACCGCCCATTTCGATTTGATATTGTACATCAGCAGGCACCAAATATACAAGAAAAAACAATGCATAAATTTGAGGAAATGAAAAAAAAAATACCTCCATGAAGGGGGAAAAAGTGAAAGCAGAGATTAAAACTTAAAAGGAGGTTTGATAGAAACGAAAACATGAAATCATATTAGCGTTTGACGTTTTACACGAGGAAGTTATATATATATATATATATACTAGGGAGTGGAAGTGCCCAAAATACCCTTTCGATAAAAGTAACTACTGACAAAGGCTAACCTTGCAACAATGCCAGAGTTTGACGGTGTACCATCCAAGTTTAAAATTCAATACTAGTGAAATTAATTCCTTTTTTCGTATACAAAGTGCCTGTTTTCGTTAACTAATAATTACCACATTTTCCCACGCCTAGTATATGGAGAAGAATGAAGATACTGTATATACTTATAATTATATATATACATGTAGAGAGAGGGAAAAAATAAGTAACTCATGATTAAAAACCATTTGCACAGTTTTTCCATAACAGGGCAAAAGCAATAATACATGCAGTGACAGGTAAAAACAACATAAAGAACAATAGTATCCCTAAAAGAGGACAGCAACTTAACCAACAAGGCATAAAATAAAATTGTGCACAAAGATAACCGTAAGTTCGACATTAAAATTAAATGAAATTTACTTACTCATATCTTGCCACTCCAGTAAGTTCCCATCATAAGGCAGAAGGAAAAGATTAGTATTGTACGGAGTAAACAATTAGAAGAATGTAGGCCCCGTTTGTTTCGACTATTCCATTCCATTCCATTGGAATGGAAAATCTATTTGAATATGTGTTTGTTTCAACAATTCAATTTTTCCATTCAAATGATCTTTTAGAATGTGTGTTTGTTTCAACAATTCAGTTTTTCTGTTCAAATGGTCCATCCAAAAAGTTAACCATTGGAATGATTTTTTTGTATCTTAAATGAGAATGGAGGGGAGGAAGTGTTTTTGAATGGTCCATTCCAATGCTCCCATTCTAATTACAACACATTCCACTATTTTTTCCATTCAAATGTCTCCCATTCCAATTATAACACATTCCACAATTTCCATTCAAATACACACATTCAAATAGGCGAACCAAACGGGCCCGTAATTGTTTTAACTTGTAATTTAAATCATGGTAGAAGGGATAACTTATACTAACATAATGAAACTCAACTGAGGTGAAATTGGCGGATCTTTCATGGCTATAGATAGCAAACACCCTAAAGACCAAAATGACACCAAAGGCCTATGACCCTCAGATCTTATAGCTAGAAATTTCATGAACATCGAAGTTTCATTACAAGCCAATCACATCTCAACATTTATACACCACCACCAACACCGGCACACACCACCACCGACGGCCAAAACAGATCATTATCAACAACACCACCAACAGCAACAACAAAAACAAAAATAATAATAATAATAACAATAATAACAGAGATTTGGACATGGGTAGGACTAATTTGGGCCAAAATGGCTTTTGCATCGATGCTGGTAGGATGTTGGCAGGAGTGTCAGAGATGGAGGCTCAAAATGAAATCAATGCACAACTCAATACTATAAGTTCTCATCATTAGGCATAAATATAGATCGCTCTCATAGTTTCAAGGCCTTAACTAGTTGGAAAATTTTACATTAGATTATATTTGAGTGGCACAAAATTCTATTACATAAAACATTCTAAAATTTCCAAATAGATTAAAAGTAATACAAAAGGGGGGAAAAATACAGCAAAAGACAGACAATATAGGGGTCCAAAACACTATTTCACCGCAAATAGATTAATTTCAGTAAAACGAAGCACTCTACAGAAGATATATGAATGCTATCTAAACTACAATGCCATTTTAAAAGTAGACGTCAAAACCATATGCATCAATAAACAACTTACTAAACAAAACCAAAACCTAGAGCACAATAACTTCTAACTACTAACAAGGAGATAATCAAAAAGGGAAAAATACCTGGACTTTACATGCAGAAGATGTCAAAAGAAATAGGCAACTCAGTCTCCAATACCAAAAAAATTGCATATACAACAAAAGTGGGAAGCTGTAAGAAAAGTGGTTACAGAAATCAATCAGTGAGACAATACAACAAGAGAAACCAACGTAATATTTAAAACCGTATGAACAGACAAATGTCATCTGAAAACCCTCAGATCTCATAGCTATATCTGGTCATTAACAGTACAACCACAGAATTTTCATTAAAAGCCTTACTACATCTTCAACCACCCTGAGAGATAGATAGATAGATAGAGAGAGAGAGAGAGAGAGAGGATGACGACGGCGATGATGCCAAGGCAGCAAAAAATGTAAAATAAGGCTCGTGATAAAAAAACCATGGAACTGCTTTGCACAATGAGTCTCCATCACAGGGCAAAAGAAATAACATTGTGTGTGACACCAAAAAACCAAATGAAAGTATCCCTCAATGAAGAGGGCAACTTCAACAAGGGCATCACATAAAATTGTCTACAAAGATAACTGTAACAAGTTTACTAGTACTTCTATATCAAAATAGAACGGAATTTATGTCAACAAGCTTCCAGACACCAAAACTCCATTTCCATCACATATCAACGACCAATAATAGCAATACAAAATACAGTTTAAGTGGGACAAGAAATAGCTTTCTAGGCCGCATTTCCCTAAATAACAACATCAATATACTGCTCAGAGCCCAATGCATTTATCATCATTCATAATCCATCAGCCTTGTGTGGTGTTAGTCAAACGAATACCACAAATATAGGCATAATAAAATGTAGTCAGAAAAATATTAATAACTGACTTAAGAATGACATGTCAGGAAAATGTAAACACAAATTAGACACTTAAAAGTAACAGCAGGAATTACAAAATATTCTATTAGGAAAAATAACCAAAAAAGAAAGGAATAAAGCAACAGATGTGATCAAACAGTGATCCCAATAAAAGGCAATATAACAGAAACAAGAGATAAAACAAATACAATGGTTTTCTGATATCATTTAGAAAGCCCTCAGATCTCATAGCTAAATCAGGTGATTAACAAAAGGGGCCTTCAGGAGAATGGCAGATTTTTAGTCATCAGGCTAAGTTGCTGTTCTGGAAGACAGTTGTTGATTCATAACAGCTTTTAGCAGTTTTCTCTATAGAAAACTAGTCCTCTTTTTAGAACTGCTGTCCTGGAAAAAAGCCCCTTTTCTCATCTTTTAGTTTGTTTTCCTTAGCAATTTAACCACAGGGTTTTCATTAAAGCCAGTTTACATCTTTCATCAACCGAGAGAGAGAGAAAGAAAGAGAGAGAGAGAACCAAAAGAAAGAAAAAAAGAAAAATAGTAATGTTGATGGTGAGGCAGCAAAGACATAAAGGCTTATGATGAAAACCCTGTAATTCTTTCCTACAATGAGTATTTACATCACAGGGCAAGAGAACCAAGATTCATGAAACTTATACAATAAGAACAGAAACACACGGAGCAGTAGGATCAACTTCAGGACTAACAAGACTTCACATACAATCAACCCAGTGATATGTTATTTCCAGATAGAAGAACAACTAGAGTAGACATAATGGGATGTCAACACTGGAGCGGACACAAGGGAATGTCAACACTGGAGTTGACGCCACTCAATCTATAGCAAGAAATTACCAAGTATAACAGATATTATAGAAATAACAACCAATACAACATTAAATGCAGCAGCCGACTGCCATTTAGAAAGGCCCTCAGACCTCATAGCTAAATCATATCATTAACAATATAACCAGAGATTTTTCACCAAAGCCAGTTTACATCTTCACCCACCATTAGAGAGAGAGAGAGAGAGAGAGAAAAGAAGACAAAGAAAAAGAAGAAGAAGAAGAAGAAGAAGATGATGATGATGATGATGATGATGATGTTGTTGTTGAATGATGAGGCAACAAAGATGTAAAGGAATTGATGAAAAACCAAGGAAATGTTTCCAGCAATGAGTTTTTCCATCACAGGGCAAGAGCACTATTCACAGACATTCATGGAAAATATTCAACAACAGGAGAAACATACTAAAGCATCGGATCAAGTTTAAAGTAATTAGACATTACAAAAACAATACTTTCCTACCTTAATCACTTCTAAGCGCGTAGATTATATCAATACAAAATACAATTGAAGTGTGTTCAGATATAGCTTTCTAGGCTGCATTTCCATCAAAAAACATACCAACAAAACTGCTCAGAGCCCAGTGCATATATCATCATTCGTTGAAAGCCCATCTTAATAACTAACCAAAACAACAATATAGAAATAAAATGATTAGGAAAAAAAAAAGTAGGGTCAAACTAGAACTACAATCTTAACCATGATCTATAATGATCTGGATCTGCACTAGGAAAAAATAATGAAGAACCAAAAAAACCAAACATAAGCTTCAAACCGCAGTTTAAGCCAAGTATGGGGTACAATCTTAACCATGATCTATAAGGATCTGGATCAGTAAAAAAAAGCACTAGGATAAGATAATGAACAACCAAAAAAACCAAACACAAGCTTCAAACAGCAGTTTAAGCCAAGTATGGGGCTGTTTCCTCAAATGAGTTTTATTTGATGTAGCAGAAAAACACCAGAAATGCCCTCAGATCTCACAGCTTTGGATGACTCAAATGCAGAAAAAAGCTAAATAGGGGTCTACCAAAGCCCTAGCACAACACCACCATATCATCTAGAGTCAACATGTGTACAATAGCCAAAAAAATCTCATAAAAAAAAAAGGGAAACAAAAAAATCCATACGGTACTTCCAAAAAAAAAAGAGGACTGTATTCATCACAGAATTAAATGAAAAAAAAATATTTTGCTCTGACTTTTTAAATTTCGGTTTTTATTTAAATTTTAAGGAAATTTTAGGTCTCATGGTTCTAAAAGGGATTGTTGTATCATAGAACGGGGAGGGCATTTTTAAACACCAATCACATGTCAAGATTAAACACCAGCACACACCAAAAACGACAGCTGAAACAGAACATCATCACTATCATCATCGCCATCGCAAACAATAAAAATTACAATAATAATGAGGAAAGCTAGAACCATTCTCTTTCACACTCTATAATCATGGTGCTTCTGTGGAGATTTAGACCTGACTAGGAGTAATTTGGGCCAAAACTACTCTCATATCGGCATTGGTAGGATGTTGACAGGAGCGGAAGGGATGGAGGCTCAAAAATGCAATCAAAGCACAAATCAATACTACAAATTCTAATCATCAGGCCTAAATAATTACTCACAATTTTTTGGCATTAACTAGATGGCAAAACTTACACTAGTTTATAGTTTTGAGTCATAGTTATATTATAGACCACACTACAAAATTTTCAAGTCAACAAAAAGTGATACACAAGGAAAAAAAAACTATATAAATATATATACATATGACCTCATCCAAAATACATTTTGACCCCAAGCAGATTAATTTCATTAAACGAAATCATCAAGAAGCATCCAACAGGATATGTACATGAACACAATTTCTAAACAGCAATGCCATTGTAAAGTAGTGGTCAAAACCAAATGCATCTATAACCGACTTACTAAAACAAAACAAAACAAAACCTAGTGCACAATAACTGCGACCAGCTAACAAGCAAATAATCAAGGGAAAAGAAAGCCTGGAGCTTACATCAGGGTATACCAAAAGAAATAGGCAACTCAAAGTCCAAAATAGCAAAAAATGGTAAATGTGACAAAAGTGAGACACTGTAAGGAAAGACATGACAGATGTGACTCTGATCAGAAGACTGTTAAAAACAACGAGAAAAAAAAAATTGATATTAGAACAGTAAATGAACAGATAAATGTCATCAGAAAGCCCTCAGATCTCATAGCTATATCTGGTCATTAACAGTATAAACACAGAATTTTCATTAAAAGCCTTACTACATCTTCAACCACCATATGAGAGAGAGGGAGAGATAGATAGATAGACAGAGAGAGAGAAAGAGAGTGAGATAGAAACATATATATATATAGAGCGTGAGAGAGAGAAAATGATGAGCAGGAAAAAAATGTACAATTAAGGCTTATGATGAAAAACCATGGAACTGCTTCGCACATTGAGTTTTTCCATCACAGGGCAAAAGCAATAACGCACATCACACGATAAGTAAAAAAACACATGAAGAACAATATATTTCCTAAAGGAGGATCGCGACTTCACCATCACGACAACATAAAACTGTCCACAAAGATAACCATAACATGTTTACTTTTAGTTCTATATTAAAATTAAATGGTATTTACTCTCATTTCTTGAATCTCCGATAGAAATTATAGGGTAAAAGAACACGAACCAAAATTTTCATTCCCTATCATATAGGCTGCATTTCCATTAATAACCACAGCAATATTGCTTAGAGCCCAGTGCATTATTCAGCATTCAGTATTCATTAGTCTTGTGTGGCGTTAATCAAGCAAATACACATGACTGATTGTAAGTAGAATAGAAAAGTGTCATCTGAATGAGTAAGGCAAAAATGCCCTCCACAAATACGAGAAAAATTAAAAGGAACTCTCCGAATATTCAAAAAAAAAACCTAACAGATGTGATCAATCAGTGATGCACCATAAGGGCATTTTAACATAAACAAGAGATAAACAGTACGATGGTGCCCTCAGATCTTATAGCTAAATCAGGTCGTGAACAAAAGGGGGCCTTTAGGAGACTGACAGTTTTTAAAGTCATTGCAATAAATGTCCGTTTCATTTTTCTATCTTTTAGTTTGTTTGCCTAAATTATAACCACAGAATCTTCATTAAGCCAGTTTACATCTTCACCGACCAATAGAGAGAGAGAGAGATCATGATGATGATCATGGTGAGGCGACAAAGATGTAAAGACTTATGATGGAAAACTATGGAATTGATTCCAACAATGAGTATTTTCCATCATAGGCCAAAAAACACCAAACTTATACAAGAACAGAAAAATACCGAAGAGAAGGACAAAATTCAATAGCTAGAAATCACAGTGTTGCATTAGTTAAAAAGAAACAAGGAACATGAATTAGGTAACGAATGTGATCAACCAAAATTACACCATAACGGCATTGTAGCAGTAACAAGAGAAACCAATTCATTTACCAGTCGAAAGTCATTACAAAGCCCTCAGATCTCATAGCTAAATCAGGTCATTAACAATATAACCACAGATTTCTCATAAAAGCCAATTTACATCTTCAACCACCTCATTAGAGAGAGAGAGAGAGGGAGAGTGCGTGTGTGTGTGCGCGAGTGAGTGAGTGAGAGAGAGAGAGAGAGAGAGATATAGATGATAATGGTGGTGCTGATAAAAACGATAGTGGTGTTGAGGCAGCAAAGACGTAAAAAGCTCATGATGAAAAACCCAGGAATTGTTTCGAAACTGAGTTTTTTCCATCACAGGGTCAGAGCACCAAATCATGCAAAGCATAAACATCAACAGAAACACACAGAACGCAGGTCAACTTCAAGACTAACAGGACATTACATACAATCAACATAATTAAATTTTCAGTCTTTAAGTCAGGCCGCTCATTAACGTATTTAATTCAAAAGTAAAAACACTGATCAAAGCACCGCAAAAATCAATATATTCCTTTAGAACCTTATACAAATAAAAATTTCCTTCCTTAATCCTCCTACACACAAATAATATGAATACAAACTTAGCGTAAGCGTGTTCAGATACAGCTTTCTAGGCTACATTTCCATCAAAAAGCACAGCAACAAACTGCTCAGAGCCCAGTGCATTTATCATCATTCATGACTCATGAACAATCTATAAAAAAGGGGATCACACAAGAAGAACATGATCAAAATGCGAAATGTTATTTTTCAGATGGAAGAACTACAGTTGCCATAAGGGGATGTCAATACAAATCCGAAACTCAAAGTCTATAGCAAGAAATTACATAGTATTACAGGCATTATAGCAATAACAACGAACACAACATTTAATGCAACATATGGCTGTCACTTGGAAAGCCCTCAGATCTCATAGCTAAATCAGATCATTAACAATATAACCAAAGGTTTTTCATCAAAGCCAGTTTACATCTTCACCCACCTCGTTAGAGACAGAGAGAGAGAGATGGATAGAGAATGAAAGAGAAAAAGAGGAAGATAGATGATGAAGATGAAGAGGAAGAGGAAGATGAAGAGGCAGCTAGCTCATGATGAAAAACCAAGGAATTGTTTCCAAGAGTGAGTTTTTCCATCACAGGGCCGGAGCACTAACATGCATGAAACATAAACAAGAAGAACAGAAACGATCAAGTTTAGTTCCATATTAGATTTAAAAAGTATTTTAGCTACACTCAAATGGAAAAAAATCACTCAAACAAAACACCACATCACTCAAACAAAACACCACAAAAATCAATATAACATTATAAAACCTTCCATAAACAAGAGTTTCCATCTTTAATCACTCCTAAACACACAGATGATATATTTTATAAAAATGTAGTATAAGCGGGTTCAGATAGAGCTTTTCTAGGTTGTATTTACATAAAATAAAAAAATAAAAATAAATAAAATAAAAAAAACACCACAGAACAAAACCCATCTCCATACCAAACCAAGACAACAAAATAGGATCAAAACTAAAACCATAATCATGATAGTCACTAAAAAGACAAGTAGATGTTCCAATGCAGAAGTGAACCAAACACACAATCAATGGCTTCTGACCGCGATTCAAGTCAACATTGGAGCTATTTTCGTAAATGGGTATTATTCAAAGAAGAAGAAAAAACGCATAAAAAGCCCTCAGATCTCATAGCTTGGGAGGCTCATATGCAGAAAAAGCTAATGGGGGTTCTTCAGAAGCCATAGCACACCACCTCCATACCACCTGCAGTGAATGTGTGTGTTTATGTGTGTGTATATATATATATGTATGCATGAAAGAAGAAGAAGAAGAAGAAGAAGAAGAAGAAGAGGTGGTGGCGGTGGTGAGCAGAGGGTCGTGAAGAACAAGAACCACGCTGCTGCTCACTTTGATTTGAGTTTGCACATCATCGAGCATCCAATTCACAAGAAAAATAAATTGAAAAAATCGAAATTGAACCTAAAAGCAAAAACATGAAAAATAACATTGAAAAAAAATATATATACGAAAAATAAATAAATGAATATAAAACCAATAGAAAGCAGAGGTGAAAATCAGTCCGTTTGACGGTGTAGAAGAGAAGTGAATTCTAGGGTTTGCGGTTGTACACAAGTTACAATTTGTGAGGAAAGTGAAGTACCCAAAATGCCCTTGTACGGAAATAGACTGGGGATGACATAGCCCATGGGCCACGTGGGAGGCCCAATGACGATAAAAAATGAGGACATTAAGATAAATAGTAATAATTTTGACTAAAATAACTTTTTTTTTAGAGTATTTTGAAAATGATTTTTTTAATAGTGTTTTAATATTTTGTGACTTGTATAAATTTGTTAATATTGATTATAGTCACAAATTAAAAGATTTATCTCTACATAATTTGTGACAGTACTAAAAATAAATAGATAGACCTAGTGTCGTGTCTCTTTCTTATCGCACAAATTTAGACATATGCTTGTATTAATCCCAAGCTTATGAAAGAGAAGAAGATTCTAAAGAATCCTTAAAGTTTAAGAGCAAGACCCATTTTGTCTAATTATTAGTATATCCTCTAAGCAAGACCCATTTCTTCAATGAAGTTGTTTCTTATTATTTTTGTTTCCTTCCTCTCCTTATTTCCTTCTTCTCCTTCTTTCAAGGCAGAATGGTATTTTGACTGTACCAACAAAATAAAAGTGTTATTAAGGACCAGAGGTAGTACTAATCAGAATGCTTCATACTTACGTTTTAAACAATAACAAAGATGGATTTATATTAGTTCCAATGAATTCTTATGAGACGATATCACATCTAGGCACCGAACAAAGAAAATCAGAACCAAAATGGTGGTAAAAAAAGTAGTTGCTTAATTTCTAAGCTAGACAAACTAGTGTCTATATGTATTGTCAACACTTCTTGATGTGGCATTGGTAGAGGAACAAATCTAATTATTGATACCCATCACTTCTACTCAAAGAATTATAGATTGTAAACTAATCTATTAAAAAAAGCTATGGATTCATCAATAGCCAAACTCAAGCTCTACCAAAATTATTATTACAGTACCAATTGTGATCGTGACCGAAACTCTAATCCATCAAAAGTCTTGTAAAAAAACGTAACTTAATGATAAGCAAAACTGGGGAAAAAAAAATAAAAAATCATGGGACCGTTTGGTTCACCCATTCCATTCCATTGGAATGGAAAATCCATTTGAATGGGTGTTTGTTTCAACAACTCTAAATTTTCCATTCAAATGGTCTTTTGAAATGAGTGTTTGTTTCAACAATTTAGTTTTTTCATTCAAATGGTTCATCAGTCATATCAACTATTTGAATGGATTTTTGTGTCTTGGATGAGAATGGATGGGGAGAGGTGTTTTTGAATAGTCCATTCCAATACTTCCATTCTAATTATAACCCATTCCACTATTTTTTCCATTCAAATGTCTTCCATTCAAATTATAACCCATTCCACAATTTTCATTCAAATACACACATTCAAATAGGCGAACCAAACGGGGCCATCTTTGGGAATAAATCAACAGTGCCCAGCTATGTGAAACACACACAAAAAAAAAAAAATGTGCATAGTTAAAAAATTTCTCATCTTTCTCACTAAAAATGGTATACACAAAACAATGGCTAATAGATTCAAAGAAAAACCCATAAAGCTAGCAAAAGGCAAAAAATGCAAAAGTAGCAGCTAGTGCGTTGGATCTGTGAGAGCAAAAAAGATATCTTGGTCTATAATTCTTTCACAAAGTAAATATAGAAGATAATGGTGATATAGTTCTTGATGGCTGATGGCTGATGGCCATGGACTTTTGAGAGATGCACACAAAAGGGCAAGATTCAAGGAGGAAGAAAAAGAAAATTGCGAGAAGTGGGTCCCACTAACTAGTATATGTGATATTATTTTTTTGAATTTATTTTTCATTTTCCAAATTTTTATTTTTTTTTATATTTTTAAAATTGCAATTAAACTCAAAAGGTGACACGTGTCCTTTGAAGTGTTATTTAACGAAAAAATTTGACGTTTGTAATAAAACTTAGACAGAAAGTATTATGACCGTCAGGCCAAAAAAAAAATTAGATATTTAAGTGTAAATTTTGACTAAAAAAAGAGACTTTCACCGATTTTCTGAAAAAAAAATAATATTACACTTGGAAGGTTTTCAAGAGTAGTCCACATTTTGTTCTCAAAACACAAAAAAAAGAGTGGTCCACATTTTGTTCAATAATCAATATTACTATACACCAAATATTTCAATTATACTTATAACTAAGGAGTTTTGTAACGTTTGTTTGACGTATTTTAGTCATTTATTTGAGTGAGTTCTACCCTAGTGTGGAGCTAAGACCGGTCAAATGCGTCACGTGTGAATCATCATAAGACTCGATCACAAATTAACTAGCTTAGCTTTCTAGTTAAAAGTCTAGACCATGGTATTTTAATTACTATTTGATAAAAATGGGTATAGCAACATGGCCTTAGAAGAGGGCTAAGCTCTCCCTACATAAGCAGTGCTATTGGGCTGCACTATTCCCCAGTTTAACTATATATTCATGAGAAAGTCCCATTTGATAGAGTGAGACCTACCTTATTAAATTACTGATTGAACTGGGTATCTGTTTTGTTTTTCTTTTTTCTTCAACATAAGAATTGACGGTTGAGATTGAGCCACTGAACTCCAAAAAGCTGTTAGCGTAAAAACTTGATTGGCCTGCCGAAAGCTGCAGACTCTTAGAAAGTCCAGACTCATATTTTTGCTTGATTTATACTTAAAACTCAACTGGTATTGTGTTGGAACATCTACATGTTGATTTGATTTTGACCTAAGGTTACTTTACCTTATTTTTTTTAATATATAATTTAATTGTATTTTTATGCTAGTTAATGAATGCATTTATCTTTGTAAGTAGTTTTCATTAGGGATGATCTATTTCTCTTGAAATTTTGGCATCGATGAAATTATACGATCTCAAGGACTATACTAATCGAACTATAGGATTTTCTGAGAATAAGAGGATAATTTCGTGAGAAAAAAGGATGATCAATTTAGTACAAATGAATAAACTAAATCCACTTTCTCGAATTCATCATGAAAAAAGATAATAATATCAGAAACAAGAAGTAGAAAATTGTTAAACAAAATTATTTACGTACTAACTAGTAGTTATGCTTGAATAATCTTGAAGGTTGAACTAAACTTACAAGTTATAACCGTCCTTACTAAACTATTTCAGAAAGAAAAACGACTATGACAATTTTATTAATCTTCTTTTAAAAGGAAAATGCTATTTTTTTTTATTTTTTTTTTGCTCTGAGAAAATTCTAAATCTTAGGTAGACCTAGCCCATAACATGACCCTTCAGAAATAAAGAGGACAAAAGAAATAAAAATGGTAAAGTTGGCCCATAGAATTTTGGGGAGCAAAACATCAGAAGGAAAAGAACAAAAGACAGAAATATTTTAAGCTTTCACCAGCTGACAAATTATTTGGCAGCATGGGCCAGTTTTTAAACAATGCACATAGTAAAATGAGTGGATAATATTAAGTGTGCTCCATCTTGTTGAATTTAATCACTATAACTATAGATAATATTAATTAGTCCTACCATTTTAGATGGAGTATAATGTCCACACAAGCATATGCAACACTCCTATTAAACACCCCACCCCTCCAACTCCCAAAAAGTTACATTATCCTTCTTGAGCTTTGTATGTATTGTTGTATTTTATACCGAAGTATAAAAATGGCTTAAAAGCAAGAACTTCTTTTTAATCTTAAATCTTCATCTAAAGTTTTCCAAAACCGTTGCAGCAACATCATACTTGCACAATTTTTGTATCTGTTTGACTAGGATCAAGGAAGCTAGCTCATCAAATTCCAACTTTTAAACTTTAATCACAATTCTTTACCTCTACTTAATCCACTTATTTAGTATCATTTTTATGTTTTGCATTTATGAAATACATTTTGAGGAATTTAAAAAGTAACAAAATGGTTAAAAAAGTAATTAATGCATACTAAGCTTGAATACTGATGTGTGATTAAAAAAATTAATTCCTTCAGAACTCTGCATTTTGCCCTGTTCTGGATCTCAAAGTCTTTTATTTAGGCAAAAACTATTTGTTATTGTGCTTAAAGGCCCCTAGACTATAATAAGCATTTCCAAAGGCTTTTGTATCTTCACTGGATCTTCATAATGCTAATGTGAAAAATATCAGCTTCTTCCATTTTCTAAAACACTTATCTTACTTTTGAAATTCTGTATTGTGCCTTTTTAAAATATATAAAAGAAGGCATTTGATTTAGGCTAAAAATTCTTGTTCTTATGCAGAAAAAGTCCCCTAGACTGTAATAAATAATGAAATTCCAAAGCCTTTTTGCATATTCATTGGATCTTTAAATTAGATGCCCCTTTTCAAGTCTATAATGCTCAAGATTTATCTTGTGAAAAAAAAAAAAAAAAAAACAAAGTTGAAGTCATAAGTGATCATTGATCACTATGCTAGTCCAAAGTGCAATCCATGCCAACAAATACTATTTATAAACACACAAAATTTGACAGCATCTATCAGATTTAGTGCTCCACCAACAGTTTCTGGATTGAAAAAGTTTCTATATACCCCACAAATATCACTATCTACACCATTCTGCAGTCTTGCTAAGTTAGGTCTACAAGATTCAACCTTTTTTCTTTTGGTGCTAGAGGCGGCGGAGCCTTTCTAGATCTTCAAATAATTCATGTTTAAGCATATGATTATGTTATGATTATACAAACTTATCACTACGATACGCGTGAAGCGGGAAAATTATTTCTTAAATAGAAACTAAACCCAACAATAAAGCAACAATCAAGATTCTTTCAATGTTGTCTAATGAGACATTCTTCTTTATCAAAACCCCAATACATTCAAAGGTTGTAGGACTCTCTCGGCTTTTAAAAATAGTTAAAACAAGCAAAAGGGCTTAAGGGTATGCAAGCATATAACAAAACCAATTATTTTAAACGTACTTTTTGTTTTCACTATGACATACCAAGTATGTGTCACCATGACATAACACGGTAACATCTATACATATTATGTAGGTTCGGTAGAGACTAAAGGCATCCTTAATAACATCTATACATATTATGTAGGTTCGGTAGAGACTAAAGCCATCCTTATCTTCTTTCACTCCTCAACATGGTCAAATAAAGTAGAGTCTAAATCATCTACTTTACCAAGAGAACTTTCAGCCTTTTTGTAGATTAGTAGGCCTCATACAGTCCCCATAGAGGTTTTGGTTTGTATCTATGTCTATATATATATATATATATGTCTCTATTACTAGCCTTACAAAGCTGCTGTGTCTTGAAGGTTTTGTTTGGCATTATGGAAACATCAAGGAAAATTACTGAGCGTATTTTCTCGACTCTTCTGTCACAAGCGGTTTTGTTTACTAGAACTATTAGAGAATCCCATGATTGTAACTTTGATGTAACTTATAAGAGCTTCTGATCAGTTGTGATTTTGAAGTCATGAAGCTTTGAGCTTTTTATAGAGTGTTATGGCAAAGCAGTGCTCACTTTCGTAGATCTGTCAAGAAAGGGCCGAGTCTCCCATTAATGACTCAATCTTTCTTCTTTTCGAATCAAGTATGAGAGAATCCCATAGTTGATTTTTATGTAAAAATTGTTGTAAAGAATTATATATATATATATCATGATATTCTGTATTATAAGTTTGCTGGTTGTTCTGTTCAGTCAGGCATGAATATCAGGTGCGCTTTTTCAATAACTTGATACTTATTGCTATGGAATTTGGATATAGATTATAGGTTGATTTTCTAAGGAATCCTTTGTTAAGTTTTCAACTTTGTTGTTGAAATTTCTTGAAACATATATATGTATTATGTATTTGTATGTGTGTATTATACATATGAATAAAAACCAGACTTTTTTTGTTTCGAGAAAAAGCGGTCTTAAGTAGGAAAGATTATGAGAAGCACTATCCTAATTTTGGTGTTTCGGTATTGTAAATCACTTCTTTTTTTCCTTCCCTCTTCGGATTAGGTTCATTTGGGTCGGATATGAGAAATGTCATAGATACCAAGTGCGTGATAATTGACTTGTTATTTTGTAATAAATGTTATGATTTTCATGGTTATTTTATAAGTGGGGAAAAACTTAACTAAATGAACCAAAAACCATTTGAGAGAGAACAAAAATGAATATTATGCAACAGATAGAAAATCAATAGCAATCTGAAACTTTCTGTTGAAGAAAAGTACAAAGAGAGTGCTATTCTTATTCATGTCCTTTAATTAAATACAAACATGGGTGTTAGAGAACTTAATAATACTGGTAACAACCTGGCTACTTTGTATATAAGACTCATCAGTATGCCAAGTGCGGTGTCAAATGATCGAGTCATCATAACTTTGGACTATACCAATGTGAATGTATGCCTTCAGATATCTAATAATAGATTCAAGAGAATTATCTAAAGCTTTTACATCGAAATATTAAGAAACGTGATTAATGAGTTGTATTTTTCAGTTAGTATCATTAGATTTATTTTTTCCGAAGTTTTATTTCTCTTTTATTTTTATTTTTATTTTTTTGTAAAAAAGATGATTTGAACGTGCGAAAGTGGACCTTAATCACTGAAAAATGTCTACAGTGGACTTATAGACTAGAAAATGGACGAGAGAAAATTGGTAGAATGAAAATTGGAAGAATCTTACCTTAGCAAGGAGAAAGAAAATAAATTTATTTCCTTTGTCTGGTATTGTAGGTAGTTTTTTTATTTGTTTTCATCTTTTTTTTTAATTAATTAATTAGTGCAATCAATCTCTACAAACATTTAATATCCAAATTATAATATTTTCTCTCTAAAAACATGTGACGAAACAAAAGGAGGAAAAGTAAACTAAGTTTGGTTTGCAGCTCTCTGTCTAGGTTGAAAAGCCTGTTTGGTATTATTTTCTGCTTTCTGTTCTCAAAATTATATTTCAAAGATGAGAATAAGAACTATTTTTTGTTGTTTTAAAAAAACACTAGATGTTTAGCAAATATTTTTTAAAATTAATTTATAAGAAAAAAAATAGATGAACATAAAAACAAATTATATGTATTGTGAAAAATATATATATTTAGAGAAAGAGTCAAGAAAGAGTGAGGAGATAAAAATTTAAGTAAGAGAATGGGATGCGAGAAAATATGAATAAGAGAGAACAAGGAGATATAAAGTGCTGAGAGAGAACGAAGGAAGAGAAATTAATAAAAGCACACAAAAAGAGAGAGAGTGATAAGAATACACGATGAGAGAGAATAAAGATAGAAAAATCATAACAGACAAAGTAGGTTGTTTTTAAATTATTTTATGTATTTTTAAGTTAAGATTTAATATGTCAAATTAGATGGAATAAGACATATGATCATTTTTTATGACTATAGTTTATGGTCTCATTTGTTAGTAACTGCTTATCATTAATTATTTGACAAATTATGTTCTTTAGGTAGATGATGAATTTTGTAAGTTAGAAGGATATCTCATCATTCAACAAATTATTGATAATATCTAACTCCTTCAAAATCCAAAGTTATTTATGTTTTGCATAGGCATTATCATTTTTTATCCTATTTTAAAACTCATAGTAAAATATGAGTCAAACTACAACTCATTTACAAAAAATGAAAAAAAAAATCTTTCTTTTTAATGAAAATTTGAAGGGATAATGATATCAAAATATCTTAATTTTAACTTTTTGGCAAACCATACCCTAGCTTTTGAACTCTTTCATATTAATACCCTGATTTTTGAATTTCTACAATTTATTAAACTAACTTGTAAAATCATAGAAATTAATACCTTAACTTTTGAAATATGTAAATTAATATCATGATATTTGAAATTCCTACAAAATTGTAGGAGTGATGCCCAATTAACCTATTTTAATAGCAACATGATGGTCTTACCCCTCATTAACTTAATAAAAACTTATTAAATACTAGAATTTCTGAAAAATATTTTGTTACTATTTATTTAACTTTTTATTTAAAAAAGAAAATAAAACATTAGAATGAGAGGTATAATCATATTTGAGTTTGAAAAACCAGATTTGATTATGACGACTCACCTTACTCTGGCTCTAATGATCTAATCGTGATGACGATTAATAGAGGAGACTGTTGAAGAAACTTAAGAGTAGCCATGATTCAAAGAGAAGAAGATTTGGGCTCTTGATCAGGGTATTTTGGTAAATTAAGATAGGTAACATGGCACTAAGGCTATTTTTTGTAAATATTTTTGAGGAAGATATTTTTATCATCACGAGATTATTATTAGTTGACCCACTGAGGTAATTCTCTTTTCTTTTCTTTTTTTTTTTCAGAATTATATTTGTATGTATACATATTTATAGCTGTCTATTTGAATTTTCATATTTTTGGTTGTTTTGTGCTTATGTTTCCTTTGTAGTTTTACCTTAAAGTTGGACGATTATCTTATTATTATTTTTTAAAACAAAGATATTAAAATAGGAAAAAAGAATTAAAAATTCAATTTTTTGGGTTTATATGGGCCAAACTGACCGACAGTTCTTAAAAGACTATGAAAAGAAAAATCAAAAGTATTTCAAATTAAAGCAACATATTTTGACCAAACTATGAGTCTATTTTTTCTCCCTCTTGTTTACCGGGTCCATTGAGGAAGTTCCATAAAACCGACCGATGATCACCTACATACTACATTAAATCTTATTATTGTTTTTGAACTATTTTAATAAAATTTGACAATCTTTCTAAAATAAGGAAAATAATATCGGAGATAAATTGATGGGATGGAAATTCTTCTTTGACCCTACAAAAGGTTCCATGGCCCGCCTTTTTTTTGGGGGGTAAAGGTAGTTTAGTAATCAAGAACCTCATCAAATTTTTGGTCATTTTTTTTTTCAATTCGTAGAATTAATATTTAGTGAGTCCCACTTATTTTGTGTTAATCCAGTGGACCAAAACTATTATTAACACGTTCAATATTCAACAAGGTCCATTTGGGATAAGTGTTATGCGATCTTAAGATTGGTCAACAATTGAGGAAGTCAACAGTCAGGTGCATCAGGTCGCATAAGTGTTCTCTTAATTAAAATGCGACCTCGTCCGAATACGATAGATGCGACCAGTATGAAAATGAAACTGGTTCAGGCTTCATCAAACGGGTAATTAACATAGAAAAGGAAACAAGTTTCAGAATGGAGATCGAGTAATCCCTTTGTTTAATTGAAGATGTTACCCGATTCTATGTTTACCTAAAATTGTATTTCTGATTATACACTTACTCGTCTATGTAATTAGGAAGTTTTGAGCCATCCTCATCTATATAAAGGTGGCTTAGTCTCATTATAAGGTACGACACACACTTTTTAAAAAACACTTCATTACGTTCTGTAATTCTCTCGGCTCTCATCTTGAGACTTGGAGAAATTCTTGTAATTCTCCAGAAAATAGTGAAAGACAGTGGATGTAGGCCTATCTTTTTTGGGGCTGAACCACTATAAAACTCTTGTCTCTTTATTTGCTTTGATTAATTATCCCTTTTCACACACGAGCCACATCTTGCAATCTCTTAAAGTTTACTGTTGACAAAACCTCCGTCAACAATAAGTATTAAAAAAATCTTTTTAGAAAAGTTAGTGAATTTATACTTTCTTGAAAAAAAAAAAAGAAAAGTCTTTTAAAAAGAAGAAGATCTTATGAGTATTCACTAAATACTCTAAAAAGTAATTTTTGAGCTTTTAAAGATGTTTGAAATAAAAAGAGGAATTTAGTTACAGTTTCTTTCTTCCACTGAATAAAGCATTTTATTTTTATACTTGTTGTTTCTAGTCTAATTATAAGGCTACGATAATAATACTTCTAATAATATGAGTTGGGCTCTAATCCCTGATAACAATTGGTAAAAGGAAAAATACAAGAATTATAGTGTGTACATCTCGCATCATTATGTGATACAATATAATCGAATTAAAATTCGTAATGCTAAGCATTGGTATTGCCTAATAGATTTATTCAAGAAATTACATAAACATATATTGTTCTTGTAAGATTCTATCAGACTATGACATTATCTATCAGGGTTAATGGCACAAATGTGTCCTTAATTATCTTATTTGTGGCAATTTAGTTATCAAAATTTTAATTATCACAACTAGGCCCCTGAATTTTCTAATTTATAAAAATTTAGTCCATGTACTGTCTAAAATATAACCTGCTGTTAAATATTTGACCAAAAATACATAGTTTCTTTAAATTTGTAGTTCTAAAAACCCTCAATAATGCGAAGATTATATATTTTCTTTTCTCTAAATCCTTTTGTTCAGTTTATTTTCCTTTAAATATACTTTTAGATGCTACAACGTGCTACTCACGTGTGTTTTTTGTCAGAAATTTAACAATAGGTTACAATTTAGACAGTCCAAGGGCCAAATTACTAAAATCAGAAAATTCAAGGGCTTAATTATTGTAATTGAAATTTTTGGGACCAAATTGCCATAAATTGGATACTTCAGGGACCATTGTGCCGTAAACCTTATATATCATAATCTAATAGCAATTTTGTAGTTTATGCGAATATATTCCTTTGAAATAACCCAAAAACTCAATAAATTTAGATTAAAAGATGGATCCTGCTCATATAAATAAATTAGATATATACTTACATATTGTTTGTATTGGATCACTTTAAAAAGAGATTTTGGCGATATTGACTAATACCATCACAAAACTTGTCTAGGCATCTTTTATATAAATATATATATATTTCCATTTTATTGCCCTTTTTCCAATATATATATGGGTCATGTTTTAATAGAGATTTTTATTTTTCTCCATTGATGGGTACTTTCATTTGGACCATTGGATTTTGATCTGATGGTTATAATGATATTAGTAATTTTATCAAAAAATAAAATATAATTAATACATATATAAATATGGAAAGCTATTTATGACTTAAAAAATTGGTAATCTATATGTGATCTATGAGTTGGAATTTTTTTTTTCTAATCCCTTTTTCCATTGTTTTTTTCTTTTTTTCATTCTATTATTTATTTTTATTAAAAAAAATAAAAAAACAACTAACCTTATATATATTTTAGATACTTTTTTTTTCCTAAAGGACTAATTGTATATATACTAAATTTTTCACTAAAAAACGAGTCCTTCTTTTTTATAATTTCAAAACTAACATTATATATCTCCTCAAAAAAAAAAAAAAACTAATGTTATGTATATATTCTAAAAAAAAATAACTAACTGTTAATATAAAACTATTAAATACTAATTTTTTTATCAAAACTTTTTCTTAAAAAAATACATTCTTTCTTTTTTATAATTTCAAAACTAACGTTATTCCCTTTCAAAAAAAAAATACTAACGTTACATCCTATTTAAAAAAAAAAAACAAAACTAACATTATTTATATTCTCAAAAAAATTACTTATTCATATTAGTAGCATAATATGTTCAGATTAAATGAAATTTAAAAAATTAAACTTATAAGTGAAAATCAAAAAAGAAAAGAAATAAATAAAAAAGAAAAATATTTGAATAAAACATTAATTGATCAAATAATGGAAATAGATGAAATTACTTACTATTGTAGGTCATATTCAACTTGATAATCTTACCCATCCATGAAGCAAAAACAAAGATCTCCATTGAAACATTACCCTATATATATATATATAAAGAAATGCTATAATTCAACACGGAAGAAAATGTAATCCAAGAGCGAGAAAGAAAACGTGGAACCACATAAAAATGTCACCTTATGTGGATATCTACAACTTGATCCTCTCCATCCTAATATTATAAATATTAAATTTTTTATGAGTATAATATAGTATAATGTATGTACGCTATATGCTAAAACAAGTTGTGGATCCAGTGAGCTATATGAATCATCTCCTAAAGCTGGTCCATACACTATACACCCAAAAAAAGCAAATAAATAGTACAATTGTAAATGGCGTTACTTTGTGTAATTTGATTCTAATAAATCAAATTAATAATGTATCTCATAGACTCATAATATTCCTTTTTTGGATTATCGAAAGAGAGAACCAAAAAGAGAAGTATCACAGTTTTCACTAAAGTTATTTCTTTCCCATGCATTTAATAATCTCTGTCATAATAAATATTTTAGAAGATGCCCTTTTAGAAGATTTACGTTTTTTCTTTCCTTCTCAAGGAGATGTACAAAATTATCATTATTTTTGGTAAGGAAATGTAGATATATTGTATACATGCATTGACGCAATTGTCATTTTGGCATTTTGGCCGAGGTCAGTTATCCTAATAGGTCGTAATGAGAAACGAAATATATATATATATATATATATGAGAGTTCTAGTATAAGAAGGACAAAAATTATTCTATATATAGGAGCGGTTTTTTGTTCCAATCGGACGACTTGTAAAAGATCTAATTTTAAAAGGATTTGTTATAACATGAGCATCACCATACAGTATCATTATTCTATAGAGTGTTTCTTATCGTGTGTTCCCACTCTCTAGCATTTTTTGTGTTTTTCCAAAATTATTTCTCTCCTCCTGGTTTTATGGGGTCTCATTTTTTTTTTTTTTGGGAGTGAAGATCGTGTTTTCTTTTTCATTTTTTTCTTTAATATTAGCAGATGGTGAATACTTTTTTTTTGTGGCCAAATCATGTGTTTTTTCTTTTAATAAATCCTAGAAACGTGGGAAAGATATAGGAATAATGTTCCTATGTGGCAATGAGTATGTTATAACAAATCTTTCATAAATTGTCTGATTAGAAAAAAATTTCTCTTACATGTAAGAGTGTTTTTGCCCCTCCTTAATTCATACTAGTCGTTATACCGCGTTTTGCCCGAGTTGTATTAATATTGCATACATTAAGCCTAATGTATAATTAAGTTCAATGTATTTAAACATTAAAAAATATATTTATCTCTATATTTATTTTGATGAGACGAATGTAGCACAACCATTTATTCGATGAATTAAATTTATTATAAACTATCATTAATATTAAATTAAATACAATATTATATAATACATGTATATATTACAACCAATCATAGCAAAGAAAAATAATGATAGCACCAATCATATCATGAAAAAATTAGGATTTTTCTAAAAATTTTAAAAATAGCATAATGATCAAAGATATAGTTAGGTTCAATGTATTTCAACATCAAAAAATATATTTATCTCTTTATTTATTTTGATGAGACGAATGTAACACAACTTTTTGACGTTCGATGAACTAAATTTAATATAAGTAATCATTAATATTAAATTAAATATAATATTTTATAAAACATTAAATTATGTTTTTATCTCTCTCTATATTTATTTTGATGAGACGAATGTAGCACAATCATTTGTTGGATTCGATGAACTAAATTTATTATAAGATATCATTAATATTAAATTAAATATAATATTATATAATACATATATATATTACAACCAATCATAGCAAAGAAAAATAATGATAGGACCAATCATATCATGAAAAAATTAGGATTTTTCTAAAAATTTTAAAATAAAATAATGATCAAAAAAGCTATCAGAGTTTTGAGCTTCAGGCTTAATATATATATATAGATGTTTACTCAAGGAAACAACTTTTAATATCCATATGTTTTATATATCCTTCATAATTTTAAAAATAACACTAAATTCTCATTTAGCTTGTTCGCAGATTTAAGTAATTGACTAACTTTAATTCTTTATTGATAGGTAACGCTAGAAAGGGAAATTGGGTTGATTCCTATTCCACCTTCTAATAGGTTTGTTAACGAAAGAAAGAGAACCATTTGATTCCAAAAAACATTCTTCCTCGTTTCTCTCCGGTCATTTTCCCTTCAGACTCTTTTCAAGTAATGCCCCTTGAGTATTGATCATCACTTGGTTAGAAATCTTCGGACAAAGGAGAGAACAAGCTGATTCACGGTTTTTTTTTTTTTTTTTTTTTTTAAATTTATTAATATAAAACGACTAATGCATCCCATCATAATTAGCATTTTACATATAACGCCTGTATTACACACACATAATGTACTTAAGATAATGTTTGAAGTACCAATTTTTGTACCAAATTTTTAATACCAACACATGTGACATGTGATTTGTCACCACTCAATTGGTGATAATATTTAATCTATTTGTGATAAGTTTTAATTCACCAATTAATTAGAAATAAATTATTTGTCACATGTGTTGGTACAAAAAATTTGATACAAAAATTATGATATGTAGTGTTATCCAATGTACTTCTCTACTTCTATAACCAAACACTAACAAATTAAATAATTAATCGTTAAATTATTAGAATTTTAGTGTTAATTATGGCAAAATTTTAATACTTTCCATTAAAGTGTTAATTATACTTTGCAGTAAAATTTCCGTCCGAATTTTACGTACTCCTCTTAAAAAAACAGTATGTAACAAAGCGCAAACTCGGGGGTAATTTCAACGTTTCCCATCAACTTTTCACATTTACAGTTTCTGATGCTAAAACTCCTATTAGCAAAACAGTATGTACGGAAAAAAAACATGTGACAGTCACGTGTTAAGGGCAATTCAAGGGTACTCCGAAGTTAGATATTTACTACTATGGTACCCCTATTTCAAGATTCCATTACTAGAGTAGTAGCACCAAAAACAGAATTTTACTTAAAAACTAAACATAAAAAGATAAACAAGATGGAACAAAAGAGCCCACATATTAAGCCTACAAAGAGAATCCTTTCATGTCTAATCTTGTTCTTTCCAAAGCATATAATATAACAACAAAAGTTAAATTAAAAAAAGGAACATTAGACAAGGGAATCAATCAAAGCAAACTAAGCCAAATGATAAAAATTAAAAGAGGACTCCTCCCCTTTGTGCACTGATATTGTTTCTGCACTCTCCAGTCTTACCAGTGAGTTCCAGTCTACCATGAGTTTATACGGTGACTTTGATACAACAAACAATAACAACAACAACAACAACCACATTCTATATAAGGCCCTAGGAAGGAAGAAACATTTCAAACTAATTCTTTTTTTTTTTCCCTATTTCTTACCATAATCTCTTTCCATTTTTCTCTTCTATTCACATGCCAATTTGGTGTCGAAGCTGCTCAAGCAGATCGCAAAAGCCTGAAATGCGGACAATGGATATCTGTAATCCATAGTAAACATGTCTTTTCCTACCTTGCCAAACTGGAGTATAATCTTGTCGTGGTCAGATTGGGCTGGTGGCTGTGATGGCGTCGGTGCTCCAGCAGCAGCCTGCGTTGCAGCAATTAGCTGAAAGTTTTTGACAGATGCAACTGTCACCCTTCCCCGGAAGTTAAGACACCAACATTGCAACTGCTCATGCCACCTTGGAGCTTTGTTCCGAAGAACCAGTGGCCTCTCCTTACCTTCATCTTCCTCATCGCGGGAGCCAACAATATCGGAAAATCGAGCACTGCTAAACTCGGTTGAATTGTCAATTGATTTAGAGAAAGAAATGCTCCGGAACGAGTCCTCAAGGGAACGAGGAACAAGCTCAGGCTGGCCTGGCACAGCACCACCAGGCTCAAGGCATGAGGCAGGGATTGAATGCATAGCGCAATGCATTCTGCGTGGACCCCTAGTGCCTAGCACATTTAACTCATAAGTGACCTGGGCAATATTGTAACTTCCAGTGGGGACCTTCGGAGAAACTTTCTTCGAGTAAAATCTACGGCTTCTTCCAGGTGGCGAAAGCTGAGCAATATTGTAAGGAGGCTGGGTATCATATATAATGAATTTTGTGCCTAGAAAGTTAGACCTGAAACAAGAGAAAGAATATAAGAATTTTACTGCAATCAACAAAGTATACAGTACGATGTCAAGCGTCCAATCAGTACTCAAACTGTAAACCATCCAATCAGTACTCAAACTGTAAACCAAAAACCAAGTATCCTACCACAAAGTACTCTTGCACCTTTTCAATAACTAGAGACTCTACACCGCAAATCAAGTGCAACATTTTTGTTAGCACAAAGTTTGAGACGGATCTTCACAGGAGGAAGATAACAGGCTACAATATAGATCAAGTGACATCAGTAGCATCAAAAGAATGCTACAAACGCAGTCGAGTCAAGCAAGCTGATTTTGTCATGTTGGCTAATTAATTGTAGTGCAAAGTAAATTGATTTTGCTAGAAAGATATACTCTATTTAAAGAGAATAAAAGTACATGTGCTAGCCTTTTGTTATGTGGAACACGTGTGACTACAGAAAGTGCTACAATGTGACATATCTACATATACACAGGATACTGCATGGTGTACAAACAATAAAACAAACTCTACACAAGTCGCTAAAATTGTCAGCAATCAGCATTATCCCACAACATTGCAATTATACAGCCAAAGAACAATCCAAATCGTAAGTACTTGTTTACCAAGATGTCAAATACACTAACATGCTTAAAAGTATGCAACCAAATCGAATAGAGAACTGGATATGCTAAAATGTGAGTGACTTTTTCATTTTTCATTTGTTATTTTCAAACAAAGATTAAAATTGAAGACATGCATTCCAAACTCTTGATACTTCTTACTCTATGCAGAATGGTAAATTTTCTAAGTTCATGTGAACAATTATTTATCTACTTACTGAATAATTTTTCAGCAACATAGCAACCCCAATGTCAGTTACAGTGGCAGAACTTAGTACCTGAGTTTTCCAATGTAGGTGCTGCTTGATCTTGATATGTTATCTGCATCCATGGAAATTACATACTCTGTGCAAGTAGTTCTACGTGTTCGCTTGGCACAGAGAAGAAATTTCCCATTTTCAACAAGCAAAGCTGCAAGAACAGTGCAATCATCAGATGGGAATCCATAATTACGAGAAAAGTAAAAGTGTGAACAATATTAAAACATCATAATAATCCCAAGGCTAAAATACTTCAATAACAAATCATGCAGCTTAAGAAGATAATAAATCAATTCGTACAAAGCAAGCAGCACCAATTACCATAGAGGCAATAAAGTTGCAAAGGTTTTGCTGTTTTGACATTCATAACTTCAGATGTGGTTCTTTAATTATTATTACCTTTGTGAATTAAGAAAATCCTTTTATGTTACACTGACAGCTGTTACTATTACATCCCCCTCAATCAAATCACTTGGTACAAATACAGCATAAATGAAACTCTTTCACTTAGAAGCTTACCAGGGCCAAGGGAAAGGAAAAGGTGGTAAGTTAGGTTAGACTTGTCCCTCTTGATAAAACACTGAATCGTTCCATCCCGAGGCCCAGGCTGTAAATGACGAACAATGAAACACGTGTTAGTTGTCATTTAAAAATAAAATAACATGCTTTATTTAAGTGACACAGCTTGGCAACAATTTTACCTTGTGTATTATGTTAGGTAAAAGAATGGCGAAGATTTTGTTCAAGCAATGTATTGGAAAAATCTCCAACATTCATTTCACTTTATTTAAAAAATACATATATATACACACACACTATCAAGTAAGGCCTAGGTCATGTGTGTGTATTATTTATGCAGATAACTCCAAATAACCAAATTAATTAACTCATGCCCTAAGCATAGAAATTGCTGTAAATACATATCAGACTCTCACCTGCTTTAGGGAGACTGGGAACGTAATCTTGCCAGAAAATTCAGGACATCGAACAATTTCTTTGCAAATTTCCCTCCATGACCTGCAAACACCAGCACAATAGACAACATATTTCCGAGCAGGCCACGTACTCTCACTTGCCTCTAATCTTTTGATCACATCACGTAATAGTTCCGGTGGGAGACTAGCCCATCGGCTGTTCTGAATCACCAGAGGCTGCTCATGCAATTCATGAACTGAGCCATGTGATTTACCCCTACTATGGCCAGGCAGTCTCACCTCAAAACTTCGCCTCGATAAACTACCAAAACCATCCCTAACATCACGAACAATACTGCGAAACGACATCTACTCCAAAGCACTAACTGTCCCAGATGTTTAATAGTGATATATCTTCAGCAGAGATGCATAAATTGTATTCCACTTTACTTCAAAAGGTGACCACAGACCATTACGCACTATTAAGCTGTCAAAAAAGAGGAAAATACATGTTTCAAAATTCCACGTTAAACACTTAATAACCAAGTTAAGAAAAATAAGAAGACAGACGACGAAAAGCACAAACAAGAAAAAAGATTCTCATAAAAAGAAGCTTCTCACATGGAGCTAAAGTAGTCTTAAGTTCTACACTTTAATCAGAAACATCTTTATGTGGATTTTTAAATACCATTTTTCCCGAAACCTAAATTATCATTTCTTGAGAATAAACTTCTTAATTGGTACACACACCAACCAGTGAAACACAAAATTTATGTAAAATGAAATTAAATAAATGGCCGAGCAAGAGAGAGAATTTAGCTCAAATATTTTTTTTCCTTTTTTAAAGGTAACCTCTGAGACATACGTACCAATTAAATTGGTTATAAAAATGCAAAAAATTAAATATCTTATAACCCTAAAAATTCTTAACAAGTACCAAAATAAGAAATTAAGCTTATGAAAACGTCACCCCAAAAAAAAAAAAAAAAAGATGGGAACAAACCTGAAATGTGCACACGCAAATAACAGTGCCAAATGACTAAGTCCCAGGCCTTGACATAATCAAGGATCCATTACTTCTCGACTAAGGCTTGCAAAGATCGGTGACCAGCACACAAAGATCAAAGCTTTCCGGTCAAATCTCTGCAACTGTAGAAACTGAAACCCTAGAAATTAGTTCCCAAAAAAAGCATTTTTACACGACAAAATTAGAAACACAAAGAAGATTATTACAAAAAAAGTGACCATAAATGGCAAAAAAAAAAGTGAGAAAATAGAAGTAATCAGAAAAATTCTCCCTTAAGTGATCTGAGACCCCCAAAAAAATCCTTAGCCAAGGAAAGGAGGGGCAAAAAAAAGAAAACCAATAAGAAATTATAGCAACTAGAGCAGGATACAGATCTCAAAGAGCTAGAAACATCCTCACACACCAAAAACCAAAAAAATATTTATCTAACTTTTTGAATTTCCCACACCAGAGGAAAGCATTTTCGCACCGAAAAAACTAAGAGAAGCTTCAAAAACCCAGATTTTTAAAGACCCTTTTGACCACAGGTAAGGTGTAGTACGTGAAACTAACCTGTAAGCCAAACAGATCAGAGAAACGGAAACGTGGTGAAATTTTCTCGAGAAACAAACAGAAAAGCGAGGCGGAATGTAGACACAAAAGTTCCAGTAAGAAAAAGCTGCAAATTCGAGCACCCAACACGAAGATCAGAACAGAACCAAGCTCAACCTCACGGTCCTTCTTCTTCTTCTTCTTTCTCCTCCTTTATCTCTCTCTCTCTCTCTCTCTCTAAAAAGTCTTCTGTGTCTCTCTCTCTCTCTGAGGCCCCGGACTTGAACTCTTTATTAAATCCAATTCACGAAACTATATACGTTAAATTATTAAAAAAATGAAGCAGCTTTATAATTATTAATTAACTACTTAATCCTAATTCTTTTGTCTCAATTTTTTTTTTCTTTCTAATACATAAATACACCCCAACTAGGCTTATCCTAATTTACCATTTTACCCTTAACGGTTGACTTTGACGGTTGACTTTACGGTTTCCTCATTTAAGTTCCTCCGTTTCCGTTGCGGTGGTCTCATCACATACAAGGGTTCTTTTGATAAGGTGCATTCGGGTCTTTCAGAGTACGATAGGGGCTTATGTGGTTATACGATCTGAGCCATCGGATTTACTTGATTTATCGTCATTTGGTGGGGACGTGGAGGGTCGTGAGTGGTTTTTATTTATTAGGTTAATGCGTGAGGAGGGTGCCCTTTGTGAGGGGAATGATAACATGGGGCACGCTGTCATGATGGAAGCCTGTTTGAGAGGTTTTATGACGATATTGTCCTTGTTGAAATTGTAATGTTACGAAGGTATACCCCTGGTGATTTCGGATTATAAACGGGGATGGTGCCATGTAAATACGTGCATGCAAGATGCCACGTGTATAAGATTTTTGTTTTTTCATTAACGTGTCTATGGATTTTATAGATACGAAGTTTACAATATAAATCCTCTCTCTAATTTTGGTATCGGTACCGTATCATTAGAGCAATACTAAGGACTAAGAAGTACATTATATCACAAGATATATTAAAATGTGACTGATTGATTATAATTATATTTTGAGATCTATATAGGATCAATTTATTTGATTAAAATCACTCGATAATAAAATTACTTGATACTTTATCCTATTACATATAGGATCAATTTATTTGATTAAAATCACTCGATAATAAAATTACTTTATACTTTATCGTATTACTCTATTATTTAGGATAAATCAGTTTTATTAAAATTTTTAGTAGTAATGGATATGATTTGAACATGAATTGAGAAATCAAACTGGAGAAAAGAATTTCGCTAAAGAATATGCAAGAATTTAAAATTGTCGCTTGCAGTAACAACAAGAACTAAACTAATAACGAAATTTGGTTTGTCGTTTGTTCTTATTTTGTTGTCGTTCACGGACTAAACAGGATTAGGAGAGTTTTCTTAATTTATTGCTTTAATTCCATGGAGAAGTGAAAAACGAGACCGTCCTAACCGAGGAAGGGAAAGGGAAAGGAGGAGAGCATGTATAGACAAAATCGATATGGGGAGTATAAAATTAGTACAAAGGATTTTTTAACCTAACTTGGATTGGTTAAATATATATTTTTATATTGCTAAAAGTCATCAATTTTTTAGGGCTGATATGTTTCCATAGGTATGACTGCCAGTACAAGTATACTGAATATTTTGAGTTGAAATTTTCTTACATACTTTTAAAATTTTTATCATTTGCTAAGGTTTTTACGATAAAAAATGAAAAAATAAAACTATGACATAGTTCTTCAATGGAGTTAAAAAAGAAGAAAAAAAAGGGGAGGGGGCCGGGGGAGCACATTAGGCTGTTTAACTGGATCTTATAGAAAGTCTAAAGTCTTCTTTCAAATATTTTTTCAAAATCTCGAGTTAGGACTCAAAAATTTATTTTGCAATGACTTTTAGAAAATATATTATTCTCCAAAAATACTCTTTCAAAAAGAATATTTTGTGAAGAACCAATAAAAAGATCATGAACTGTATGAGATCATACTATAATCAAATTGTTCATCAACAAGTATAAGACGACATTTAAAAAAGAAAAAAAAAATCTATAGAACATGAAGTAAATGATATTTTTTTATTTTTGAATGGTAGATTACCAAAAGTTTATGTTATTTTCCAGTCAAGCGTTTAAAATTTTATGAGCATCAAACCATATGATGGGATAAGTTTCCTCTCTTCTTCCTTTCAAATACTGCTTAAATTAATCAGATAATTTGGGCACAGAAGCAAGTCAATAACGTTTTATTTTTTTTTTTTAAAAAAAGTCAATAATGACCGCGCATTCCTGATGTTTAATTATAAGATTTTATAAAATTACATTTAACAATTTTTTTTTTTCCTTTTAATTTCATGTGTATGTCAGTACTGAATGTATGTATGTATTTGTCTCTACCTGTATAAATAAACTAAAGAGAACCCCGTAGTCACAAACTCTTCGTTCTAGCCATCTCCGATTTTTTTTCAAAAAATAAAAAAGTAAAAAATCCAGAATTTCTAACTTTTCGTTTGATAGTAATAATAAGTTTGATAATAATAATAATAATAATAATATTAAACAGTTAGATGGCTTCCCCTTTTCTTAACAATCTATAGTCGGATGGTTGGATTGCCTTAACTTTTAAAGGGAATATTATATAAATATCTCATCTATTGAAGTGTAATGTTCCATTTTTATCTCTCCAGATTTCTAAAACAACAAAAACATTATATTAAATCAACAAATCAAAACAAAATTCATCCCTCTATGATCTAAGTTAGTCAAAATTGACATGCAAATAAAGAAAATTTCCCTCTTGAATCTGGAACCAAACAAATATAACATGAAGAAAATGATGGAAGATTGAAAGGAGAACAAATGAATAAGAAATAAAAGAATTATGGAAAAAAAATGCTTATACCATTTTTTCAATTTGTTTTTTCATCTTTTAGGTAATAAATGATGCTTTTTTTCTGGTAATTAATGGTGCTTACCTCGGTCTTTCTCCAGAAAATTTCTAGATAATTTAACCAAATTAGATGGAGATGTAAAAATTGAATCAATATGTGAAAAAAAAAATAATTTTGTTTTTCTAGATCCCTCAAAAAGAAAAAAAATGAAAATAAAAACAGGCATTTTGCCTAAACTGAAGGAATAATAATTTTATGATTTTCACGAATTTAAATTATCATTCTTTTCTATCTTTGAAGGAATCGCTATTGGTTTGTTATGTTTACTAATTCAACTTAGAATTCAGGTTAGAATTAACAAAAACAAATATGGTATATTTGAATTTATGTGAATATTATTAAAAAAAAAAAGAATTTATGTGAATATTATAAATTTCTGTTTGTTTACTACTTTATAAATTTGCTATTCAAATTATATAACCCAAATCGGCAAAAAGAATGCCTGATTCAAACAATCAAAAATAAATTAGGTCAAACCCTCCAAATTGCTGTCCAAAAGATTAAGACCCAATCGTTAGTTCGTTACTATTCTCTCTACCCTTCTCCCCACCAAGTAAGAATAAAGTACAGTAGAGTAATCACGAGGGAATTTTTGGACGAAGATGGGATAGATTTTTTTTTTTTTGAGAACTGTGCAAATATCGAATAATTATATTATGCTACTGGCGATTGTCAATATTAATATTTAGATTTAAAACTTGTAATAAATCTACATATTCACTAGTTGTTGTATGCTAAAAAAAAGTTCGCTAGAAAAAGAGTGGGTATGAGTTGTCAAGTGCATGCAAGAGTTCGTGCAATGATACAATATATTGGACTTGAGAAATTCTACTTGCCGCTAACTACGATTTGAAATGTGCATGCAATCTCAAAGACAGTAATGGAGCCAGGATTTTTTGCTTGGGGGCGGCATATGCAACAAATATGTAACGAAAATTTACAGTTATAAATTATAATAACATTGTTTCTCCAAAGCATCCACATAGCATTACAAAAAATTTTATTTTTAGTCACGCCGAAATTTGTAACTAAAAATAAAAAAATTATGACTAAAAGAATGTCATCATTATTGTAACATGACTAAAAAGTTCATTATTAAAAATTTTAGTCACAAAAACTACAATTTATTGTAATTACTGGTACATTAAATCACAATAAAATTCGATACTATATATAAAAAGTTGTAATAAACAGTAACAAGTTATGATTAAATGATCTCTTTTAGTCACAATAAAATTTTTTGTGACTAAAAGTTACATTTAGTCACAATCATAACTTGTGGTAATTAGAATTAGATTATACCCACACTTTTTAAATAGTTTAGTTTTAATTATTGTATATATGAAAAATAAAATAATACTACTTTAATATTTAGAGATAAGATAAATTTTAATTTTATTATAATTATTATATGTGTAGTATTTGAAACAAATAAAACAAATCCTAATTTAATGTTTAGAGATAAAATAAATTATTGTTAAAAATTACTATGTATATACGAGATTACGAAAATAAAATAAATTCTAATTCAATGTCTGGAGAATAGATGAAATTTAAATTATTTTTTGGGCCAAATTATATCTCAAAGTACTATGTGGGGGCCCAAATGCCAATTTTCTAAAAGTATATATACTTTTTTATAATATAGAAATTTGAGAGAGGGCATATATGCTAACTTTTTGTAAATTCATAAGCATTTTCATGATTCAAAAAAATTTGAGGGGGGCCATGGTCCTGAGCTAGCTCCGCCTTAGCTCAAAGAAGCAAGCTCCTTATTATTTGCTAACAAATTGATTACTAGTTTATGAGAGCACCCTAAGTAAGTGAAAACTAGGTAACTCATAGGAAACCAGATAGCTTACTTATTGCCATTTGCGTTCGAATTAAGAAATTAGCTAGGAGGAGACCTGGCATACTGAAATTCCAAAGAAACGTGTATAACCATAATGGGTTCTTCTAGAAGACAGATGATTTAACCAAAATTTAGATAATTATTGTTTATTTGGGATAATTTGTTCAAATTAAAATAATAAAAGAATATTTATAATTATCTTATTATTTTAAGATAATCATACTACCTGGGGGTGATGTATGCACTTGTAAATAACTAAGACTCTCTTCTTATAAATAAGAATCCTCAGTCATATTCTAGAACAAGTTCATAATTAAACACGCTGACTTGTTGAACTGAAAATATAGTTTCTAAATACTCTCTTCATAATAAACGACAATAAATGTAGGCAATCTTTTTAGAGCTGAACAAACATAAAATCGTTGTTTGTTTACTTTTTTACAATTTGCACGTAATTTAGTCGAATTCACTCTCAGAATCCGATTATTCATTATCTTGACATTACCTCCATCGATACTAGCCAAACATCAATTTTGATCATTGGGTTTATCAAAATAGTTTTTTGAACTTAATATATATATATATATATGAAGTAATTCAAATTTAAAGCTTATCTAAAACTAATAACTAATATGTTAATGGGAAGATTAAGACAAAATCATAATAGGTGCCTAATGATTGATATAACCACAAAAATCTCATTAAGAAAAAAAAAAATCCACCAAAATCTCCATAATAAAAAACAAATATAGAATCACGTGTCAAAACTAAGAAAAAGATTTCAATAAAATTTATCAAAATTTCGAAAAATAAAGAGTATCATTTTGGGATGAAAAAATGTGAAAGAATTTTGAGAAATTTTGTTAAATTATTGACATAGGGAATTCAAAGTTTATTTTTTTTTTTTCCAAATTCAGAACAATATCAGGAAATTTTCTGAAAATTTTTAAATAAAAATTCAATAAATTCCAATAAAAGTGAAAAAAAATTGAGGTTTATAAGTTTTCTCATATTTTAATAATTTCTTAAAAATTATCATAACCTTGTAAGTTTTTGATTATCTTGCACACATTATGTAAACTTATTCAATATATAGTTTTTTAATCACACATAAGACTCACTCTTATAAATATTTTCTTTTTAACTTATCAATAAGCATAATATTTTCCATCATTTGATTTTAATCTAATAGCTATTTTTTAAGAATTGTGCTTGCCCCAGTCCACTGGGGCTAAATACAAGTTCCCTAATACATATAGGCAATCTTTATACTGTTGGGTGTGTGTGTATAATATTATCTTTTCGGGCTAAATACAAATCCCCAATACATGCAATGGATATAAGCAATCTTTTTAATCTGATTTATTATAAAAGGCTAAATATAATTCTCCTAATACATGTTGGGGTTATGTGAATTGGCCGATTTATTCTCTCCCCATATTTCTTCTCTTGCAAATTCTTTTTGATCCCCTCTTTCTTTCTATTCTCATGATCTTCACTCTCTCTTTTCGATCGGTGGTGGCAATTTGCGAAGATGTTGGAATTTAGCTAAATATTAAAAATATGAAAGAAGCCAAAGTACCACATCGGTAGAAGATGAAGAGGAATAGAGGCTTGAGCCCTATATAAGGAGGTTATCTCCTTGGTTACTAATTACCTCAATATGTAGCATTTCAAATATTTTCTTTCTCTGGAGAAATTCCTTTTTAGTCTCCTTGTGTGTTTTCTTTCAAGGAGAATGGAAGTGTGAGTTCTCTTATTTTCTTGTATAAGAGGCATGGGTATTCAAAAAGAGGAGAAATGTATGAAGAGAGAATACTTGTGAGAGTCTCTTGTGATAGAGTGTGAGTTTTCCACTTAAATTTTTGTGTTGTGGTGATTGTTTTTATTTCCTCTTTTTATTTCTCTGTTATTCTGATATTCGGAGAAGTGAGATTCTGGGAGTGGCGAATCTAGATCGGTCAGACTCACAACAAGTGGTATCAGAGTAGGCTGGGTTCTTCGGTGCGCTGGAGCTTAGTGTAGTCTAAGAAAATTTTTCTTAGTATTTTTTTCCAAGCTAGGAGTGCAGAGCGAGATATCAAAATATAAGTTTCGGTTCTGATGAGGATTGATGTGGAGAAATTAGATAGGATGATTCAATCTGGATGACACAAGGGTCTGAAGGGCAGAGATTTCGAGAAATCCAATATGAGCGATAAAGACAGCGAATATCTGGAAGCGAGAGCTATAAGTGATCTCCAAGTATCTTGAATGATGTCATTTTTGAATTGGTGAAGTATGTAATCTACTGAAGGTATGAACAATCCGGGCACCTTAAAAGAAATATCAAAAAGATGGAGCGGGTTCGACTAAGAACTCCAAGTCTGATGATGTTGCTAATATTGTTTCCTACGGTAGAGACGATGATCTTATTGTTTGATTAGGATATGTACATCCTTATGGCATGCCGCTGATCTCTAAAGATGCTATAAAAAAGGATGTGTCACTATTAGTAGCAGGTTCAGAGTTCACAAGCTTGCACACATGTATTGGTTTAGCATTGTTGTAGGGTATGTAGTGGATGATGCCGATGGCTGATGAGCTTCCATGAAAAGCCAAACGGTAAGAGCTGCACCATAATTTTCAGCAATAATTTTTTGACATGAGCCGAGATAAAATTCTTAAAATTCGTTAATTGTAAGTGTGTACTCATATGGTGGAGTATGACAGTGAAGACAGTGTTTATAGCGGAAGCTATGAATATTTTTATTATTTAACTAAGGTGGAGGTTGTTGGAATTTGGCTAAATATTAAAAATGTGAAAGAAACAAAAGTCTCACATCGGTAGAAGATAGAGAAGAATGGAGGCTTGAGCCCTATATAAAGAGGTTATCTCTTTGGTTACTAATCACCCCAATATATAGCATTTCAAGTATTTTCTTCTTCTGGGGAAAATACTTTTTAGTTTTTTAGTTTTCTTATTTTTTTATGTAAGAGGGATAGTTACTCAAAGAGAGGAAAAAGGTACGAAGAGGGGATGGTTATTCAAAGAAAGGAGAAAGGTATGAGGAGGGGAGGGGAATGTTTTTTTTTTATGTAAGAGGGGTATGAAGAGGGGAATATTTTTTTATGTAAGAGAGATGGTTGTTCAAAGGAATATATTTGTCAGAATCTCTTGTGAGAGAGTAAAAAGGAAAATCTATGTAATTGTAGAAATTTTTTACATATCTACGTAATTGTAAAAAAAATTTATATGGTGGAATTCTTTTCTGAAGGCAGTGGTTTTTCTCCTGTTTATATTTCATGTTTTTATTTCTCCGTTATTCTGATATTCATAGAAGTAAGATTCTGAGAGTGACGAATCACAATATATGACATCTTTCTTTCCTCTCTTTTTAGATTCAATGGCTGGCGCAACGGTTGGTCATTTGTTCAAGGAGATTTACAGAAAACAGGGGGGAGGGGGAAAAAAAACAAAAAAAAAGGCAAAAAAACAAAAGACAAATCTGAGTGTGGAAGGATGATGCAACAGTGGGATAGTGGGCAGTGACTATCAAGCAATTGGCAGCGATTGTTGGTTGGGGGAAAGCCACAATTGTGAAAGATCTACGATAAAACACTTGAGATTTTATTTTTCTTTAAATTTTTGTTAGATATTGGACTTTATTGGCGTCAAAAATTGGTTGGCACTTATACGACATAATTAATATAACTCGAGTTGGAACGACAATTTTAGTTACTGTGTCTCAGTTGATACGACAAGAGCACAATAACAGACACGAAAATATGATTAACATTGACTGATTTAAAAAAAAATGTTAAAATTATATTTATATTAGTGTAATTCAATTTTAGTTTTGTTCTCAATTCTACATGTAATGGGTATGTTAGAAGCATTTCTTATTTTCACATAAGTTCAGTATAAACTTATTATTTAACCATATAGAAGTTTATTTAAGTTCAGAAATTAATAGTTTTTTTCGTTAAATATAATGACTAAAGATTTCAAGATCACTAGGTAAATTTGGACAACATAAAGAAGTAAGTTCAGATTAAAACATCAGGAATGGACACAATGAAGCATGAAAATAGACTGCAAGTATGATTACGAAATGAGAACAAACATTTTGAGCATGAAAATAAGTAAGCACGATTATAACGCGAGAACGACATTAGAAATTATCATGCACGAAATAATGTAGGGCCCGTTTGGTTTGCCTATTTGAATGTGTGTATTTGAATGAAAATTGTGGAATGTGTTATAATTGGAATGGGAGACATTTGAATGGAAAAAATAGTAGAATGCGTTGTAATTAGAATGGGAATATTGGAATGGACCATTCAAAAACACCTCTCCCCCTCCATTCTCATTCAAGACATAAAAAAACCATTCCAATGGTTAACTTTTCGGATGGACCATTTGAATGGAAAAACTGAATTGTTGAAACAAACACACATTCTAAAAGATCATTTGAATGGAAAAACTGAATTGTTGAAACAAACACACATTCAAATGGATTTTCCATTCCAATGGAATGGAATGGTTGAAACAAACGGGGCCGTAATATCATAATGGGCACGATTAAGAATGGAAACGGATAAGCACGAAAATGTATGAATGTGTATATTTGAATGGGAATTGTGGAATGTGTTATAATTGGAATGAGAAATATTTGAATGGAAAAAATAGTGGAATGTGTTGTAATTAGAATGGGAGCATTGGAATGGACCATTCAAAAACACCTCCCCCCTCCATTCTTATTCAAGATACGAAAAAATAATTCTAATGGTTAACTTTTCTGATGGACCATTTGAATGGAAAAACTGAATTGTTGAAACAAACACACATTCTAAAAGATCATTTGAATGGAAAAACTGAATTGTTGAAACAAACATACATTCAAATGGATTTTCCATTCCAATGGAATGGAATAGTTGAAACAAACGGGGCCTATATAAACATGAATACAAAAAAAGATAATACACGAGCATGACCTAATTACTAATTATACTTAGGTAATGGCTAATCGCGCATGAGCCAACATAACACGACACAATTAATACCTCCGATAGAGGTTGCTTAAATGTCAGCCAAGAACTAATGTATAAAACCACGATTTTTTTACATCACATGCCTACTCAACAATTGACCGTCCGACGTCTAATATTTTTAACGTCTCTCCATTGATACCCGACGTGTCTTGGAGTGTGTAAATTGTAGTTTTCGTGTCATAATTGAACTCTTTATGTCCTGCAAGCTATACTTCAATTGCAGTCATTAATTAATAACTATGTATTATCATTTTCAAGTGGGTAGTTTGGTGAATATTTCATATTTCTACTAAACAAATTAGGATCGCACAATTTGGCTCTTGAAATACACCTAACCCCTGACCCATTGTCCATTATAAAAGTGGCATGCGATGCAGAACCGGGTAGTTGCCCTTTTGACACTCGAGGGGCTCTAACATGAATGAAATATAAAAAGGAAAGAAAAATATAATTCTCTGATATGTATATATAATAAAGGATTATTTAGACGCTTACATTCACGTGACGATATATTGCACAAGCCAACTATTTTTTGTTTTTTTAAGGATAATTAACCAAGAATATAAGACTATGAGTGCTCCTATATATTCTTCTGATTGCTTCTGGCTTATTTATTGATTTAAACCTTCGAGAAAATTGAGTTATTAACAATGTTGCTTTATTACTTTAGTTGAGAAAATAAACACTCGTGAGTAATATCATTCAGTCCCATATCATGATATGTAAATACCAAAACACGTCTGATAAAAGTGCCGTAAAACCGAGTACGTAGTTAGTTATTTTATTTTATTTATGTTATTTCAATGATGAAAAAGGTGTCGTCAGTCTCAGTGCTATGCAAATATTTTGTTGCGCTCGTCAGTCTCAGTGCTATGCAAATATTTTGTTGCGCTTACCACGTGATAGTGCGCAAATTGTGTATGGGTCCTCTACAGGTCCCACGCTATTACGACTACTACCTAATATATAAAACACCCTATTTTGACACCCATTTTCATTTTAGCTTTATCAATCGTCTAATCCAAGAAACGTATTCATTAAACAAGCAATATTATTTAACACCATACATTGTTATTAAATCCTTATAGTTGAGTTAACACAAATATTGGATAATCTAGCTACTTAATTTAAAACAATATTAACTATAGTACTTGTCATAAAAGAACATTGTGTAAGCCAATAACTATTTTGTCAACTCACCCCGGCTGATGTTTTTAGCTATAGAATTAGAACTGCTGGGTTTATATTTTTCTCATTGAATCATAAGGGGTGTGCTCACATCCGGTCCAAAAACGATAGCTCATGATGTGGGGGCCACAGACAATTAATCAACGGCTAAATTTGTTTGACAAATTAACACCCTAAATTTGATCAAGCCTCATTCAAACATTGATTGTTTTGATGGACAAGGTTTGACGTCTATATTTAATTTGACTACAACATTCAATTAAAGAATTATTGATGTTTGTCTTATATTTAAAAATTGAAATAGATTATAAGCTTTCTTCAGGAAGAAATACTCGTATTAACTAACATTATTGGAACAATATTATGATACCTATGAAGTGAGAGAGAGAAACAAATATTAAGGGGGAAAAAAAAGAAAAGTTAAACTAATGTTGACACAATACCTGATTGTTGACCCTAGCGATGTTGGTAGGCTACAGGAGATATGCTTCAATATATTTTTTCCCCCTTGAAACATATATAAGTATTTCCTGCCTTTGAAAAAAAAAGGTCTCTTTATGTATGTATAATTGTCTCATCGGTTTTCACTTTTGTGTCCAAAATATACTATGTATGTTACATTAACGACAGTGATATACAGTTTATCACAATGTACCAATAGAAAGAATATTATCAGTATGCAACTCTGCTTAATTTGATGACATTTCAGGAATTTTCCTTAGTATATAATTTCTTTTTCTTCCATTTTTGTTTTTCGTGAACTTGCCTTCAAACTTTATTTTATTATAATCCGAAAAAAAAAATATGATTAAACATCGTCATTAATGTAGCTAGCATTAATGGCCAGTGAGAATGAAATCACTAGTTAAGATAAGAGGCTATTTCTTTGCTTCTTTTTTTTTTTTTTTTTTAAAGAAAATAGTTATATATAGATATAGTTTTTAGAAGTAAAGTGGCAGCCTCAGTGACACGTCAAACATTGTGATACATGCTTTTCTTTTCTTTTCTTTTTTTTGACGAAGCTACATGCTTTTCTCAAGCTAGCTAATATGAAAGAAACGACAAAGGAAAGATTTGAAACATTTGTGTGTCTATGTGTGTTTTAAGAAAAAATTAATATACTTATATGATGTATAATGGAAAAGAAAAGTAAACATGTAAATAGTTTAGGTGGGATGTCTCACCAATTCTTGTTAGGTCGAATATGTCTTTTGTTGTTATATCGATGTATGAAATATATGTGTAAAAGTTATTTTTTAGGGTGTTTAAATTTTCATATTTTTCCCTTCAAAGAAAAAGAAAAATTAAAACTATTAATTAGTTTTAATTCTTTTTTTATTTGAAAAAGAAGATAAAAATTTCAATTTGGTTTCGAGTTATTTATTAATAAATGTAGAGTTTCTGGCATGATACCATCCCCTAAGATTTTGGTAAGTCGACTCCGATTTTTTTTTCTCCTTCGTTCTTTTGGTAATTTGGACATTGAATTTACAAAAGAGAAATCTTATAATTAAATAAGCTCGAAAAGAGTACTCCATATTTGAATTATATGCTCAAGTTGACAAGTTACATAATAAATATTTGAAATCTATGCTTCTGAAAATATTTTTTATTTTTGGTAATATGGGTCAAATTAGAATCTTTTCACAATGAAAAAATAAATTTTAATTTAAATATTATATAATATAAATAGTAAAGATAAAAGACAACAAAGTTAAAGCATGAGAGGCTAAATCAGATGCCGTTTTGATAAGGTGTACTTTATGACAGAAAAAATTATCAAGAATTTCATTGATATTTCTCGATATGTAGGATTTTTTGTCAAAATAGGTTAAAAACACAAGTTTTTATTTTATTTTTCCCTTTTTATTTGGGATATCATCAGTTTCGACCTTATTGTCTACAATGAAATATGAGATAAATTATAACTCAAAATATAAATCCAAAATTGCCTCCACTTCCCACTATCCATTAAAAGTTCAACTAAGTTGAAAATTTTCAATTATGATCATTAATTGAGTTTGACCGTAGTTGAATTATTTTTACCACTATCTATAAAATCAGATATGATTTCAAAAATATCAAATAATCTAAGATCCAAAAAATCATATTTGATGACAATGACTCATCTACTCCGACTCCACTCCAATTGCGACGAAAATTCACGAGGAAGATGGTGAAGAAACTTGAAATGATCATAGTTCATAGAAAGGAAAAATTACCATTTTAATCGTATTCTTTAAGTAAGTAAATATAGGTGACATTATATTTATACTTAGTTTTGATAAATTTATGAATTAGACCTTTTATTATTATGAGTCATCAGTAGACACCTAGGTATAAGAATTCACTTCTAATATTTTAATGGAAATTTTCCGTCACAATGTACATAGATATAAATAAGTATTCTCTTTGTTTTTTGTTTTTATTTTTTAATTTTTGTTTAGAAAAGTACTGTCTTGGTGTTCGGTATTGTATCTAGAGTTTTCTTTTTTAATAATAATAATTAAAAAGCACACCTTTAGACCACTTAATCAATATCTAAGCCACTAAATATAATAATAATGGTGCTTCAAACTAATTAGTATGATTCTTGTTACACGTGTATAGTTGCGTAAACACGAATTCATGAATAAATCTGAGAATAATACATAGGCCTACCAGTTGATGCACCTCTTTCTCGATTAAGTGTTGATTATTTGTTTTAGGGAGAAAAAAAAGAAGAAGAAGAAGAAGAAGAAGAAATTATTGGATTATTTGAGCAACTGAAAAAAAAAAACCTATTATCTATCGGATCAAGTTTGCGGGCATGAAGAAAAATTGGTTGGCAAATGCCAAATAACCTTTCTTTTCTTTCTCTTTTTTTTTTTGGGAAATTAAGAGTATGGTATTTTGGACACAGGTCAAACTTCTTTGTTTTTCATCGGCCTCTTTTTGTTTTTCTCAAAGCAAATTTTGACATTAAAAAAGTATTAACTTTAAGAAACAAGTATTTTGACATTAAAACAAGTATTTTCTTAATTTTGGGCGCGTCTACAGTAGAGGCGCCCCTACGTAGGACCCTGTCTATTCATCGTTGGATGGGAATCTGTATATAAATAGATTCTCCACAGATTCCCGTTATTCTCCACAGATTCCCATCCAACGATAATTAAGGCATGACCCTACGTAGGGACGCCCCTACCGTAGCCATCCCCATTTTCTTAAACCTAATTTTGATATTAAAACAAGTATTAACTCTATGTTAACAAAAAAATAATTGTAAAATAAGTAATAAATTTTGGATATGTTTGGCATATCACATCGTTGTGACGTTTAGTACAAGCCATGGGCAGGTTTCAAAGTTTGTTGGTGTCCAACTGGTCCATTATTCTTGTAGCACTAGTAGACAACAAAAGATATAAATACTGCTTAATTGGACACTAATTGCCCATTTTGACAGATTCCCGTACCAAAATGTCTTGGCTTAAAAGAATACTCTCTTCTATTAATCATAGCATATTTCAATGATTGGTAAACATAGTTGTTACCCTGAAATGTGATATCATGATTCACGAGTAGGTATAGAGATTGAAGATCTTTAACCTCAATATTTGGGGAACTTTTTTTTAATTGCTATATTTCAGAAGGGTTTATGGCACAAATGCTTCTTGAACCATCCAACTATAGTTTTCCCATTTCCAAATTTAGTTAATTTAGTCATAATACATCTCTACACATAATCATAGATATAAGCAACAATCCATAGGATAAACTGCAAAAAAATACCCTGAAATTTGAGTACTCTACAATTTAAATCCTAAAATTTGGATTCCGCAAAATAATACTCTTAGATTAAGAATTTCTGAAAACTAATACCTTGTACCGACTTTTTGACCAATTTTAGTAATAAAAAAATAATAATATCCACTATTAAAACTACGTTAGTCCTTATTATTATACTTAACTTTGATGATATTATTGTCTTTTATCAGTTAAAGTTATTCGAAAAGTCAACTCTGGTTATTAATTTTCGAAAATTCTAAGGTATTATTTTGTAGAGTCTAAACTTCAAGATTTAAATTATAAAACACCTAAACCTCATAGTATTTTTTACCGTTTACCCGTATATATATATATATATATATATATGGGCATCAATCCAGCAGGTATTTTTTTTTACTTATCCATAGGATTATTTTGCCCAATTAAAATTCATTAAGCACGTCTTTTCATGAAAAAAGTTAGAGAGATAGAAAATCATTAAATATGGATATTTACTTTTATTATTTTTTTTCTAATTACCTAAATTATGGTAGCAGTTAGATTATGATCCAAATGCTAAAAAAAAAATACCTATAGATAGGTAAAAAAAAAAATACCTATTGAATTGACAACCTATATATATACACACATATACTAAAATACACATATTCATACATATGAGTAATGAAAAACAATAAATTGTACAAAAATGGAGCTTAAGACAGTGTTAGGAGTGTAAATTCGGGAGCGAGAATCGCAATAAAAAAGAGTTCTATAATAGAATAGATAGAACTAGAAATGGAATCAGACTTGATGTCACGAGCTTTAATAAATGGAGGATTGGGTTGTTCGGCTTCTCGGATCTAAAATGAGAGAAAAAGAGGAAGAAAGGAGGAAAAATAGGTATTTACTTTAAAAAATGGTGTATAAACTTAAATAAAATGAGGGTATGTCTATTTGAGATTTTTTTCTTTTTTAACGTGCCATATTTTTCATAATTTTTTCAAAACAATTGTCACTGAAAATTGTCACTTAATATCTATAATTATTTATTTGTGCTTCCTAGCCTAATGGTCAGATTTCAAATCATTATTTACAAAATAGTCGTTTTTCAAACACTATTAATAGATAACTGAATCTATCAAAAAATGCCGAAATAACTGAATTTTATAAGAAATATATTCATAACAAACACTATTAAAGTTGATATATTTTATAGAAAATTGATATGTAAACATAAAATTAATATTTTAAAAATGGATATTTAGCAAAATAAAATGAAAAAGAGGTCATTTATTGAATAAGTGTAAAAAATGGTTATTTTTTAAATTGATGTGAAAAAAATAAACATTTCTTATAAATATTCTACTTAAATTTACCAAGTAGTTCAACTTTCATAATTATCAGCTCAAATATGCAGCACCTTGAGGATGTATTTACATGTTAAAGTAGTTTGCAACAGTTAACTAGTAGAAAGTTATGCCACTTATCTAAATTTGATCTCAGGCTTGAGTTCAATTATTAGTAAATAAGTTTCTAAAAGATTTAATAGCTCTTTTATTATGAGCATGTCTGGCATGCTTTTAAAGATGTTTTAAGAATTATAAGTCAATTTTAGTGTTTAGATCACTTCGGATTAGAGTTTCTTTTATTAAGAAGACGTTTTTAAAGAAGTATAGTCCTATTAAATTTTCTAGAAAGGTCTTCTAGGACATTTATTTCTCGAGGTAAAAGTTATCCAAACAAGTCTTATAACTTTTTCATAAACGAATTAAAGTGCTATAGCCAAAGTCTTCCATTTTTCAGAGATATAATTAACCTATACTTGATTTGATATTTACATAATCTTTTTTATAATAACACATTTGAAATCATGAACTATATATACATTTTCCAATTTAAAAATAAAATCAGAAAAATGCCATAAGGCTACTTATGGTGCTAAAACATCATAAACTAATAAAAATGAGAGTCAAATCTCTAATCCACACATGTAGTAGTATGCAGTTCTAAGCATCACAATTGCTCATTTTTTAAAAAAAAAAATTTGGAAAATTTTAGAAAGAAATTTACAAAATTTAGGAAACTGAAAAGAAAAAAGAAATAAAAGTTAAAAAATTTTCTCACTTTTTTTTTAAAATATAATTTCTAAAAGGTTCAATAACTTTGCATTAATTTTTTGAATGTGTTCTACACTTGATTAAAATTTATTTTTTACTCTCTCTCAAAATTTTTTTTTTTTTTACTCTTACATAGATACATTTTGTTAGAATTCCTGGTGATTATTTCCATATTTAGAAGATTTAGTTTGATTTAAAATTTTATTGTTATCAATTAGTAAGAAAATTAATCAGCTATTTAGGTGTGATTTAGAAGATTCTTGGTCATTATATTGGTGTGCTTATCCTTAATTTTAGAAGTTCTATATATTAGGCTCCTCTATATAATTTATATTTCCTTTCTCTATGAATAATAAGAAAGAATAAAGTGTTATATTTTCTATTGTGTTTATTTTTTCTCATCTAGTGTTTAGAATATTTTGATGTCAATTAACTTTTTGAGCAGAATTTAAAAATTGTTGTGTAACCGCTAGTTTAAGCAGAATTTGAGAAGCATGATAATAGTTATTTTTCAAAACTGATTTTGCTGTCATAATACAAATTATCTAAAATATCATTTTACATAATACACAATCTATAGTTTATCAAATACTAAACGATGATTTTAAACAATACAGTAGTTTTGTAAATTAAATTTACTAAATGTCTAAACATTTTTTTCTCACAGCTGATTCTTACTCATAACGTAGTTACAACATAATAATACCAAATTAGCACTATATATTACCTACATAGACATTAGAGAGTGTGTGTGTATATATATATGATTTCTTCATTTTGTTATATGTACAGAAACAATATAGATAAGTGCAAAAAATATTATGGTAAATCGTTTTCTACAATAGAAGCAATTGAATAGGAATTTGCCCATTACAAAGCAAAATATCAATATGGAAAAAAAGCTTAGCAATTATACATGTATCACTTCACTTCAAAAACGAGAATAAAGTAACAAGAACTACCACCACTATCTCTCAGTCAATAGAGAGTTCATATTACTAGCAATAAGATTATTGCTAGACATATCACTAACCGCGTGGATCCTAAAAAGGTCACAATATCTAGATCTTCACAAAAAGTAATTAATTTTGTTGCTAAAGGCTAAAGGATCAAAGATACCAAAGTTTCTTTTTTTTTTTATTTTTTTTCAAATTTTTGACAAAGTACCTATCATATATGCATCATCCCAAAGTCTAGCACTAACTTCTTTAGAATCCGTTTTGTGAACAATGCAATATGTACACTAAAGATTATTGATTTGGATCTTAGAAAGTCTAAATCTATAAGAACACTACAAAAAATTAAACAAAAATAACAAAAATATATAAAATATATACAGATTTAGAATTTGGTTGGACAAAACTCATCAAAATAAATTTATAGGAATAAGTACCTTCACACATATAGAAGGTTAATCCAAAAAAAAAAACTCCAGAAAAATCATATCGGAAAAGGAGATCGAGGATTTTCTCCGATAGATAGGGCAGAAATCGAATGAGAAAAATTATGAAGAGGAACAAGAAGAAGTTTTCCAAAATGATAGGCCAAGGCCCATGGGTCTTTTGAAAGGGTACACTGGTGATATTGATTTCAAATTGTCTTTGCATTATAAAGTAGCAATTTTATATACAGGAGCTGAAGTTACTTTATTTATAACTTTTTTAAGCTGGAGTTTCAAGGTTGACGAATAAGAAACAAAATAAAAAGCAACTCAATTCTTCTTCTTCTTCTTCTTTCTCTTTCTCTTTTACGGATAGACTCCCCATCTTTCTTTGTTAGTGCTATGTTAACAACGTAAGGTAGCTCGTGTAGCATTTCTCATCTCTTTATGGTGTACAGAAACTTAACATTTTTTTTTTCGCTGAAAGAAACTTAACATTTTAATTACAGCCTTCTTTGTTTTATTTTTCTATTTAACATTTTTTTAAAAATAAAAGTTAGCTTTTTCTATTTAACATTAATTGCTTGATTTTTTGAACTATTGAAGTTAATTTCTTCTCTCTCTTTTTCCTTTTCTGATTTACATATGGGGATGTGGGAAATAAATCATTTATTACAAGATAATATGAATTAGTGATAAGTATACCATATTCTCTATCTTGTGTTAACATATGATAATTATATGTTTCCTCTTTTTTTTTTTTTTTTTTTACCTAAAAGGATCATTTCCACAGCTTTTCTGTTCGTAAATAATTTAAAATATTACTAAGGTATAATTTGCATACAAATGCATAAATACAAAAGCACATAAAATGCCTTTAAAAAAAAGCATATAAAATACTTTTGCGTAATTAATTATTTCTTTAGACAGGATTCTCTATGTTCCTAATACCAGTATACCACCTGTAGTGCACTACTCTAGTTTCTGCGAATCTTCTTCTCCATCTAGAATTCCATTAATCAATCAAGATCCCTTTTTCCATTTTATAGCCTTTTCTTTTCCTTATGGGTAAGCTAATAAGATATGGAAGATCCCTCCCAATTACGTGAAAAGTATAGTGCATATGCCCATGAAAACGTGGTATCCAAATCAACAAGATACTATTTGTCTCTATATTTTGAAAAAGAATTGTGCTAAGGACAAGGGCAACTTGATGTTTAATTGTATATAGTAAAAAATATGAATATCACCTTGGTCCCATGAGTGAATGGATCTGTTGACAAATTAATGTGAATATAATCTAGGTCTCATGATAGGGCCTACAAAAATCAATAATACTATTACTCACTCGATTATCCTTAATATTGCTCTTTGAAGAATGTCATGTAACGATGTTATTATATAGATTATTTGTAATTCAAATTTTGCATGACTCTATCCCTTATTTGGAGGGAAAAAACACACGCCCACTAGTTGAATTGATGTTGTCTTCCTGAATATTATTTTAGAAAATAATTTCTTGACTTATGATGTTTAGTATATGACCGATTAATTTGTTTGGATTCATTTAATGACTACAATTTCCCGCATTGTGAAAGAAATTAATCCTAATTAAACTGACTCTAATTTAAAAGGGAGAATAGTAGAATACCAAGGGGGGAAAAAAAAAAATCCTGAATTACATGCATTACATATATACTGCTGGGAGTCGACATATATTATTTGTCAAAAATATAAAACATTAGAGAGATTTATGTAAGTTTTCTAAATAATATGACGGATATAGTCTATAATATAAGTTATTTCGAAGAAATGAAAGAGTCATGTGGGACCCACCATTGGGCTTCGAGTGTGACTGTGTGAGCCATATAGTCATGTATTTTCATAAAATAGTAAAAAAGAAATTTGTGAAAAAAAAAAAAAAAAATCGATAGTATACTCGCACTCTCGAACTAGTTCTCCCTTAACTATCATGAGATGTTGACTGATATCATGCATGAAACAACATGACACCTGTCCCGTGTTATTGTCAGCTAGCAGAACAGGGGCAACTACTCACAGGACTCACTCACGAGAACACGGGTACCAATTGTTATTGATCAATGTGATAAAATGGCATTGTTGTATGATGTGTACAATTTTATTTAGGGGGCGATTAGTATGCTGCACTTGTTTTTGAAGGCACCGTTGTAACCCATACTGGAGCCATGTTAGTCGTAGGATTCAAATCTGAGAGCTCTTTTTTTGCATGTCCAACTAACCTATCAGACACCTTACCATAAAAAAAAAAAAAAAAAAAACTACATACTTTTTCTTCAACAGGGTATCAGTCTTCCCTTCCGGCTTCCATGGACTTGTATTCATCATTTTATTTTTTCTTAATTTTCTTCAAATTTCTCACACTTCAACCAGGAAAAGGAATCAATAATTGCATTTACCATTTAAAAGAAAAATAGGTTTATGAATACAGGTTCTAAGGTTCAAAGTTATCTAGTTCAAAAAATGAAAAAGCCATTGAAGTACAACTAAATTTCAAGCTCATATATACCCAACATAAATTATAAAAGAACATGTTTGAATTTCTCTCTCTCTCTTTTTTTTTTTTAAACTAGAGCCGTGAATGATTTGAAAAGCGTGGGAGATCAATATGATTTCACATTTATTTGATGGGTTATTAATTGAAATTTAAAGGTAAAAAATCCTAAAATACACCCATCTTCATTGGTGTCAATATCTTCTCACGAAAAGGGGGAAAAAAAAATTGGCCTCAGCAAGAATACCATTTGAAGAAGACAAAACAAGATCCGATCATCTCCGCCTGATCCATGTCCACGAGTTCTTTAGTTAATGTTTAATCTTTTTTTAAAAAAAAAAAAAACAGAGTGGGAGGCTCGTTGTTGAAGATGACGAGATTGGGAGCCGAATAGGAATGGTAATATAACCCACGGTTATAGATGTTTGTGGTTATCCGATCTGAATGGGGATGGAAGAAATTGCTCAAACGGAAAAAATGACCTGGGTAGAGAATAACCACATCGTTAATATCCAGGTATAGTGCATGGACGGTATTAGCATAATCCGCATTGTACCTGCCCGATATATGTATTCACATAAAAAAAATTATTATACATATAGATATGTATTTAATTTTATATTATTTATATTCTTATATCTTTGGTAAAATAATGAATTTAGAGAGTTATATGTACTTATATATTTAAATTTTAGAGTTTGAAATTTATTAATATATTATTATGTTTAATATTTTGTTGATTATGAAAAAGATTTAGTTGTTTCATCTTAATTTTTTTTAATATTTTATTATTATCAATAGGTAGTAGATAACCACAGTTTTTTCCCTTATCCCGTTGGTTAATATTCACACTGTCTCTACATTTAAAAAAATGGTTAATGAGACGGGTATGATATTATGATTGACTTTCGGGAATGATGATAGTAATTGAAAAACCGTCCTTGATTTACCACGTTGCCATTCCTAGGGCCAAATAGTTTTTTTATTTTTTTTATTTTCATGTCAACTTTTATCCAATATGAGCAAGTTTATTAGATCTTTATGATTTGTGGGCCACTTTATGCTTGTGATCAATTTTCGGCCATTGGATGAAGGTTGTATGGTACTTCCCTTTTTGGGGTTTGTACCGTAGACATCCCCTTTTCATTGTAGCCCTTTGCGATAAAGACAGCATTAAATGGCACGACTGTTGAACACCATTCTTATGTAATAAATGCATAAACTTAGAAAGTCGACACATGAATAAAACTTAGTAAGGTCCACCTCCTACAACATTGTGACATTTATAGTCATTTTTAGGATAATGTGCAGCTTAGTGCTACCGGTGCTTTTCATAGTTTTATTTATTTATTTAATTTTTTTAAGCACTGTGAAATCTTTATACCTGCACAATTATACAATAGTACCGTCACTGAGTTGGAAGAAAAGCTTATGTATGGTTCTACTAATTGGTATGCATGTCTTGTTATCCTGTGCCCAATTAATGCACTTAAATGACATCATTTTCCACCTCTCTTGAATTCCGATATAATTTACTATAAGAAAAATGTTGTAGCCAAATTAAGGTCTCCTATTTTTTTTATTTTTTTTTATTTTTTGAACTCTATTAAGATCTCCTATTTGGACAACATGGAGAAAATTGTACCATAAAGGGGACACCTAGGCCTAAGTTGTAGGGGCAAAGAAATACATGTAATGCACCAATAGCCGGTCCAACTGTCTTTGAGACTGTAATTAGTTACTAATGAAAAATGTTCAACTATTAAAAAATACTTAAAACAGGTTGGTAACAATGACGCTGTTGTAAGTCCTACGTGGATTAAGAGTTAACTGCAAAAATATACTTTATAGTATGATAATTCTATAATTTTAACTCTAATTTTAAAAATTTGTTTCCTCCATCTAAAATTTGGCCTAATTATACTATTAAAAGACGAAATTTCTCCTCATTAAACACATGTAAATCTTGCATATCGTATCCCTGTCTCCAAACCAAAAAAAAAAAAAGTTATAAATAATGTTTAATTAACTAACATTCTATCAAAAAGAAAAAACATAATTTAAAACAAATCAAATTATGAAGAAAAAGCCCAAATTAATTTTTTAAACCTAAGCCTAATCCTTCTTCTCTCCTCTCTCTCTTGATCCTCAACTGCTATCCCAAAATGACACCATTACCAATCCAAATGAAGAAGGTGCAGAGTATGGGATCCTATAAGCCAAAATGACACCATTACCTGTTGGTGTTTACTAAATAAATTCTCGGAAAATATTTTCATAAAATCATTTTCAAGAACACCATAGTTTTGTAAAATCAAGAAACGCGGCGGAATTGGTCGTTTAAAATTTTTCTATTTACAAAACCTTTCAGATCGTGATCTAACATAAATTAACTCTTGATCTAGATAAGAACAATACCCGAATTCGCTCCACAACCTTCTCGTCTTCCCGTCTATTCTCGAAAACCGTTTGATTGATCCGGTGGATGGTCACCTTCCTGATTTCCAACAAAAGGATCTGCAGACGAACAAGAAGACACTCTTCTCGAACCGATTTCTCCGGGATGGCCGAAATACCAAGGACTATGAAACTCTAGTAGTGGCCGATTTTTCTCTGCTCTTTTTCTCTCTGGTTTTCGTGTGACACTCTCTTCTCAAGGGAGTGTTTCACATATAACTCTTAACTGTACGGTCAGAGAACTTTTCTCTTAACTATATAGAGAGATTAGTAAACCCTAATGGGCTTATTAGACTTGTTGGGCTCAATTGATCATCAAATAACTATTGGGTTTTAATTTGAGCTAGACTAAGGACCAGATGGATCCATAAAGCCCAAGCTCCAATAGACCATATACCCACTATTATAATTAACTTTTAATTATGATTGGGCCTTGTCCATTAATATTGGGGCACACTACTATAGGCCCAATATTGAACTCTTGGACTAAATGTCATTTTTATTTTCTGTGAAACTTATTAACAATTAATTAGCTCGATCCATTTAGCATATACTATTCCTGCAGACATATAACTAATGCAATGTCGTACTAGTAGGGCAAAATTACCGTATTACCTCTCTAGTACATATTTATCTTTGAGTTGTCATTTTTCATCTAATGGATAATAATTGACTACGGTGTTTGTATCTGCTTATACCAACACAGTCAAATTCACATAGTGAATACCAGGGCCCTAATTTATATTATCCAAGTACTTGAAAAAACTCAAAGTGACATTATATGTGTAGTGTCCATCATGAAAATGTTCTACACATTTCATATACCTTATCTTCCAAGATACCGGAGTTCGAACCATAAATCAGAACTGGTCCTTTAGTAACTAAAAAAAAACAAAACACATAAAAGTAAGTTTGTTAATCACTAGGATTAAGGTCTTCTACAATAGTGCTAGATTAGTGAAATTAAAAATTTGAGTTACGACACTTAACCTCAAAATCTAATTTACTATATCCTGTTCGATGCTGTTATAACTTTCTTATAACACACTACTGTTTCTATCCAAAGACTTACTTCGATAATTGGAGACTTCATTAATTAAATAGATAACACTACATTCTATGGCATTAGTAAAGTATTCCATCTTCAATATGCAGAATGTGAACAATTTAATTTAGATATAATGAAATAAAGAATATAATATCTCCCACATATGAACTCATCATACGAATAATTCTTTATTACTCATTATATGTCTCGGAATCTTTTAGATGTTTGCATAAGATAAACATACACATCATATGTATATTAATGGGACATACATGAAATAAAATTTATAACATAGAATTTATTAACAACAAATTGATAACAAATAATCCGATAATAAATTGTTTATAATGTGAAAATATTCAAAGGAGATTTCACTTGATCTATGCCTTTTTCCCCACTTTTGTTTGTTTGGTTAGGGTATGAGTAGATTTGAAATGGTTGCCCATTACATTTTTTTTTATTTTTATTTTTTCATTAAGCTTTGTTTGGAACTTGTATTTTGTTATGAAAGAATTATGCGAGAGAAAATTCAAGGAAAAAGAAATAAGAAAATATTGTTCTCAAAGTTTTTTAGAATTTATTTTAAAAATTTTCTCTTTCCCAATCTATTTGTCAAAATTTTATATAAAAAAAAGATACAAAATTTAAATTTCACTTTTTTTTGAAAATTTTTTTCTATTGTTTTTTTTTTTTTTGGGGTCTAAATCCAAACAAAAAAAATAACGGAATCCTTTTCAATTTTTTTTCCCTTCTCTCCAAAATCCAGGTTCCAAAAATGGAAGCTTCAAATTTGGACAAAACCAAAAAATTTCTTAATATGTATCTCAAACAGTGAATGTCCAACAATGTCTCAATTCTACCAAATCCTAGATCTTTAATCAGGTCCGTGCAATGTAGATTAATCTCAAAATAATTAGGATTAGATTTTTCCTCTCACGCCTCCTTCAATCTCAAAACTTGCCACAGTATCCAACCCTCTCTTTTTGACTTTTCTCTTCTGTTGAACCTTCAACCGTTAATGATCTGCTCTAGGAACACCTTATAGCCAAACCAAAGAAAATGAAGTTTATTGTATGAAACATTTTTCTTTTTATTTTTTATGTTCATACATAGATTCATACCCAAATGAAAATTATCAAGCTGAAGCCCAAGTTCAGTGGTTTGAGCCATGATTCAGCTCTATGAATGTTCAAAATTGGACTAAAGTGTAATTAATTTTTGAAAATGATCACAAATTAGGAATGTGTTTTAACACTTTACCTATGTTTTCTGGTAAACTGGAAAAGGAAGAACATGAAGTTTTCTTTTTCTTCTTTCTGTTTGGTTAGGGAAGCTAATATGGAATGAGTTGAGAGTTTACTTTTTTCTTTGTTTCTTAAGGAGAAATAATTTTCATTTTATTTCTTAATGGAAAACAGTTATTTTTGTTTCTTTTTTTATCTAATTTCTTTAAAGTTATTTTTAAAAGAGTATAAATGTTTAGCAACACAAATAGGCTAACCTTAATTTGTATTCTTTGTCTGGTATTTTTGGTCAATTTGTTATTGGAGGGTACATATTTTTTGAAATTCTAAATATGGAGGTATATTTTTGCAGAATCCAAAATATAGTTATAAAATTATAGAAAGATCATACTTCAAGAATTTTTTTTTTAGTTAACTATTAGCAAACTATCATTTCAAAAAAAAAAAAAAAAAAAACACCATTAGCAAACTAACATATAACTTACAGCATAGGGTAAATTTTTTCTTGAGATTTTATACGTTGACATTGGTTTTGATGGAAAAGACTTTAGAATAATGGAAAAAGGAATAAGAGACTTCTAAGCCAAATGGCGGGATTTTAGGTTTAAATTTAAGAAATGATCGTCTTTCAAAGACTAATAAAAAATAGCCGAATTTATCAAAAACATAAAAAAGCAAAAAGTCCAGGTTGATCAAAATAGCTAAAATAAATTAGTTTTTGAACATTTATGGTAGTTTATAGTTTATAAAAAAAATTATATATAGACAAACTTAATATAAAAGTGATATACTAACACATAATAATTGATATATTGATGGCCAACTGGGTCTAGCTCAGTTGGTCCAAGGTTTGAGGGTTGTGTGTGTGTGTTTGGGGGAGTCAGAGGTTCAAACCTTGGTAGTGTGTGTGTCATTTTTCTTTAATTTGTAGTAAGTGGTGATCATTAGTTAAGCCCCACTTTTTTTAAAAAATAATAATTGATATATTGATATGAAATTGATATACTAATAAATAAACATTAATATATTAACACATATTGATTTACTAATAAAATTGACGTTAAAAAACTTGATCTGCTAAAAAACAGTCATTTTGCAAGAAATAATAACAAATATAATTTATTAAATAGGTCAAAAACAACCATTTCTTAAAATAAGGTGAAAAAATTGACATTTGTTATAAATACTAAAGAAAAAAGGAGGTTCCCTTTTTTGTGCGACCAGTTACTACAATTTTTTCTTTTTGTTCTTTTTAAATTATAAAATTTAAGCACATCTTTAGTTTTGAGAAATTAAATGATGCCTCCAATTTTTCTTGTCTAACTGATACTTTAATTATTTGGACCTCCATTTAAAAATCTAACTAAATCCTACACAATAAGGATGGAACTTTTACCCACTAACATATTTACTTGCGGGCTGGGGACAAGCTATAAATCAAGGTGGAAAGGTGGACCTTTTTAAGATTTTCGGGACAATAATAGTAAGATGAGAATCTAGAAATCAAGGAAACAAAATTATGTAAAGCTAGAACAATCATTCAAATGACCCATTTTGCTACTTCTGAATTATGTTTTTTGTGTCAATTTTCGCCTATATTCCCAATTTGAACAAGTATGGTATAAACTAAGGACAAAATAAAATTACAATTACTCCTCTTGAAAAAAAACATTTACTTTAAAACTCCCTAAAACTCAAAAGCATTACATACACCCCAATATTAGTCAAATTCTATTAAAATTTTGTTTTTTACCATTAAATTTTTATTTAATTATAAATTATTTTCATCCAGACAACAATTAATAATGTAGATTAAAAAAATAGCATAGCTAGGTGGTGAAAAGTTTATTGACTATTGGGAAAATATCAATAAATTACCTTATATTTCATATCCAACCCCTCCTCCCTTCTCCCACCCTTTATGAAGCCCTCTTTTTTTTTCCATATTCCTTCCTCCCTCCCTTTATGGATCCTCTTTGTTTTCGGAAATATGGAAGAATTCAATTGAATTTGATTGTTTATAATACAAGATTCTACCACTAATTAGGTCATTTTAGAAAGACTATTTGGAAACTAGAATAGTAATTTTTAAATCTAATACAACCTAAAACTTTTGTTGAATATGGTAATTTTGTCACTTTCTACCAATTTCCAAAAACGGTAGCTAGCATGGAGTGATGATTTGAGAGATACTAGAATTACAAGGTTTTGTCACGTCAAAAAAATAAAATTACGAGGTTTTGTGTAATAAAAAATCAATTCTTCTCATTTTTATATAATAAAAATTCAAATATTAGTGGGTTCTATCATTTTTCAATTTTTAAGAAATGTCAATCAACTATTTTCTGTTCAATATGTGCAAGTGCAACTGAAGTTTGATATGTTAGGGGGTCTCAATGTTATATTCCGCTTTCCCCTAAAACTCCATGTGCTAATTTAACCTCCTTGCTTGATAAGGAATTTCTTCTATTTTTCTTAAGAGTAAAATTAGTAGTCGGGTAAATCATATTCTTCATACTTCATTTTGCTTTTACAATTATAAATTATTTAATCAGATTATAGTAATGGTCGGAAAATTGGAAGGGAGGAGAGAGTTCTTTAGGTAGTATGTATAGTATAATAATTAGAGTAATTATGTTCAAGTCAAAAAGTATATTTTTAGACGATATCTCGTCCTTGTGTTAATGAAAAGTCCTCTTTATTCTAAAAAAAAAAGTGTATTTTTAGGGTAAGAAAAAGTCAAACTAATTAGATGTATACTGATTACTGAGAGAGCTCTGTCCAACCGAATCTAAGATCCTAAAGACAAACACGCTGGATTTCGTCATTGAATTGAGATAATAATTTTTTTTTTCTTTTTTGCAACATAAAAGTTTATTTATGAATTTTCTTTCGGACCATCCCTTTCATAAGAAAGAGGGGAAAAAAAATAAAAAATTGTACCATAGTACTTGTAAAGCCCTTTTATATATCCATTGTGAAATGAGAAAGCTTTTAAATAACTATTATGTAGTTCAATAATAATAACCACACTTTATTTTCAAGGTTAATGTTATAATATTCGACGTTCACACCCATTATAAGATAATAATAACTTTTATTTCGGAAAATCACCATTTATTTATATTTTCAATATTAAAAGGTCAGAAAGTATTTTCGGAACTAATATGAAAATGACAAAATTACTCTACCCTTTAGATCTTATTATTAAATTAAAAGATCAAATAACTAGCTTTGTAGATTTCGAAGTTCTCTTTCGGTGACTACTAAGCTTGTGGTCTAGTGGTAATCGTTGTTATCCGGGGGCAAGAGGTCCCGGGTTCGAACATGGGTGGCTCCTTCGGGAGTCTTAAATGTGAGGGTACCTACCTGCCAGCCCATGCCCGGTCCTCCAACCCCGGGTGCCGTTACCGCTAGTAGCTCGGCTGGGGTTCAGGTGACTCACTCCACCGTCCGGTGGTGGCGACCTGGCCGATAGGATCTTGGGAAATATTCCTGAACGGGGTTGGAGCTCCTATGGTCACGCCCAGTGAGGGTTGCCATGCTGGTCGTCCCCTCCTCTCCTTTTCGTTATCAAAAAAAGTTCTCTTTCGGTGGATAAGACATCTGTCGAAATGGGATTTTGCTTACACAGTTTTCTTTCGTGAGATCAAGACATCTTCCTTCTATTTTTTCTTAATTATTATTGTTAAATCTTATAGACAAAGACATCTTGTGGTAACTGGTAACATGTGTATGCAAATGAGACACAAATTTTTCTCTAGTGTAAAAGTATGGGACGTAGTTGGCTAACAAATATACCAAGAAAGAAATTTATTTATTTATTTTTTGTGTAAATATAGATCTACCTTAATTACATTAATTAGGCTTTATCATCGCTTTTAAGGTCATTTCTTCACATGGTTTATCAGTGTATTTGGCATTAACTCGAAAAGACACAATCTTTGAATAACCAACTTGAATAATCCAAAGGGAAAGAAAAGGGGGGAAAAAAAAAAAAAAGAACTTCTAACTTGTTACTTACCTAAGCTTTAAGCTAAAGTCAGTGAAATTTACTCTATCTTCCCTAGTTCCTTAAGCAAGCACGATAATAGGGAGGAAAAAGGTCTCATAACTCATCTTTTACCTTTGATTTTTTTTTTTTCTCCCTTCAATAGCAGACAATTGTTTAAAAAAAATATATATATATCAAAATGAGGAAAATGTTATGTGACAATTGACAAAGCCCACGACTTGTGTCTGTGATACCAGTTATAGTGATGATATCAAAATATTACATGTCAACGCTATGTTGCGGCATGTTACTAATTCATAAATAAACGAATTGTAATAAGAAAGACTTTGGAAAGTAACCCGGGTTCATACTCTGTTGCCCTCTTGTTCCCACTCCAATTTCCATCTTAACATTGCAGTAGATGGGTTTGCCATTGGCGATTCTGTTATAATTACTTTCATTACATGTTCCATGTTGGATTTTCTGGGGGGGTGTATATTGTGTATTAACAAAGTCCTTGTTGCTATGTCCTAATAGGGAGTTGTACATTGGTTTTAACTTCTAATTTTGCTGGAAACTTTGGTTATAACTGGTTGGAAGTCTTAATCCCGTCACACGTCGTGGTTAAAAGTAGAATGTGTACTATTGCAAATCTGCAAAGGAGATTTACTCTTAGTATCACAATTTCTAATTCAAAAAATGATGTATCTCGAACATACATTGGCTTAAAATGTTTCTTGGCATCGATTGTACCACAGCAACAGCATTTGCGAGTGCAATCTCAGTCTATTTCCATCGGCCTGAGAAATTTGCAGATTCTGAAAAGCACAAATAACTATCCTATTCATATCGAACAAGAGGAGTTCACGACTTAAAAAACTGATACTAAAAAGCCATTCATCATTGCATATATCTTTAATAACCCACAAAAGGAGATTCCACAGAAAATTTTGGAGGAAAGGGGAAAGCCAAAACAAATAGCATAGACCCCTAAGATGATTATAGATATTCATGATCTAAAAATAAGGAAAGACAAAAAAGACCAAGAATAACATGATTACTTACATTTGGTAATACGAGCTTCTGGTCCAACCACATCATTTCAAACTGGGACTAGGCTGATAATAGCATACTTCTTACTTTTTCTTTTAAATGTTGGCCATTTTCAACAATATAAATAAAACATGACAACATCAAAGCAAGCAACGCCAGCTCTCGTTTTGCCAGAAACCCTTCACTCGAAATTGCATCAAGTAGGCTCATATTCTGATGCCTACAAAGGAACAACTCCAATAACACCGTAGAAAATTTGGATACAGTCCAAATTTGAATAGAGAGAACTCCAACCTCTGTCGAGAGATATGTAAATTATAATGCTCAGTATCTCCGCATCTAAAACAAATTAAGACAGACTTGATTGAAAAAAAGTAAAATAAAGAGTCTCATGATTTGATTAAATCTATGACAAAACACCATATCAAAAGTCATCATCGTCCTCCTCAGCTATATGTTTAGCAAGCTCTTGCTCCTGTTGTTGTCTCTCCCTCCTCTTCTCAGCACTTTCTTTCTCCTTGTGGGAATTTGGTGGAAACCGTAGTGCACGCACTGCTTCATTATGCAAGTTAAGGCAAAAAGCAATCCTTGTGTCAAATGCAGTTTGAGGCTCGTTTGTCGAGTAGATATCTCCAGTTTCCTTTGACACCATCCATCCATTTGCATGGTCCAGAGTAGCATCAATTGCACCATCTCGGATTGCCTTGGACACGATACTCTCAGCATCAGCAACAGGATTTGCGGAGTCCAATCTAAGCTTCTTTGCAACATCGACCAGAGAAATCCGTGAATAAGAAATGCTAATGTTACGTAGTCCAGTCCTTATCACGTTATGGCGCAACCTAACAATTAAATTGTGGGTTCGGTCTGAATTAAAAGTGTTAGAGAATTTCTCGGCAACACTTCTGAAAAGCTCTAAGTCTCCAATTCGTACAGCCTGGAAAGAAAAAAGGTTATACGAATTACACAAATGCAGCAACGGTTCAAGGCCAGAAGTCAGGAATTGATATCAAGAGGCCATCTCGCAGGCATGACAGCATCATATCCTAGGGCTCACCAATGTGAAAAAGCAGCAGTATAAAATTATACACTGTTTTCAATTACATAGGAAGTTAACATGACAGCAATATATTCGACTTAATCTCTTGAGTTTATGTCTGAAAGTCACTTAAACAACTATATGAAACCAAGTTTTTCCTGTAGAGACTAAATTAAAGAGCTCAAATTTAAGAAACTAAGACTCACATTTGTTAGTTCAAAATATGGCCTCAAAGCCTTCTCCATCCCTTTTTGCATAAAAACGGTCCTCTCGGGTATTTCTCCTAACAGTAAGCGAACAATGACAGCCCACTTATTGCATTGAACTCGAAAACCAAGGGCTGCAACAGGAGCTTTCCTAGCAGCTTGCAGGAGGGATTCTTTTGCATCTGTATACTCCAACTGAATTGTTCTGATCTTTCCAAGGTAAAAGAGGTACCGACAAAACTGCAAGACAAAATAGTCAGCACCAAAACATGCATCTTATAACTAAAGAACACCTCGATATACAGGAAATAGCCAGAGGACGGGGAGAAAAAAAAGACCTGCTGATTTGAGTGAGCTTCAAACCGGGGAGCCTTCGACCTTAGCTTCTCAGCCTGATCATATAGATTGTAATCGAGGTAATTTCGAAGTAAAAGATTAAGAAGCGTTTCCTGCATCACAGTATCCTCCAAGCATGAGAATCCTCTCATTACTCATATATGCATAATTGCTTAGGTAGCCGAAGATTTACCTGACCCAACTCATCATGGCGCAATGTTGCAATACGATGGAGGGCAAGAAGGTTTCTGTTAAAGAATGAAAGAAGGAATAAGCCATCAAAAGCAAAAGTAATATGTCATTCCATCTTGACTAATTATCACCACGTTCTACCAAGAGTATAGATAACCATATGACAAAAATATAGAAGGAATAAGCCATCAACTGCAAAAGTAATATGTCATTCCATCTTGACTAATTATCACCACGTTCTACCAAGAATATAGATAACCATGTGACAAAAAATAACCATATCAAGGAGACACATATGACAAAAATATCTTCAATGCAGGGAAAACAAAGCAGAAAAACAAGTATCACCGCATGCTGAAAAAATGTTAACTCACCCCCTGATTTCAGCAAGATCGCCAGTGAGTTCATAGCTAAGAGAATAATAGAAATACAGCCTGGATGCTAGAACATCGACGGTTCTCCTATTCAGGTTTTTCAGTCGAGCAATGCTTGGTGAGGCACAAGCTTTGGCCTGAAAGACAGCAAATAGACATCTGAGTGTTATAAATAATCAAGTCAGACGAAAATGAAATTAAATAAATAAAGTGAAGATGAGGTCATGACTGATAATATTGCTCACCTCATTGTATCTCTTCTGATCAATCAGAAAAATTAGCACAAGCAAATAGCAGTAAATCTCTAGCTCTGGTAACGAGTGCTTTACAGGAGCTTGAGTTGCAGATGTTGCAGTATCAACATCCATGTCATGTTCATCTTCCTGAAATGAAAACTAAAGCATATGAAGTGCGTCGCAGAAAAACTAAACGTATATGTACATATACAGGCTTCCGGTCCCCTCAAGAGAAAAAGAGAAACCATCTTGGCATCTTCAATTCAGAATTCAAGCATTAGGATTCTACATAGGTCCACCCACTATCAATAGTAGCCAATGTCATAAGAAAATTCCATCTTCTTTCGTTTATTATACTTTGGATTCATCAAAATTAAATTCCAATCAACAAAGCATAAGTAACTATCAAAGACCCTGATTAGTACGGCCATTAAGGCCAACGCCCGATTTCGAGGAATAGATTAGCAATTTCTTGAAACACAAAAGAAAACAAGCACGAGATTTGAAACATACAAAACAAAATGCTTATATAAAGCACCAAAATTTTCGACAAAACCCGAATCCAAATGCAAGAGGGCTAGAAAATCACCTTTGGGACAAACGAAGATAAGCGACTGTGCACCTCTGATCCTGGAGAAAGAGCGAAATTGAGGAACGCAGAGAGCACCGAGGCCTTCAGCTTCCGCCTCAACGCCATGGTTAGGCGAACAGCACGCACGATTCTCCGAACCTCCCGTGCATAAGCACCGGTCTCAATGAGCGATGCAATCTCCTTCAAATCTGGAAAAAAAAAAACCCAAAAAAAAAAAAAAAAAAAAAAGGAATACAATTCTAAGAACCCACTAAAAACCCAAACTTTCAAGCAAAATCCTATGAATCTGGGAAAACCCACAACACGAATTCGAAGAAAAAGTTAGGGCTATTGGGCAATGGAGATCAATATGCTCGAATCTTACGTTGCAAAGTCGAAGGAGTAGCGGAAGAGACCGAATTCGAAGGAGCCTGAAGCTCTTTCATCTCTACATCTTGGGTCATCTTGCAGAGACACTGCGTACCAAAAATCACACGAAACAATAATGAATGTAATTCAAATACAGAAATCGAAGGACAACACGAAATTGCAACTAAATTATTGAAGATTCGACCTAAAACTCAGATAAAAGTGAAGTGGATCGAGAGTTAGGGTTTCGCCACCAATTTTCGTACACTGCAAGTCTAAAGAAGACGAAGAAGAAAAGAAGAGATACATTAAAGTGGAAAATAAAAGAAGCAAAGCAATAGTTGAACTTGGTCCAAACGACGTCGTTGCGTACGTCACGTGAATAAAAAAAAAATAACAGCAAATAGAGAATTACTAAATACCAATTATTATTATTCTCAAAAAAAAAAAAAAAACTAATTATTATCTTTTGTTTTTGGTCTTTATTATCATATCTTTAAACAATTAAACCTCGAATTACCCTTTATTTATTTAGAAAAGACATCTAGTTATTGTTTGTTTACCTTAAATTAACGCCATTGGCTCCTCAAATTATACCATTTTTGTCTTTCACCTCAAATATAACTCTACCATAAATTTTGTGATCACTTGCATGGTCGATTCATAAATAATAAAATATCTAAATAAAAAATTCACGACCAAAGCGGTAAAAATTCATAACATCGCATGATAGCAAGTTTTATCTCTTTCATGGAGCAAATTATCATTCATGCTTTTACCCTACAAAATGGCTTGGCTTGGTTCGGCTATTGCAAAAATGTGTAACTTGAGCAAATGTCTCTGTTAAGGCAATTTGAGCATGCTTTGAATAAAGTAATGGTTATATCCTTTCCCTAAAACAATTGTTGAGGAAAAATGACTCTTACAGTTTATTATGCATTTAAGTCTCACTAGACTTCAGGAAAGCATTTTCAAAGCTTAGATACTTGGTTAGTTTGATGTACTTTTCTATGGCAAAGCTCGTACCAAATGTATATAAGTTGGGTATGTTTATAATGTAGCTAAGTGGGCTTCTGTTTCTGAAGTACTTGGTTTTGTTAATAATGCTATTTTACCTTTCTTGGTTTTCAGTATGGACCTCGTCACTCTATGATGGCGATGGCCCTTCTTTGTACACTTCTGTGAGCTGGTGTTCCTTTAATAAAGTTATGTCATAATTCTAATTAGAAAAAAAAAAATGTTGGGTATATTGAGTATCGTATTAGACATAATTAAGGAATTGATAATAACCTGATGCAATCCTACGATTAATTATGTCAAATTATTAGGAATAGATTGTTAGGTAGCAAAAGTAATATTTGGATCTATAACGATGTGAGTAGAAACGTGAACAAGAAAACACGATCACACGAACGTAAGAATATGAGGGTTAGTGGCCTTTCACAGTCAAATCTCGTAGTAACACTCAATAGGTTCTCTCTCTAAGATGAGTGAAGAAGATAAGAGCAAAACCGACAGAATGATTCGATTTAGGGATCATAACCCTTATAATATCTTCGTAGTATTTTGGAATTACATAGAAGAATCTATGAATCATATCTTTCCTTTTGTACTGCATCAAATACCAAAATTTCATTTACTTACCTTCTAATATAATCATTGCAAAATAATGTATGTTTAAATGAAATGTACAATTTATATTTTTTCTTTCGACTCGTTAGTATCAAATAATTTCTTAATTATATTTACACGCATTTAAGAATTGATTTAAAAACCCAATTTAGGTATCAAAATCAACTTTTCTAAATATTTTAAGCAAAGTTTTTAAATAAAGAACGAATGATAGTGGTGGATTTGAGCCTAACATGTACACTTTCATACACTAAAGAGTGAAAATTAGGATACTAAAATTTTGCACTAGTGATATAGTATTATTTTTAGCCATATAATTTTAAATGGTGTGGTCTCATTGAAATAGATGTCACCTCATGTAGTGTAAAATATTAAGGTCCCTAGCATTACTCTACACTAAAATACTAAGTTGGATATAGAAACGTTACAATGACTAACGGAGAAAGATTTTAAAACTAAAGTCCCTTGAGAAAACTATTAAATTTAAAGTTTAAGAAAAAAACTTAGATCCATTTTTTTTTTTTTTTTTTTTTTTACAATTCAGAGATTATTGAAATAATTTATTCTCGAAATAAAGCATTTTTCAACATTCTTTTATCACACATGAATAATTCATTTTTAAGATAAAGAAAATTTTATTATATTAATTGCTAGGCTAGGCAATATATATGTTTTTGTAGCAAAAAACAAAGAAATTATAAAGTTATTTTGCACAAAAATTATAAAGTTGGTTACATATATTTCCTTGCACAAAAGTGCGCAAAAAACCATGATATTGTAGAATTTTTTTGATACATTCAAAAAAATAATAATTAACTTATATTTTTAAAATAACAGGAGACATAATATTATTAGGCTTGTTACCAACTAATTTACAGAAACACATAGGCCGCCCTGAATTAACTTTTAAGCAAACTCCATCAATTGTATTTGAAAGCTTTTTTATGCATCTTATATGACAAATGAAATCATTTGTACAAGGTCTTGGATCACCCAAGTAAGTATAATATTTTGAACGAAATAATTTCTCTGCATCCGGGATTTTAAACAAACACAAAAGTAAACGATTAAAAAATGTGTAATAAAAGTACAAATTAATGCATATGGAAGTATTAATCAGACGTCATATTTAACATGGAAATGAACCAATATAAGTTGCTTGAGAATTATAAAATATGTATAATTGAAAGAAAAAAACAAAACAAAATAAGGAAAATATACAAACCTAAAGTTGTCATCCCCCCCCAAAAAAAAAAAGATTATTTACATCGTTTTATGTATACATAGTTGTTAGAGTATAATTGTTTTCGTTTCTTGTAGTTCAACCTAAAAATTTCTAGATTTGATTAAATTAATAACTTTAGATATGATAAATGACTTTGAACTCACGACATCAATCGAAGTAGCCATATGATACATTAGCCACTTCATCCTTGTAAGGGGCTCTACAAGGATGGACTCCAAAAAATTTGGAGAAATTTAAGTAGATGACCAATATTTTAAATTTGATTAAATAGATGTCCATTTTTTAAATTTCATAGTTAAGTATCCAAGTATATTTATTTTTACACTTAGTAGATATGTTTATCTACCAAGTTTAGTTACTGTACTGAAATGTACTGGGTATATAATTTTTTGGTCATATTTCTATAGATCCCCTCCAATTGTGGCATACATTATCAGTAGTCTATATATTTTTACTTTTACATGATTAATAGAGGTTGGATAAAAATTAAATCATGGGGGCTGTTAAAGGATTAACAGCCAAAATGATAAAATTTAAAATTTAGTATATAAAGCGAGACATTCACTATAGTGTAGAGACCAATATGGTCTTAATCCCATTAAAATCACCCGTACTTTTTGCAACATTTTCTGAAGTGACCTAGTATAATTCCTAAAAGTCCCTAAATAAAATATCCCCTCTTAGACATAAGCTTTTAAACTAAATCTTGGGGCTTATAGCAAAATGAATGAAGTTTTAGTCCATTTTAAGTAAATATCTGTTTTTCAAACGCTGTAACAAAATAACTATTATATTAGTGGATATATCAATTATAAAATATAATGTAACAATATAAAACTAATATACTCAATATTTGAACTAGAGCTAGTATATAAGTAGATATACTATATATACTAACTGTAAAAATGCATGTATTAAGCCATTTAGATATAAAAAGAGAAAAATGAACATTTATTAAGTATAAAAAAAGGACACTCAATCTCTAATTTTAACTATATCCTTTTAAGATGATAGGTTTACTGTTGAAATACATTAATGCTCTAAAAGAATAAATATTGGTAATTTTTTTTGTTTAACTAATTAACATTTTATAGTTATGTTGTATTGGAATTATTCCTACAAATTTATGCAAAACTAATTAAGTTACAAGTACCCAAGTAAAAAAATAAAGTTACAAGTAATTTTACAAATTTGCACACTAATTTATAGCTAAGGTACACTCTAATGTATATTTAGTAAATAAATTTTGACATTTTATTTCTACTATATTGTAGCATACCTAGTGATAATTTGTTTTGATTAAGGAAAAAAGAGTTTCTTTAATGGGACAGTTACTTAAATATTCCTTTGCACATTATTCTTTCATTTTATATGTTGCAATATATATTATCAAATATCATCGTTTAATCTTATATAGTTTGTGACAAATTCATACAATCTCCAAGAACACACAACTTTGATCGGCAAGTTTAAAACACCTTATTAGGATATAAACATATATATATATTTGAAGATTAATTCAAATGAAAAATAATATAAAAATGAATAAACAGAAATATATATGAGTAATATTTTGGTTCTTTCAATATTTTAAGTGAACTTAAGCTACAATTTTCATACATTAATATATTTTGGAGATGTCAAATATGTTGTACATTATTTGGCTCGATACATTACAACATCATGCCACATTAATGCTAGCCCAAACTCAAATATATTTAACCTAACTGGCCCATAGGCACATGCACGTCTCCTGTTTGTGCTTTGTGTTAAGCTTATTTCGCGCTAAGGAGAACATGCTCAAATAAAAACTAATTTTCAATTCACGTATATTCTTGAAGAATGAATATATTGATATCAATTTAGGTGTGAGGATTAGAATTAATTTTCATTTAGCTATTAATCCTATCTAATTATAATTATTAATATTATTTATTTATCATGTTATATGTAAAAGCATTGTTTAATATTTTACCTAAAAATTAAATATCCTTTAAGTATCTAGTATCGTATTTTTCGTGCATATGGGTCATATTATACTCGTGTCTAAATCATATTGTATTATATATATATTGTGTTATATCATTCTATAGTGCCTAAAAACATGAGCCAAATAGAACTCAACATCCAATATTGTGCTGCAGGAACCTTTTGTGTCACCCTGCCTATTTGACATGTCTATGTCCATTTACATGGTAATAGACTTCGAAAGATGGGAATTTTTAAAATTTATTTTTGTAGTTTCTTTTAATCAAAATAAAAATAATAGAAAAAGAAAAGATATTTATAAGTAATATAAGGTAAATTTTGAAGGCTCAGAAAGCACAAGGGATAATGGGCAAATATTGTTTCTGTTATCCTATTTTTTTTATGTCCGATTTAAAAAGAAAAATAATGTTAAAAAATGAAAATATCATTATGGAATACTATGGCGTTTGTAGAACACGCTAAAAAGTGTAAATCATATAAGTAAATTTTACGAATGGACTTATTTTATATTAGTTAGTGGTGCTGGCATCTGATCCGGTGGCTCTTTAAAATCACATCAAAAGAGATAAGTTTGCTATAATTTAAATATATATCTCGTGAGATAAATTTGTAATTTCTGGGAATATAAGGTAATAGTAAGGAAAATTAGACAGACAAGGAAAAAATGCATATAATCTATTATTTTATGTATTATAGTTTCACTTATATTATTTTTAATAAATAAGAAAATTGCAACGAGGTGCTCAATTGATATATCAACTATTAGACAAAAACATGTTAGTTAGACAAGATTAGGAAAAAATAAAGTGTAGACAAACTAAGCTGATTGTTCAAAGAATACAAGACTCAAAACCAAATTAAAAAGAAGTATTTATAGCTTTTATCCATTTTAACCTCACTGACAATATTACTAAGGATGAACCATAACTAGTATTTATAGCATGACTTACTTCATTTCACTAATATAATTTATAATATTAAAAATAGTAAATTTTGTTATAGCGGGTAAAGATTTATTCTACAATTCTTCAGTAAATAAATAATTTAAGAAGATTAATTAACTAATCTTTCATAAAATCACAAATATGTTTTTAACACATAATTATGGGCTCTTTAAGCTTCAGAAAGGTCACCTCACTAAATGATTTACAAAATTTAAAACTTTTATTATAATATTTACTCTAGCCTTAAATATAATATTTTGATTCTATGGATGATAAGGTTGGGTAAACTGACTAAATGATTTACAAAATTTAAAATTTTTATTATAATATTTACTCTAGCCTTAAATATAATATTTTGATTCTATGGATGATAAGGTTGGGAAAACTGAGGTATGGAATGCTGCATTTGATTGCTTAGGAATAGGAATCATATGGAAAGAAATGAACTTGCGTAATTCCACTCTTTGGCGAATTCTACTTTAAATTGTAAAGACGACAAAACAACTTGTGTCTCTAATTTCTCAACTTTGTTTCCAGCTTCTTATGAATTTTTTGCGAATGTGACTTAGTGTGATCATACATATATATATATATATATATATATATATATATATATATATAGATATGGGTCACATAATTATGATCTGAAGCTACGCAAGGACTTTTTTTCTTGAAATTATGAAGATAGTTTTTTGAGAACACCCGACATAATATGATCATATATGTAAGGATAACAACCAATTTCACCCAATTTCCTACTGATATAGACCACTCTAACATTCAAATGATTCTTTAGGAAGAGGTTTTCAAAAAGACCCCGATTGAAACCATTAGACCATTTAAATGGTTATCATTTGCCATGAATCCTGTAAATTAATTAATAGATTGGTTCTTTTCATAACCGGATGCAAAGATACACAAGGATTCTAATTATGAACTGTTTTGCCTTTGCCATATGCTCCTCAAACAAAAAGCTTTTCTCTGTTCTCTATTTCCTCAGGTAAGTAATGAGAGAGCATTCCACTCATAATTCAAGCATTTTTCTGCTTAAGTATTTGTGAAAACCTCAAGCATGTGTGTTATTTTGACTATTCTCGTGTATATGTTGAAGGATAGTGAGAAAATGGGTCATATATAGTGGAAATATGGTGCCAAAATGGAAGCATTTTGAAGCCATTTGCAACCTCAAACCAGAGGAGGCTATGTGGCCGCGCAACAACAAGAGCGGGGCTGTGCAAGACTGATGATATATAGCTCACAAGCACCCAAAAGTGTTGCACGGCGCCGCAATGTCACCCGTGCGGCCGTCCCAGGCTGGCACCTTAGACGACTGTTTTCCAGAGGGCCTTGCGTGGCCGCGCCACTCCTACATAAAGATAAGCTATCAAGGGCTAATCTAGCCCTTGTTTATGGATGGAAGGCCAGGATTTGAAGCTAATTAAAAATCCTAATTTGGAAGCAGAGGAGGCACGATTCCTTAGGAAGATCTTGGTAGAGGCATGCAATTTTGGAGAAGAAGCTTCAAGACTATTTTCCACTGTACTTTCTTCTTGCTCCTTCACATATCTTGCTTTGAAATTTATATTTGTGATATTGTCTTAAACATGTTTACAATTATAAATTTATTTATGATTTCTGTTATGGATTTATCTATGTTTGGCTAGATGTTTATTCTAGAGCATGATGTAGCTCTATTTGCAATATGTTTGGAATTTTTAGCTAATTGTTAATGAAGTATCAATTCATTTGTATTTCTCTATGTTTAATGCTTCCAATTTGTTGGGAAATAAATTAGTTGATTTTGATTTGTGAATTTAATAATCGGGAGAGATTAATTCGTTTATTGGACTTGAGAAACACTATCTTTGTTATTGTTTAGTTTAGGAGGCTAGTAGCACTTAGATGAACACTTCAGGAGATACTTAATAAATGTGTAGGCAAACAAGTTAGATAGAGATTTCAACTTGAATATCTAACTATGTAATCTTATTTGACACTTGTGAGTTTTAATGAGATTAACTTTAATCATTGATTAATGAATTGAATGAATTTAGTTAGCATTTTCTAATTGGGAAGAACGTATGAACAATAGAGTAGTGAAGTCAAAACTCCAGAATCTCTTTATTATAGGTTTTTCCATTGCAAGAAATCACATCTTCCTTCTATTACTTTGTTAATTTCTTAGCTAATTTATTAGCTTAATTTCTTTTAATTCTCGCTGTTAATTGATCGCCTAGATAAAATTAGGTTACCAATTCCTATAGTACTTAGCATAATTTAGAAAAAACAATCCTTGTAGGACGTACGATAACTCTTACTCACCCTTTATTACTTGCCCATAACTCGTATACATAAGGATTTTATTACACATTTGCGTGTTGACGTGTAACAGTAAGAAATAGTTTTCCGAAGCTTTTTCGATCTTATTTTCGTAAGCACCTTCGCATAGAAAGTGTTACATGATTAAATGTATTTCTTTTTTTTTTTTTTTTTCAGCTTTATGTGTGATGGCATAGATTGTTGTGTTGCTCGCAAATTTAATTATGGTAACTAATTAACTTGTATTTTATCACTAACTAAACTTGTGTAACATTTTCAATTTGTGGATCTTTATCTTTGTCTACATTATAAGAGCAACAACTATAGCAGTTAATTTTCAACAATATTGTTTAGAACGTAGCAACTAATTGTCTTATTTTTCTTCCTCGTTTTAGTTTCTACATTTGGAGCTATTTTGGACATGATAACAGACATGTGATCTTATCAATCTCTCTCTATCTCTCAACTTATACAATTTTAAATATTGATAAATTGACGTTGCAGACTTTCTTTTAAGGTATTGAATTTATGTGCTTTGTATTTTAGGATTAGCACTGCTTCTCTATGGGTAATCCTTTCCAAATGTACCGGTTATATTATCTCTTTGTGTTCTTCATATTTATTTAAGTTTCCATAATTAATTATATAAGCTTTTTATCAAAATAAATATAAAAATATAATTGCTTAAGAATATGATATCAAACCTATTAATATATATGGTATGTTAGACAATAATTTATTAATAAGATATGTTAGACAAGGCTAACAAAGCTAAAAACATAATGTCTACAATAGTAAATATCATAATTATATCATGATATGTCATATGACAGTACGAATGTTCTTCTCATCCTATTGATGTTATATCATAGTCCTCAATATAAACTTATTATTTCACCAATGTGATAATTCATCATAGTATTAAAAATTCTAGAGAAATTTAGGTGGATGACCAAAATTTTAAATTTGATTAAGTAGATGTCCACTTTTAAAATTTTATAGCTAAATGTCCAGGTATATATATTTTTACACTTCGTAGATATACATATCTACCAATTTTAGTTACTATACTGAAATGCACTGGGTATATAATTTTTCACAATGGGTATATAAAATTTTACACTTGGTATATATGCATATATACCGGACATTTTGCTATAACATTTGACAATGGGATATTTATTGAAATTGGGCCCAAAATTTGGTCATATTTCTATAAGCCCCAATATTCTATACTAATGATACGTGGACTTATTATATTAGCACATAATAAACATCATTGACTTATTGTAAATTAGACAGTACGATGATTATGATATGTTAAAGGGGATGGCTACGGTAGGGGCGTCCCTACGTAGGGTCATGCCTTAATTATCATTGGATGGGAATCTGTGGGGAATAACGGGAATCTATGGAGAATCTATTTATATACAGATTCTCATCCAACGGTGAATAGACAGGGTCCTACGTAGGGGCGCCCCTACTGTAGACGCGCCCTATGTTAAATATACAAAATGACTTATTATAAAATAAAGATTTATAATAAGTCAGTATACAACATATGGTGATATATCTTATACATAAGCTACCGAAGTGATCTATGTTTTAAGTCAGTATATAATAATTTAGCCGACTTATTAGTTATTACTAATATAATGATATTAATTGTGATTATGACCATATTAATTGATAATATTATGTCTTATATCGACAAACTTTCACCATATTGAAGTTATATGTAATATAAAAAATTAGTGATACTACTAGTATAAGTAATATAATATGACATAATAAACTATATTATATAAAGTATATTTAACTTATTGCTAGATCCATATGCCGTATTATCTTCACTTGACATTTCAGCCAAAATCTATACTCGGCTAAACCTATATCGCTATTCATCTAAAATACTTTTTTATACTGCTTGGTATATATAATAATTGTGACATTAGCATATATTCACACAATCATAGAAATGTCAAAATCTATACTCGGCTAAACCTATATCGCTATTCATCTAAAATACTTTTTTATACTGCTTGGTATATATAATAATTGTGACATTAGCATATATTCACACAATCATATTTCGATGATATATTTTATGTAAATCACTTGGTCGACAGTACAAATGTTCTTGGTGTCAAAATGGGCCGGGCCAAACAGGACAGCCCACGGCCCATCATCGTGGCTCACGGGCTGGCCCAGTCCACATTACAACGGGTTCGGGCTCGGCCCGACCCTAGGCTAGAGTCGGACTACGGGTCGGCTCGGCCCGACCTGCCAAAAATAAATTTATTATTTTTTTTAAAATTTTTAAATAAATTTAAATACGAATTTTTTCCAATACTTATAAATATACATTCCCTCACTCTTTTTTTATGCTTTCAAATTTCAATCTAATTCTAAATAATTTTCTAATACTTAAACTTTCTTTTATCAACTATTCTACTTATATACTTTTAGTTTATTTAATTATTTTAAAATTTTTATCAATAGGAAAAGAAATAACATATTATTTATTTTTTCATAAATTTTATTTTAAATTTATAATATTTTCAACTAATTATACAAACACTAATCTCATTTTTTAAGATTTTTGCCCGCCTAGGAGCCCGTCGGGTCTATGGGCTGGATTGGGCTACATTTTAAAATTCTGAGCCCGACCCAGCCCGGCCTGCTTTCTTAGACAGGCCGGCCTGACCTGGCCCGTTCTTCCTCCAAACCCGCTTTGGCCGGTCTAGCCCGCCTATTTTGACACTTCTAGTTCTTGTCATCATTTTTTCCAATCCCTAAAGGGCCTATTTGGAACACAAAATAATGATTTGTTTGTAATTGATTTAATAAATCTTCTATTTCATGTATGGATATGAGAGGTATTAGATAAGATTAAAATAATCATTCAAAAAATAGTTCTCTTAGAAGAGGGTAATTTTATCCTCTTGAGAATTTTGGATTGGTAAGGATTTGGAATTTTCTTAAAAATAATAAAAAAATTTAAAGTGATAAAAAATAGTATTTATCGAAACTACCTTTTTAAAGTGGTATTCTTTGCAATTATTTAAAAAGTGATATTTTTTAAATGCAACTTTTAAAGTAGTGAAATCAGAAATACTATTTTTCAAAATATGGTATTTTTTAGCCTCTATAGAATAATACCCTGAGATTAAGAACTTTTAAATATTAATATCATTCATCTAGATTTAGGGTGAATTTAGCCATGAAATGACAAATTTGCCCCTAAAAAAATCATCAAACGTGGATAGGTTACGCTATCAGTATTACCAAATAAATTTAAGGCTCCAATACATTTATAAACCAATAGAATTTCAAAAGATACAAAGGAAAGAAAAAAAGAAAGAAAAAAAGCAATTAAAACTAAGCCGAAAGCACCAAACAATGTAGTTTTTGGAAACAAGTGTAGTAGTGTTTGAATATAATTTTTTAAGGGTGTTACTGGCATTTTAAAAATTTAGTCAGTCGGAGAGATATCCAATTTGTAAAATCCAAGGGATACATTTTGTTTTTCTAAAAACAAGAGACTGAAATTGGTATTTTATTAAAAAACATGAGATGTTTATCCATTATAGAAATTTGCACTCTGCCCAAAATTTCCCTCGAGGGGAATTACACTTTGGAGTTTTGCATCAATGCCCCTCATTCTCCCCCTTTTTTTCTTTTTTGTTTTCTTTTTTTTTTTTTAAATAAACAATAGAGGAGGAAGGAGGCAATGGACAGAATCACCCTAAGCCCACCAAATGGAGTAATGGGGGGAGCTTCTCTAAGGTGGTTAAAGGGGTAGGAACCAGAGAGTTTAATCACTCATTTAACTACATATACTCGTTATGGACTCTCGACCACTAGACAGAAGACTCTCAAACAACCATGCTAACCCACTCAGTAGTTGCATGCATGGTCTTTGAACTTATCATGGTGTGGAAAATTGAGCTTTGAATTGTGTTTAATTTGCCTATTAAGTCGCATGAAATTATCATATATGAAGGATGTTTTCGCAAAAATTTCTTTTTGGAGAGAAATCTTTTAGATAAAGGCCTATTTTTTTTTTTTTTATAACTCTTTACAAAATCAGGATTAAGTAGGCAATTATCACTTTTTTCAAATGTTTAACTAAATTTGCCACCACTATTAGATTCTACCACTTTTGGGAGAGAATTAGTCAAGAATCTGTCAATAATTCTTCAAGAATCCATCAAGAATCTATCAGAATCACCATTGACATCAAGAGTCTGTCAAGAATCTATCAAGATTGTCAAGAATCCGTTAAGAAGTCATCAGGAACCCGTCAAGAGCGCTGCCGATGTCAAGAATTTATCAAAAATTCGTCAAGATCGTCAAGAATCTATCAAAAATTCGTTAAGAATTCGCCAAGATCGCTGCCGACATTAAGAATCGTTCAAGAATCTATCAAGATCGTCAAGAATTCATTTTAGAAAGTAGTATAGTAGTAGATTTAATAATAAGGAAAAAAAAGGTGGCATACAACTAATTTATTCACAAATTCAGTCTTTGAAAGTTTTGACTAAACCAGCTCCACATCACGCATGACAATACAAATAGGTCATTTTGTAAGAAGTTTTAAAAGGTAGGCCTTGTATTAAAAATCACTCTTAAAATGGTCTAATTGCCCCAATTTCTCTCGCCATAATAAATGTACGTTTTTCTTAACTTTTTATAGCTAAATATCCAAAGTTTTGGTTGATTTACTATTGAAAAACTGGTATATTTAAAATGTAAACTAGATTCAATATATTAGTAAATATTCCCAAGATAAAAACATACATTCCGCCATTAATATATAAAAGGGAAAAACAAAACCTTTATTAATGTGGTGTAGAAAAATGATGTTTAGTTCTAGAATTATTACTTAATTGAAAAACATGTATAAGAATTATTACTTAATTGAAAAACATGTATAATTAGAGAAAAACTAATAATGGCTATTAATTTTTTAATGGATTGAGCCACGTAATGGTCACATCCTTTTTTTTTTTTTTGGGAAAGACCCCATTAGGACCATTTCAACCCCGATTGGACTTTTTTGTGCTTTTTCTTTTTTTAAAAAAATAAATTACATCGACATTTTTAGGACTAGGTTTTTGACTTCTTCATTGGAGAGAAAAATAAATCAATTTCCACTGTTCCTTTACTAAAAACCCGCCAAGGTTAGATAGAAAAATTGCTCAAAAAATAAAATAAAACTCATACTTTGCCCTTTATATTTCATTTTCTCTCCCATAACTCTCTCTCTCTCTCTCTCTCTCCAAGAAGGAAATTTTCCAGTTAATCATCATCAGTTTTTTTGGCCATTATATAACCTAGCAACAAGTTGGATATTTTTGCATTTTATTGGGTTTTTTCTTTTTTTTTTTTTTTTTTTGTATTTTTTGGGTAAGTTATATCTTGTTTTACATCTATACTTATTGTCTGGTTAATATTGAGTGGGGATGTTTATAAGAAGTCAAATAATAATACCGATCCATGGATTAGTATACTGAAAATTATGTGGTTTTACAAATTCATCTTGTTCATAGTTTTCTAGATTCGTCAGAAGTCGGATGTCATTATAATGATGGCTTGTGGTTAGAAATTACTGACCATTAGGTCATTTAATAGTGATTTATGAAATCAAAATAATATTGACATGTCATCAGAAGTTATTAACCATTAGGTTATAGTAAAAGATTGAACTTTAGTAATAACTTGTTGACTAATTTTTTGACATTTTCTCGAGCTCTAGTTCAGGTTAGTTACTATTCTAAGATACCAGTACATGAGGATCCAGATCCAGAGCCTATTGAGATACCAACATTATATGAGAGTCCTTCGATGTTGGAAACTTAGTGATTAAAATTTCAAAACTACACAGTTAGAAACTTGAAGACTTTACATTCTTAGTTCCCTACGTTGTGACTATAAGTCGCCAATATCTTGACCCAAAATCAAGAATATTCATATCTAGACTCAATAAATTTATGACTTATAGTCAAAAACGTAATGACCTACATTCTTAGTGACCTATGTTGTGACCACAAGTCACCAACTTCACGACACAAAGTACAGTTTCCAAAGCTAAAAAATTACCAAAATTTTGGCCTATAGTAAAAAAACATTGTGACATGCATGACTTACTTTGTGATCATAAGTGATGACGTTCTTAACTTAAAGTCAAGAACTTTCGAACCCTGAAGTCAGTAAATTTGTGACCGAAAGCCTAGAAGTCTGTGCCAATTTATAGTCTAAAAATAATGACTGAAGTCACGTTTTGACTTGCATTCAGAAAATTATTACACGAAGTTAGTAAATTTGTGACCTACAGTCTAAAATTTGTGCAGGCACCATGTGGAGTAGGTGGGGTTATTGGAGGGTGTCAGATAAGGGAAGGCAATTCTGTCTTTAACTCGTGCAGGACAAAATTTAACTCCTACAAAAGTTATTTTAATTGTTAATAGCAAAAAGGTTATTTAAACTCAACATAATCCTAGTGTGTAAAAGATGTTAGGGGACTCGCTAATTTTAAGTAGGTGAGTTATAAAGAGAAATTACAGGATTTATCGTATATGATATGTGAGATTTTCTTGTATATTCTTTCTACTTCATTATAGTAAAAACTTGTAACAGTTGAATTGAAAATAGACATAACTCTTGAGGGTGAACCATTATAAATTTTTTATATTCTTATTGTATTTTTTATTAATAAATTTAATGAAAACTAACACAAGATCCATATTGAAATACTTGAGTTTAAAGAGGTTGTAAGTTGCAAAATGAAAATCAATGAGCAAAATAGAGTATCCTTCTAAATTCCAAGGGGCAAAGTACACTTCCAGAGCATACATATATATTTATATAATATACGATTCTATAAATTAATTACAGCAGAAAAAAATGAAGAAAAGATAGAGGCGCGCAAAGGAAGCACATAAACCTTCTAAAATTATTGAAAAAAAAAAAGTAAAGAAAAAGAAAGTGGAAATAAACTCGAAGGAGAATGATTGAGATGATTGGTATCCAAGAAAGATTTTTCCTAGTACGTACTAAGAAAGTTACTCTCTGCCATGGTACGTAATATTGGAAAGAACTTTCAGGATGACGGAGTAGTGGCTTTTTTTCTTTCCTTCTTTTTTCTTCATTTTTTTAAAGCAGAAAAAATAACTGCTACAATTCCATCCCATCACCACTCAGTGATGTGTAATGCACTCTAAGATAATTTCTTCCTTACTTTCTTGTCTTTGTTCATTTGTTTCATTTCCCCTATCTTCTTTGTTCTTCCCCCACAAAACGCTGTAGAGCCCTCCCACCAGCAAAATTGCCCCACCAACACTGACACACAAAGTTTGATAATGGAATACTTGTCAGTTTACCCATGTATATATATATATATATATATATACACATACACTCATTTACAATGATGATGACATCTATAAAGGGAAAGAAATCAATTGCTAATCTTATTGAGATCCAAAACGGTACACATCGGCATTGCCCATGATAGCAACTAGATGAAATATTTTTGTACTAAAATTTAAATTAATTACAATATTGTCTGCCTAACGGTGTTTCGGTACTATCCACATAACAAAAAAAAGTGAGGCAGATCAGTCTCATCTAACACAACACTTATTTAGTTTCATGTAATTATACGTGTTATGCTATTTCGTGACGGTTCTTCTAAAGAATTTTATTAATAGCTAGGATAATGTTAAGAGGCACCGTGCACAAATGTTAAGCGTGTTTCTTATTAATTTATCCTAAGATTATCTTCTTTTTTTGAGTGTAAAAGATAAATTATCTTTTTGAATGTGATTAATTGAAAAAGAAATAAATTAGTTGTTTGGAAAAGTATCTAGACCTTCCCCAATAAAGGGCTTCTTTCCAAAGAAACGCCGAGATGATTGCTGTTATAATAAGCGCTAATGGAGTAAACAATGCTGTGAAGACTGGGCCTTTCTTCTCTATTGCCCAGACTTGAAGCCAATAAGTAATGCCTGTTACAACTATGCCCTGCAAATAAGATACTTAAGAAATTAGGAGAAACTCATTTGCGTTTAATTACTCAAAAAATTGCACGTCTTTACGTATATGTCAGGTCTCACTATGATTTGGTTCAAAGTACTCTATAATTAGTCACTTTGTTTGTTACTTTTTGTTTACCATATAGAGTGACAATTTTTCAGTCACACAATATGAATCATTCATATGTACTCATTATATTATATGTATCAATAAACAAACAAAGAAAAAAAAAACACGTGTTCATAAAGTTGTCATCACGATGGTGATAAGTTTTTTTTTTAATTATTATTATTAATTTTTGGGATAAAACCTCAAGAAAAGTATTCAGATGATCAATGACGGTGATTGGTGAGTGAAAAAGTGGCAAGTAGTACGAGAACAAAATTATTACTTACAAGTAAATAAATAAAAATTTGAAATCTAGCATTTAAGTAAGAATCATGTCTTAATTCATTATTAATAGTCTTATAACTAACCCTGAATCATATTTTAATTTATTATTAATAGTCGTATAACTAACCCCAAATCATGTTTTCATCATGATTACAATCAAAGGTACTACTGCAAAAAGAATATATGGTTGATGGTTCCCTTTCAAAATAAAAAAAAAAAATGATTGCTTGTTGATGAAGAGATAGGGTCATGAATGGTAAAAGTCTGATGCCGCGAATCACTGAAGGAACAAAAGTAGGTTTTACCTTCTCACGTTTCCACTCAATTCGCATTATTTTCCACTAATGGATATAGAACCCCATGGTACCACTCATCTGATCTTTATTTAAGATAAAATTTTAATTCAACAATTGATGCATAAGTAATCCATCTTATTTTTCTTTCAATGTTTAACACTTTATATTTTACATAATATTAGCACGAAATACTTAAATATATATAATTAAAAATATTCTAGTTTTAATATTGGATAACTCAATTTGATTACTTTTCGTCAATTGGTGTAAATATTTTGGTTAACATTTAGAGCTTGTTGGTAATAATTTTTTTAAAAAATAAATAAATAGAAGACCCAAATTTTCTCTAAAAGTATTGTAAGAACATCTTCACCAATATTTCACTTTTAAAAACAAAAAATAAAAAATATAAATGACGTAAAGTAAATCCTTAGTATTTAAATAAACTGTGGGGATATAATTTTACCTAGAGAAGAAAAGAAGAAAAGAAAATAACTCAGTCATAGGACTTTCTTTTTCATTTTATGACCATCTTTTTCTAATCCATAATGGATCGAAAAGAGATTAAAAACTAGGAAAGTGATTCTCTTTCTCTTTCCTTTAAGTGTTTATTTATCTATTTAGAGCACACTATTTTAGGGAATATTTCACATAGTTAGTTAAATTTTGAAAGGATGACTCAATTTTTTATTCCTTCTTATTCCTCTTGAAACCTATACCATTCTTTTTTTTTCCTATTACGGATCAGTAAACATGTCCTATAAGAGGAGTTCGTTGGAAAAGTGTGTGATTTTACTAACAAATGATCAGTAGAATAATTGTCTAAGTCATTTCTTTCGTAGGGGAAAAAAAAACATGAAAGAAAAGGCAAGCATTCTTTGTGAGTGCTAAGAACAGGAAAAAATAAAATAAAATAAAATAAATTAAAAGAACATACACAGTAGGCCACGGAAAGAAGATGAATGTCCCATCCAAGTTTCCACGATGATGGGTTCCTCTCCATTGCAATAGCAACAAAGGCAGACTGTATGGAGCTAAAAAAGCATTGAAGTGTGGTGAGCCTCAACTTTGCTGGATATTGCTTCACAAGAAGACCCTACAATACGAGCACACCTTATTATTACTTTTATTTTTCTAATTATAAATTAACAAAAAAAAAAGAAAAAGAAAAAAAAAAGGATTGATAGATATGATGACACGCTACCTAGAGACTTTACTAACTGAACTAACGTACTTTTCAGCGTGCATAAGAAGGGTTGGGAAAACAAAGAGGATAAAATTTATGCTTGGAGAGTGTAAATGAACCTGCAAAATAAGCCATAAAGACCAAGCAGTGTTGGCTGAGATCATCATAAAGGAACCTTTGATCCAATCATTTTTGTGGTAAGTAATTTTTGTAATTTGGTGATCATGACTTGATGGATACCAATTCATCATGAACTTCAAGGGAGGGCCTTTTACAAAAGCAAATACCAATGCCCCTGAGAGACTCACTACTGCACCCATCACCTTGGCCACGCCATGCACATTTCTTACGGAAATACTTTCCATTCTAAAAAAATTGATAAAAACAGAACACTTTATCAGTACCAAGAAAAAAAAAAAAAAACAAATCTCTATCCATTATGTATTTTTATATTTTTAATTATAGGAAATATGGAGTAAGATACATAGTATAACTCTATATAAATCGTTAAGATTTAATGTATTTTTTGATTATGATATGATGGAAAATTACTTCAACACCTTAGCAGAACCGCCATGACAAAAGTAATGGCAGGGATGGCGTTGGTGGTGGCTGCTGCAAAGGTTGCGGAGGTGTAGTTAAGGGCAACATAGTAGAGGTTCATGCTCAGAGTGATCCTAAAACATTGAATTTTCCGAATATGAAAATAAGATTATTATTGCAATATTTGTTACGTACTTCAAGAAGTCGGTAAAAATACATGATGTAAAATGAAAATATATTGTGTAGATTACCCAATCAAGGAGACAAAGAAAATTTTACAGAGCAAAGCATATGACAAAGGAGCAGCTTTCCCACTACAATTAAAATTGAGAAAGACATAGTAAATATTAGTTTTTGATCAGCCCATAAATAATTAAAAAAAATAAAGGATAGATTTTGTTAAATATTGTAACTGAAAATTTACAGATGTATGTGTAGTATACCTATCAAAGAAGAATGCAAAAGGAGCCAAGGCAAGAGCGGCGAGAGCTTGGCGATAAACAACAAAGACAAAAGGGTTCATTCCTTTGGCGATTGCAGCCTTGGAGAACAAGGCCATGCCTGCATACACGAGCTGTATGAAAACCATAGCAATATAAGGCTTTTGGTTCTCCATTGCCATGACATAGCCCAACAAACTACTCTTTGCCTTGCCGTACAATTTTATGTTCGAGGCCGGGTTCATTCTTTTGCTTCGTGAATTCACCACTTACTCCAAAAAGTTAGCGATTGAATTCTAATCGGATTCGATGATGATATGAAATATTGGTGAGATAGTTTCGCTTAGGTGTGGTCTCCTTTTATACATAGCAAAGTCTTTGGTCAGTTTCCAATCTCAGCCCTAATAAACTATGTGCCATATATTCTAACCATATTGAAAAAGTTGCAATATCGATCAGTCCCACCCACTAAATTATGTGTAACAGCCCAAGAACCCCGCTATCAGATATTGTCCGCTTTGCCACTTGGAACAAACCACCCTCCGCAGCTTACGGTTTTCAAAACGCGTCTGATAAGGAAAAGTATCCACACCCTAATAAAGAGTGCTTCGTTCCCCTTTCCAACCGATATGGGATTTCACAATCCCCCCTGCCCTTTCCAACCGATGTGGGATTTCACAATCCCCCCTTAAGGGTCCAGCGTCCCCGCTGGCCATCGACTCGGGAACCGGCTCTGATACCATCTGTAACAGCCCAAGAACCCCGCTATCAGATATTGTCCGCTTTGCCACTTGGGACAAACCGCCCTCCGCAGCTCACGGTTTTCAAAACGCGTCTAATAGGGAAAGGTATCCACACCCTTATAAAGAGTGCTTCGTTCCCCTTTCCAACCGATGTGGGATTTCACATTATGTGTCGACTATTAATTCAAAATTATAACGGAAGACACCAAAGCATAACTAATTGAGAAAATAATAATAATAATAATAATAATAAAATAAAGAAAAACACCAAAGCAAACGCAAACTTGGTGCTTCTTTGTATAGCTAACAGGAAGCAGCGTGGGCTTTTTGGACTATAGGGTCCCCTAATAAAGTTATTTCTAACCTCCGATATACTATTCCATGCAATAAAAGGGAAAAGAATCTATAAGCTTATGTGGCTGATTTAATGCGCGTGATTAGAGAATCATAAACTAAAGTGCGAGTGCCTAACTATAATGGTTGAAGATTATAGGAGAAAACTCTTAATGCGCTAAAATAATCAGAGATATATTGAAACCTATTACGACACTATCATCATATGATAAAATGTGATTGAATGGAAATAAAACTTATACAGGTACCAGTGTGAAGAGTAAGAGTGATGAGTGGAAATATATTGCTAAGCAAAACAATGGGAAAGGATATAATTATTTGAGGATGCCCCTAAAGTTTTGCTGAGGTTCATCACTAAGGGAGAATTATGTGTTTTGTTGACCTTTGTTGCTATTAAAAAACCACTAAAATGGTTGAGTGGACATGCACTATACAAATATCAGCTAAAGCTGCTAAACGTAAAGACTAATTGGTAGAAACTTACTTGCCATTATATGACAAATGCTAAAGTATGTAATCATATATTCTAAATATATTATGTTACTATACTTGATTAATTTATAATTAACCAAAAGGTTCAGCTACTGTGTTTAGATGCGAAGAAAGGCATTCCGTTGATTCAATATTTTTCCGCATAAGACGAACTCATTTACAATTGTTTAGTACGCAACATTTTTTAGTGTTTTTTTTCGTTCATCATTGCAGTCAGCTAGGAAAATACTATGTTTAATTTTTCTATTATTTTTAGTTTTGTTCAGACTGCTGTTTATTTGTCTTTTGTCTCTTTTTTTCAAAAAAAATATATATATTTGAATAAATTATCCTCTTATTAAGATTTTGCGTAAAGCAGATTGGAGAGAAATAAAGTGAGATGTCATATTCACTTGTGAGAAAGAGAAGGAAAGACTATTTAAAAAGAATGTCTAATTGTTTTTTTTTTTTTTTTTTTTTTTTTTAAGGAAACTGGTTAAATGTTCAATGTACTTGTGAAAAATGTGATTATACACTAGTCTATGTAAAAGTACGTCTAAATATTGAGAAATCTAATGTAGCATTCGTGATGGATCTACGTATTATTACGTATCTTTTTAGTTAATTACAGTTTTTTGAAGGTATATTGGATTTAGCTTTGTAAAATTCTGCTATGCTAGGACAAATTAAAGTGGTTTGAAATATTTGATTCAGGTGATGAAATCTGTGATTCTTTGGGAGCCAATAGAGTGTATATAGTACATAATAGGATCACCGGGAAATCTGAAAGTCCGAAAGGTAAATTATTGAGATTAATTGAACTAACAATAAATATATATATTTTTTATTATCAAAATTTTTTTTATTGAGATTAATTGAACTAACAATATATATTTTAATTAGGGAGCAATATCTTTGTAATGTCACATATAGGATCTTTGGCTCTTTTGTAGCGTTATTATTACTTTTCATTTGAGACCCCTAGCTAGGATTTATTGCATATTGGCAAAAGCCTTGCCTGCTACTCTCCGGACCCTATTTGTAGGATGTGTTTCCCAATATATAAAAGCGTAAAAGCGAATCTTTGGCATATCAGTCCAAATGAAAGCAGCCCAATAATGCAATTAATCTAGTATATAATTATTAGCAAAGAAAATATCCGATACTAAATTATATTTCAGAGATGTCCAGAAGTTATATGGACAACTAAAATTGATTTTTCACTGGATCAAAATACTGTATAGTGAAAAATCAAAATACCGTATATGTATGTACCCTTTCTTCCTTTTTAAAAAATAAAAATAAAGAGAATGTGTAGTGACCCTTGCGAATTTTAATATTTTGTTTCTGCTTTTTACTATTCTTTTTCCCAAAAGTCGAATAATCAGGTTTATAATACAGTCACACTTCTGCTTTTAATTACTTTTTTGTGCCAAAAAAACAAGAGCCATTCTTTTTACACACATGCTTGCTACGCGTCAACAGGAAGAATCCAGTAAATGAAAAGGGTCAATGAAACTTCAAAGTGGATTGATATGCTGACTTTTCTATCATTATAATGTGCCTTTCATGAAAGGCAAATGTGCCTAGCGTATGGGCTACCTCTCACATTTATACACACCAAAAAATACTAATAAAAAAATTGGAGACGCTCAAATAAACGATGCTCCAGCCTCCATGTTGCCAGGTTCTTTTTTTTCATTATTTTTTTAAAGAAAAAATACTTTGCAATTATCTCTAATTTTCTTTTTTGGAGACAGAAATTAAGCATTTAGCTTCAAAGATTAGAAAATTTCATTAACTTCCCTTGAGTTTGTACTTCGTTTAAGAACAGGTTTTTATTCCAATAATTAAAATTGAATTCCTTGGGCTTGTTTGTTATGGACTGGACTCTTGTTTAGAATTAGATTGTATATGATTGTATTAGAATATATTAATACCAATAACATGTTGGCGTGATATAGGATAAAAAAGATGGACTTAATAAAAAATAAGTAAAAAATCATATGAGACCCATTTTATTATAAAAATGTGTAACTAGAAATATACATAAAAATGAGGCGCACTTTTTTTTTAAGAATGAGAAAGAAAAAAAAAAACAAAACATTTTTTTTTTTTAAAAAAAAGTGGGGCTTAACTAATGACCACCACTTACTACAAATTAAAGGAAAATGACACACACACACACTACCAAGGTTTGAACCCCTGACCCCCCCAAGCACACACACACAACCCTCAAACCTTGGACCAACTGAGCTAGCCCCAGTTGGCAAAAAAAAAAAAAAAACAAAACATATGGACCCACTTTTATGGGATATGGAAAAAAAAAAAAAAAAAAAAAAAAAAACTATTTTAACACATCTTTTAAATGGGTTACAATAATCTCTTCTACAGGGATTATTTTGTCCTCTCACAATTTTGTCCCTCCTGTTTCGGACTAAAATAGTCAAGTCCCATCCTTAGTCGTCCTATTCTTAGTATGGCCCTAAAAGTATTGGGAATACAATACTGTCCGTAAAAGAGTGCAAACCTGGTAATTCGAGATTCATGTTATTTTTCTTAAGAATGCTAAAACATAATATAGGATGAATGTAAGCAGAATTAGAATATAAGAAAATTTCTATCTATATCAAAGAGGAAAATAATTGTTAGCCAACTCAAATCGTGAATTAAATTTAGCGTTTATAACTAGTATTACAGTGTTTAGATGTTTATCTTTAATAACCCATATTAGTGCTTAATAGAGATGCTCTAAATTAGTCTCCTAGTGCATAATAATATGAGCAAGAATAACAAGCCATATTGTAATATATATATATATATATATATGATTGCTAATCCAATAAATATTTTTTTTTACCTATATATAGGTATTTTTTTTAACCATTAGATCATTATCTAACGGTGATCCAAGAGCTATAATGATGTGTACGAAAAAATGTGCATCATTAATATTATTTCTCTCTCATATTTTTTACTATAAAAAAATGTGCATAATAAATTTTAATTGGTCAAAATGATACCTATATATAGGTTAAAAAAAATATCTATGCTTAATTGGTGTCTTATATGTATATATATACACATATATACATATTCTACAAAAGAACTGCACCGACAAGGGTTTATGCTCTGAGGAGATAATAAATACACGTATATGGCTGAAGTTTAGTCAAGATTTCAGATATATAAATAGCCACGTGCTATATTCTACATATATAAGTATGGGTTCTACTGTTTATGATCAGCTTAATGTTCCATTGTGTCCTAGTTTGGGGTTTTCTCTTCAGTTAGTTCTTGTTACTGTTATAGCATTTTGTTCCCTATACGTCAAGGACCAAATCATGAGTATTAAAGAAAGTTCCTATAGTGATAAGGTTCAGACTCGCCAACATTTGGAGATTGCAATAGTGTTCATTTGGTTCATAATGAAAATTATATTTATAGTTTATTATGTTTTACATATATCTAAGAGCATTACTGTATGCGTTTACAGTGATATATATGGCTATATTCTAATAGTTTTTTTTTTCCCTATTTATTTGTATTTTTTTGTGTCATTGGATTATTTATTTAACGGCTATTATAATTTGAGTAATTAAAAAAAATACATTATTTAATGATTTTTCCTCTCTATCTTTTACTATAAAAACACGTATGTGACGAATTTTAATTGAAAAAAATAATACCTTGGTTCCCATATAAAAATATTATATGAGCACCAATTCAGTATATATATATTTTTTTACCTATCTATAGGTAATATTTTGCCCAATTAAAATTTATCACAAATGTCTTTTCATATAAAAAGTATAAAGAGAAAAATATTAAATAATGTGTATTTATTATTTTTTTTAAATACTTAAATCATGATAGCCATTAGATTATGATCTAACGGTTAAAAAAAAATACCTAAAAATAAGTAAAAAAAAATATCTACTGGATTATGATCTTTTTATATACTCATAATTATCAGTCATTTCATTACTTTATAATGTGGTCTATTTATTTTAGTGGATCGAATAGTTCAACTATTTAACCTGATATAAAATATGATCATGCCATGATGCGCAAGTAGATAGCTAATAAAATATTCTTTTTTTTTTTTTTGGTAAAAGGCTAATAAAATATTCTTATAAGATGAGGAAATGAACCGCTGATCGGTCGTGATCAATACGTACGTAATTTAATGTGTTCGAGTCGACATACACACCAATATGTATAGATTAATTAATCTTAGATAGAAGAAAATGAACAACAAGCCGATTTACTGATTTAATCTAAAAAATTTAAGTCCTTGTTTATATCACTTGGGAGATATATGAATCAATAACTGCAAGCCGGTGTACTGATTTAATCTAAAAAATTTAAGTCCATATTTAGTTGTTTATATCACTTGTGCGAATGATCAATTCCACGTGGAGAATATTACATATATATATAGAGGTATTATATAGGAAAACTCTCGGATAGGGGTCTTCAACAAAACTAAAATGCATTACCAGATTTTCATCAGATTTTTATCTTTGTATTCACACTAATTGAATGGGATATGAATTTGATTAGGTATACTAAAGTGTGTAGTAGGTGCCAATGGGTATAGTCATGTATGTTATGTTAATGCTAAATTTTAGCATTTAACTAGAAAATGACTTTTCAATAGTATTTTATATTTAACATAATTTTTAATATGTACTATTTGTTGTACCAAATATGACGCAAAGAATAGCATATGCTAAATTTTATTATGTGATGTAATTTATAATATTGCTATTATTTTAACTATAAAATATTTATATTGTTCACAATATTGTTAAATTCATTATATGCGTATATATAGATATATTTTTTATTAAATTTTGTTTTACAAGTTTATCCTTACTAAATTACTATTAATTTTAATAAAATTTTATTTACAATTTTTTTGCATTTATCATTTTGTTCATTTATGTAGACTATGAGCAATTGTAAATTGGTTGGTGACATTAGTTTCTATGATGAATAAATAGATGATAAAATAATAAGGATTAATGTTAGAAGAAAAATAATCTATAAATAAAATAATGTTTAAAATATAAGTAACATTTTATTTTAGCATATATACATTCGAGCAAAACTCAAAAAGTTCGTGTTATATATAGCATATCATTTTAAATCTAGAATTTAGCACATCTTTTTTTTAGTATAATGTATTGGAGATGGTTTTAATTCTTAGTACAACATATTAATAAATGTATGATTACAAATAAATTTTAGAAGTATAGTCCATGTGGGGAACACCTCAGTGTGATAAGGATCATTCAACTACATTTTCCTATTTAAAAACGTGGTTTCTTTTAATTACAAATTGCCCTACTATGCGTACTCTTTTCGAAAATTATAGGGCCCGTTTGTTTCACCCATTCCATTCCATTCAAATAGAAAACTCATTGGAATGAGTGTTTGTTTCAATAATTCTAATTTTTCCATTCAAATGGTCTTTTAGAATGGGTGTTTATTTTAACAATTCAGTTTTTCCATTCAAATGGTCTATCAGTCATATCAACTATTGGAATATGGTTTTTATATCTTGGAATGAGAATAGAGGGGAAGAGGTATTTTTGAATGGTCAATTCCAATGCTCCCATTCTAATTACAACTCATTTTACTGTTTTTCCATTCAAATGTCTCACATTCTAATTATAACTCATTCTAAAATTTTCATTTAAATACACCCATTCGAATGGGTGAAACAAACAGGCCCATAATTATCTTGACTTAACAGTTATAGAGACCTGGAATATCTACGAAACCACCAAAGAGATGGGGTCACGTGTCTAACCAATAAATAATTCTCAACTTTCAATATTCTGACATATTATTGTATCCCGCACGTTGCTTCGTGTGCCCCTGTGCAAAGGGAAAGGAAGAAAGCAAAAGCAGAAAAGAAAAGAAAAGAAAAGCAAGTAAGGGAAAGAGATAGTCACTTTGTTTTCCCAAAATTAAATAATAATTTCTTGGATATTACGTTCACACCCCTTAAGTGATCACAATATTACACTCTACGTCGCTGAATTCGATTTACTTAAAGGTTGTCCCTAGTATGTTTGGTTTGCTGAAATTATCTTTGGAATGAAATCACCGATCTCATTTTATTATTTGTTGTTATATTTAAATAAGGAATAATAATTCTCTTAGAATTATAGTTCCATCATTTGGTAAAATTATTATTCTACCCAAAAAGTGTAGAATCATGATTCCAAAATTTTATTTTTACTTTTAAAATATTATTTTTCCTTTTTACTTTATTTGGACATCTAAAAATAAGAATATTTTAGTTAATATAATATTTATTCCATTATATTTTACTAAATCAACCAAATAATGGAATATCATTTCTATTATCATTCTAATTTCATTTCATTACAATTCCCATTATCATTTTTATCCTGATCTATCAACCAAACATAACCGTTAATGGAGTAAGACCTAATTGCATAGCTGTTCTTTTTATTCTTTTGAATAAAAGAAATTATATTCTAATCAAATACGATGCAATATAAAAATCAAATTACAAAGATACAATAGTACTAAATAATCGACCAAATCATTAATTCTTATTGATGAACATATAATATGTTACCATGGGTATCCTACAAGATTATCATAAGTATCTAACAAGGTTACTTAAGGCATTCTACAAGACTACTCATAGTAACTAGATAAATTGAAAAAAAAAATGTTATCATAAGTATTCTACTATGTTATGCATAGTATTGGAGAGCGAGTTAGGTGTTTCTTGATGCAAAAAATTAAAATTATATATAAATAAGTTTTTTTTTTTTTTTTTTTTAAAAAAACATGAGTTAACTATAGGTATCTTATGGAGTTACCTATGCATCTAAGAAAAGATAGTCAAAAAGATGTTTAAAAAAAAAGGCTTTAAAAAGACAAGAAAAAAAAAAATAAAGAGGTTACTTTAAGGGTGACATACAAAAATAATTAAAAGGTTGTGTTTTGATGAAACTGAAATTTTATAATTGGTTAAATCCGAAAATATCAAAAAATAAGGACACAATTTAGATAGAAATTTTCAAAAGTTTAGTCTCGTACATGCATATTCTAAATTTTTTATGGCTTGTCCGTATATTTTAAAGAAGAATCCCCTTTAGCCATATTTGTCTAAGTACCCCAATTATATATTAGTTGGTGAATAAGAAAAATATTAGTGGAACACCTCAAATTGTCATGATCATTCTAAGTTAGAACACCTTTTTAGGTATTTTTTTCATAATAATTTAAAAGAATAGTTTTTTTTTAGTGGAATAGTTGCTATTAAAATTTTGCCTTCTCTTAAAAAATAAAAAATTTAATTTTGCGGAAAAATATCATCAAGGGTACACGGTCCTCATTTATTCCCTAATGTATCACTTAGATCCTCATTTTTTTTTTCTGTATCTTTTTAATTCCTCAAACTTTCAGTTTTGCAACATATTAGTCCTTTCTTGTATTTTCCATTAAAATTGACCGTGAAATCACACATGTTCAAGTTGGCTGGGTATTAGACATAATAAAATTAAGAAAATGCATAATTAGCAAAACTTTTAACCAAAAAAAAAAAGAAGTAAAAAACTAATGAAAAATAAAGAGAATCCATAGAAATCAAAAGAAAATTCTGTCAAACTTGAACTCATTGTTGATCTCTAAGGAAATCTAAGACTAGAGGGCACTACCCATATATCTGAATCGAAGTCGAGATTGGCAAAGGAAACCCAAGCATGGATTCTCGCTCCATAGAGGTGTTCTCAGATCTAACTAACAATGAAGAGAGAGAGAGAGAGAGAGAGAGNTTTCTTCATGTCTTAATATAATTTATTTAATACTTAAAAGAGAGAGAGAGAGAGACAGAGACAGAGAGAGATAGAGAGAGAGAGAGAAAGAGAGAGAGAGAGAGAGAGAGAGAGAGAGAGAGAGAGCGAGAGAGAGAGGAAGTCAAGTGTGGCGATATTCTTCAATCTGGCTTCAAAGGGAAGGAGCAAGGGAACAACAGGTGAGCATAGGTAATACGACATCATTTACAGTAACTTTGGGCCGGATTTCTCGCATCTCAGGTGGAGAAAGTGAGTAGATGATTTTTTTTTTGTTTTGTGGGAAAATGCTTGTTCAATTGTTTGTTTTGTGGGAAATTTTAAGATTATTATTGCATAATTTTCTTCTTTTCTTTCTCCTACCACAATTGGGAAAAGGGTTATTTATTGGAATGGCAGCAATCCAAATCGACTGAAAAAAGAAAAAATATGTACAAAGTTATAAGGGACAAGTGATGCAGAGGGAAAGAACTCCAATTTTTCTTCATCTTTTACTTTTTCATTTTTGGTAATATATACGTGTATTTGCACTTCATTTCTTTTGTTGGATCATAGGAATTTATTAGGAATTATTTTGAGTATTTTCATGCATATTGTAAATAAGAAAGGAAATAAAAAATTATTGAATACATGGACATTGATATTTACGTTATTGATTTATTTTTCTCTTAATCTCAGCTTTTGATAGATTTCTTTCTTCTTGATGATGGAATATTTGAACGATTTTTATTTTTGAGGTACAACAATTTTAATCTTCAGATCAGTTCTTTTAATTTCACGGTTGTGGATATATTGTATCGAGTTCCTAGTCTTTATTTTCTTTTTAATACGTTAGTTTTAATTTTTTTTTCTTGCTAAAAGTTTTGGCTAATTACACATGTTCTTAATTTTATTACCTAATACCAGGCAACTTGAACTTTCACGGTTAATCCTAACGGACATAAAGAAAAGGACTAACATGTTGCAAAACTGGAAGTTTGAGGAGTTAAAAGATACAAAAAAAAGAACGGGGATCTAAGTGATAAATCGGGGAAAGAAAAGGGATCCCAGATGATATTTTCCCTAATTTTGCCTATCATAATCAAATGTATAAGGTGTCGCTTCCATTTCGAGTGGTAGTTTCTGGTTGGTACTCACCCTCTACTGGTACTGCCAAATATTAAAGCACCTTTTTCTTTTCTGTCAAATATACAGTCCAAATAAAAAGAATTTTTTTATCTGATAAGCCTTTTTTTTTCCAATAAAAAGAAATTAATAAAAAAGGCAAGCTATCAATGTACCTTACAACATGGAATAGAACACAACATGGAATAGAACACAGTAGGAAATCCTCTCATTTTGTCTCTTGAAAGACGCATCCTAAATAGGAAAGGAGATTCAAAAGACGTGAGAATCATTGAATTAGTTGCTTTTGTATAAATAGTCATGATCCATTCTTATCAACGTTATTCGTTTTCTCCGGATAATTACATGAATATCATATACATTTTGACTAAATTACGAAAGCTATCTTAAGTTTCTTAAAATAACAAAGTTATCCTTTAAACTTTAGTTCATATACAGGTCTCACCCTGTGAGTGATCATAATTTAAAGGGGGACATCAAGGGTAATATTTGTGTACTAAAAACCAACGGGATATTTTTGTTATTTAAGAAATACAATTTGATTTTTTTTTTATTTTAGAAATTTTGGATGGGTTATGTAATTTAGCTATAACAAGAACATATTTATGTAATTATTTATTTTCTCAGTTTACATGATCTCAAATTCAGTTTATTAGTTCTCATGATGAAGTAGAAAACTCTTTTTTTTTTTTTGCTTTTTTTTTTTTTTCAATGAATTCCAACAAGAAGATAAGTATCAAAATGGAGTTTAAGCATCCTATCTAGGTCGGTACCAACATACCATTAAAATAGAAGGCCAAAAAAAAAAAAAGAGTAAACAAAGAAGAACTGAGGAAAAATAAACTTGGCTAGGCAAAACCGAGTGGGAACGAACTTAGCAAACAAAAAAAAGGCAATAAATTATAGAATTAACAACGTTACAATCTACATAATTAAGTTATTATGATTTAAGTATTTTGTTTTCAAGGCTATTAGGTCAAGAGTTGATCGACGAAAAGGCTTCCATAATGAGATCTTTGATCATATCACGAGAATATATATATATATATATATATATTTTTAAAAGTGGGACTTAACTAATGACCACCACTTACTACAAATTAAAGGAAAATGACACACACACACACTACCAAGGTTTGAACCCCTGACCCCCCCAAACATACACACACAACCCTCAAACCTTGGACTAACTGAGCTAGTCCCAGTTGGCATATCACGAGGATATTAAGTCGAGAGATAGCAAATATTTTGCCTTCATCTCGAATGGAAAGCTTGATACTCATACAAAGACTAAGGGCTTGTCTGATATTGTTAGTTTTTATTCCCAAAGTTGTGTTTTAAAAAATAGATTCTTTTTACTGTTTTTTTTTTTGAAAAAAAAAATAGGTATATGGCAAATATTTCCTAAAAACAATTGTTAGGGGAAAAAAAATTATATTCATATCGTTAAATATATATATATATATTTAGAGATAGAAAGTCAATAGAGAGTAAGGAGAAAGAAATTAAAATAAGAATATGAGGAAAGAGAAAGTCTAAGAGAAAAGGTAATAAAAAAGAATAATTAGAAGAAAGAAAGTAATGAGAGAGAATGCAGATTTATAAATTGATGAAAGAGAATGAGAAGATATAAACTGACGAGAGAGAAACTAATGAAAATACACAAAAAGATAGAAAGAAATAAAAATACATGAAGAGAGAGAACAAAGATAGAGAAAATCATAAGAGAAAAAGATAACAATACTAGAGAATGAAGAAAGAGAATACAAATTTAAAAAAATGAGAGGATAGAATATGATGAGGGGGAATGAGAAGAGAGAAAGTGACGGTAAAAATAAAGAGAGAGAAAGTGATAAAAAAGAACAAAGAGAGATAAATTGATCAGAGTGAATTAGAAGAGAGAGAAAGTGAGGAGAGAGAAAGAGAGAGAGAGATGAAAAAGAACAAGGAGAGAGAAATTGATTAGAGAGAAAGTGAAAAGAGAGAGAGAGAGAGAGAGAGAGAGAGAGAGAGAGTGTAGATACAGAAAATAATAAAAGAAAAAGTTATGAGAGAAAATAATAAAAGAGAAAGTTACGAGAAAAAATGTATACAATTAAAGTCATATGAGAGAATTGTTAGAAATCTAACTGACTCAGATTCGCTCTCCTAGGATCTCACTTCAATGAAATATCTGAATGACAGAGAAATAAAATAGGGAATAAAAATAATCACCATAATACAAGAATTTAAGTAGAAAAATCCCAAATCAGGAGGAAAATCATTGCCATTAGAAAAGAATTCTACTAGAAAAATTTCTATAATCACATAGATTTCTCTCTTTTCTACCCAATGATCCCAATACACCCAAGCACTCTCCCACAAGAGACTCTCACAAATACTTCCTCTTCTCACCTTTTTCTCTCTTTGAAAAACTATCTTCTCACAAAAGACTCTGGCAAGTACTAGAAAATAAGAGAACTCACACTTCCATGAGATAAACACAAAGAGACTAAAATAGAATTTCCCTAAAAGAGAGAAATACTTGAAACACTACATATTTAGGTGATTAGTAACTAAGAAGATATTACATATAGCTCAAGCATGCCTTCCTCTCTATCTTCCACCGATGTGGGACTTTTGGCATCTATTGTATTTTTATTATTTAGCCAAATTCTAATAATCTCTACCTTGGCTAAATAAGAAAAATATCTATAACTTCTACTATAAATACCGTCTTTACCGACAGCTATACTTCACCATATGAGTACACACTTAGATGTGACGAATTCAAAAAATTTCACATCGGCTTATGTCGAAAAATCGTTGCTGAAAAATTATGGTGTAGTGCTCCCAACGTTTGGCTTTCCTATAAGTTCATTAGCTATCGACATCATTCACCACATACACTACATCAAATGCCAAATTAATACCTGTGTATAAACTTATGAATCTTGAATCCGCCACTATCACATCCTCTTCCATGGCAACTTTGGAGATCAGCAACATGCCATAAGGATTTGTAGCATTATCAAACTTGGAGTTTTTATCTGACATCTGCTCATCTTTTTTGACAATTTCTTTTAGGTACCAAGATTGTCCACACCTCTAATAGATAATATTCTTCTCCAATTCAGAAAATATATCATTCAAGACAATCAGACAATATCATTCAAGACAATCAGACAATCCCTTATAGCTCTCGCACCCAGACCTTCCCAGCTTTCATCGCTCATATTGGATTTATCTGAATTCCCGCCTTTCAAAGCCTTGTGCAAACTAAAATCATCTCATCTAATTTCTCTATATCAATCCTCACTAGAGTTGAAACTTAAACCTTTTGTACAAATTAGATTGAATTATCTCATTCAATTTCTCTATATCAATCTTCACCGGAGTTGAAACCTAAGGAACCGGAGTTTCAACCCAAAGAAAGATTGGAGGGGTCACAAAAGTCCGACTTCAACCACCAAAGAAATAAAATAAGAAATAAAAACAACCAGCAAAGAAATAAAATAAGGAATAAAAACAATCCCAAAATAAGGAATAAAAATAATCCCAAATCAAAAGAAAAACTACTATCTTCATAAAAGAATTCTACTATATGAAAAATCTGTACAATCACATAGAAGAGACTAAAAAGGAATTTTTCTAAAAAGTAGAAATACTTACATATTGTGGTGATTAGTAACTAAGAAGATAGCCTCCTTATATAGGGCTTAAGTTTTATTTCCTTTCTATTTTCTACTTATGTGGGATTTTTGTCTTATACCATATTTTTATTATTTAGCCAAATTCTAACAAGAATATGTATTTTTTATTTTTGTTTAGAATATACTTTGAAAATAATATTTTGTTGTTCTCTATATTTTTGATCTTCTTTAACTCTTTTTTTTAAAAATATTTTTAGAGAACAATGTTAGATACTCATATTTTAAAAATAGTTTTGCTTTTCAAAAAAATAAAAAGAAAACTATTTTTCAGTTATGATGCCGAACACCCATTGTTTGACTGAATAAGAAATCTCGCAAGAAGTTCTTGAACTAAAGAAAATGTATCCTTTGTAGTTTTTAGACTCGTACATGAAGCTCCATATCTCTCCCTAGCCTCCATATCTCTCCCTAGCCTTATTACAACCACAGTACCACGTAGTGCAAAATTATACTAGAACACTTTTTATAGAGAGAAAATATATTTCGTCATGTGATGTTGTCTTCATTAAAGAGCATTTATTGAAGACAGAAGATGCTCACATCCTCTCTTTTCAATTTTGGTGTCATGTAATTTAAAAATTAAAACTATCTAAATAGGATTTTAATCTAATATGATCTCAATAATTAATTGATTGGACTTGAATTATATATAAAAATTCGACAAAAATCTAGATTCGAGAAAAAGAATGGAATTCTAATCTGAATGAGTCTGAATTTTGCTATTCTCATTTTTTCCCATGGTATTGTCCTTATCCAGTATCAACTATGTATGGGTCCAGCCCACTACGGCTGTATCATTGGGTCGGATTCATTAAAATGTATTGTTGAGACAAAAAGGAAATGCATGCTGCTTTCAAAAACCAAAAAAAAAAAAAAAAAAGGAAATGCATGCGTAATAAGTTTGCCAAAATGGAACATCAATTTTTTTTAATTAACTGTTTCATTTGTCATAGATCAGTCATCTAGTTCTAGTTGTGACACGGGATACAAGACAGATATATATATATATATATATACGGGTGAGGTTTCAATGGTTACTGCTATATTTACCCATCGATGGTTACTGTTTTTTTAGCCGTTGGATGAAAATCTAACGGTTTTAATTACATTGGTAGTTGGGCAACAAAATTTATTGTAATTAATTGGCATTGATATTATAAAACTTTTTTAGAAAGTCAACTTAGTAGTATCCTAATTTAAATAATAAATTTATTATTACATACATTTTAATGATGGTTACTCATGGAGACGTAACCATTGAAACCTCCTCCATATATACACATTTATATATATAATATGGTTTAATTATAATCAGGCGAGCACAAAAGATTCTAAGGAATTAATACATATATATGATGTGAATAATCTAGAAGAAAATGATAAGTATCTGCTAGGGTCTGACATATCCTTTGTCTAGAAATAAGCATGTGTTAATTGTTATAATGCAAACCACTATTTCTTAATAGCAGCAGGCATTTTTTTTAAGTGTGTGGTAAACCCTACCACTTCTGCAATACATTTTTTTCATTCGTCAATGAAGAACTGAATATAACGTAGCTAGATGGCTCTTCAACATAAATGTGCGCATATCATCATTACCGTAATTGGAACTCTCTGAAGCTAGCTAGTACTTGCTGTATATAAGGGACTCTTCATCTATCAAATATCAACTGTAATTGGCTAGCTAGAAACCTTATGAGTGTGGGAAACAATCAGTTCTTCTTTGACTTACTAGTGACACTCTATTGATGCTTTATAAATTATAGACAACTAATTAATTAGTCTCCACTTATGGATAAGTATGATCGGGAAGATAATAATCTAAAACATAAATTTAGGTTTAACTTACTAAAATTTAGCAATGAGTTGCAAACAAAATTTTTCTGCATTACTCATTTCACAAAATGTCACTTCGTAAAACGTTAATTTATAAACTAAATTACAGGTACAGTTTGTATTAGTTTACTCAAAACGTGTAGTCTGAGTAAACCAATGTACCAAATCAAAAAAATTTCTTGTTACTAATCCACCAAACAATGCGGTCTGTATTAGTTTACTCAAATCGGCCAGACCGTACTTATATTTTGCTATACAGTTTCTACGGTTTGAACAATATAAATATCAAACTAAATATATTCTAAATAATGATACATAAAGAGCAATCTTAACGTAGTTCAAATATTTAAACTAAAAATAACATAATTAAAGCTTACAAACAAATCAAAAGTTCTAGTAATTTCAAACTTAAGTTAAATCCAAATCAAAATATAAGAGTAATTTTTAAAGTCTAGAATATCTTAAATAAATTACAACATAACCATAAATCTTAAGTAAGATAGCTTAATCAGTGACGGAACCAAAAATAATTTTCAGGGAGGTAAAATCTAATGTTAAATTTAATTTTTTCCCCCTCTTTTTTGCCCTTTATATATTTTTTCCCTTTCAAATTGACTTGTAATTGAGTAATATAATTTAGGATAATGTAAAAATGATTGAAATATAAATGATTATTATAGACATGATTTAAATGATATTTTAAAGTGAGATCCAAGGAAAAATTATTCATAAAAGCATGGAAAAAATTAACTATTTAATAATAATAGAAGTAAAGTTTAAAAATCATAAAATTCAATAGGGCAAATGAGGGACATTATTGAATTTTTTTATAAAATATGTGGA
>JXTC01000184.1:232633-300505 GCA_002914845.1 Trema orientale
AAACTTCAAACTTCAACTTAAGAAGCTGCGAAAATAAAGTTATATATTAAAAACAAAAATATCGAAACAAATAAAGGTTGACAATTGACTACTAGCTAGCTGAGAGAGGTCTTTTTAGAGAGAGAGAGAGAGAGAGAGTCGCTTCTCTCTAGAATTCCTCATGTCCTCCACTAGTAAAATTCCTCATGCCTTCGCCAGCAGACAACAGTAGCTCGCTTCCATTAACAGGTCCTCCCTCTCTGTTATGGGTATTTTACAGTCTTTCCTACTTTTAGTAGTTTTGTTAAATAATCCTCCTATGTGGGAAGGTAATTTTCCCCCAAATTCTAGATTTAGGATAGTTTTGATACCTCCAGATCTAGATCTGTGGTGGTTTCTTACCTGATCTGGATAGTATGTAAATTAGTATTTACTTCCCTGTGGATCTTTAATAAAGAGCAAGAGACACCAATAATAATTGCTAAAGAGAGCGTTACAACGAGCCAATTATTGAGACATAGACTTTTGTCAAAGCACACACTAACAGCGATCTGCACAAATTCCCTCATGGGTCGACTTCGCTAAGATCTCAGTGTGCAATTTTCTTCCAAATATTTTTTTATCAGTTTTTTATGGTTGTCTGTTTTATAATCAAAAATCCCTTTATAGGTATTGTATTATCCTTCTTTTATTAATAAAAGTATTTTCTCTCAAAAAAAAAAAACAAATTTATATTATACATATAAAAAAAATACACATTATACATATATATTGTTAAATAATCCTCCTATATGAGGAGGTAGTTTTCCTTCTAATTCTAGATTTAGGGTAGTTTTGATACCTCAAGATCTAGATCTGTGGTGGTTTCTTACCTGATCTGGATAGTGTGTAAATTAGTATTTACTTCCCTGTGGATCTTTGATGAAGAGCAAGAGACACCAACAATGATTGCTAAAAGGAGGGTTACAACGAGCCAATCGTTGAGGTGTAGAGCTCTGTCAAAGCACACACCAACGATGATCTGTATAAATCCCCTTATGGATCGATTTTGCCAAGATCTCGGTGTGCAATTTTCCTCCAAATATTTTTATCAGTTTTTTATGGTTGTCTGTTTTGTAATAAAAATCCCTTTATAGGTATTGTACTATCCTTCTTTTATTAATGAACGTATTTTTTCTCAAAAAAGCAAACTTATATTATATATATATAAACAAATACACATTATAAGTATATATTAAAAAAAAACTACAAAATAAGTATATATTACAATATATATAACTATATATAAAACTAATTTATCTGGCGGTTTGGTTTGAAACTGAGCATATTTTTTTCCAATCTGTACACCAAACTAAACTGTTCGGTTTGTTATTTTTCCAATCTCTGGTCGTAAATGTGTTACAAAAGCCCGGATTATTCTAGATTGGCCGATTTTTGTAGTTTGGCGGTTATTTTGAATACCCCTAATTATTTCTTTAATTGTTCTATAATATCTTTTTAATGACAAAAGGAGTGCCTATATACAATCTTAGAGTATAAATATAGCTTTTCCAAAGAATAATTTGTTTCATTGTAGTGGAAAAACTGCTAAAACAAAAAAGGATGACTTTATTACCCCTCTCTGTCTACTCTCTCCACACAAATTCTAACACCACACCCTCAAATAAAATTTAAGATTTAATTCCTACTCTTTATACCTCTAATCTTTCCTAGATTGTCCCTAAATCTAATTTATTTTATTTGTTCCCTTTCCACATACATCTCTCTCTCTCTCTCTCTCTCTCTCTCTCTCTCTCTCTCTCTCTCTCTCTCTCTCTCATGTCTTCTCCTTCGTACTATTACCCATCCTGCATTTTTATTCTTTTCTTCTCTTTCGTTGATTCATTCTCTTACCCTTTTTATTATTTATATGACTACATCTATTTCAAAGGAAAAAAAATAAAAATAAAATGGAAAAAACGTCATTGTTGTTGTCAATTGATGGAGCTTCTATGGTGCTGCAGATATTATATAGGTGTATGCCCTTACACCCTTCAAGAAGGAAAAGAAAAGAAAAAAAAGCTTATAGTCTATTACATCCTAAATTCTTTCATAAGCTACTCTATTCAAATAACATTGCTAATTTAAATATATGTTAATTCTTAAATCAGATAATAATCCAATAGAATGAAAAGAACAACTCATTTATTTGTGATCTAAGGAAAGGAGTTGTGTATTTAAGAATGGGCTGAGAAGAGATTTCTTTTATTTTTTTTTCCTCCTAATGCATTTAAAAGACGTGTGGGGAATTTTTTTTAACGATTTATTTCTTAAAAAGTAATTCCAATAAGGGTCTTTTTATAATAAAAAAATTTGTTAAGAAAAAGTGTAAAAAAGTATATAAAGGGAATAGACCCGCTTAATAAAAAACCCAACAAAATGCGACTCAGCCTCATTTGCCCCATAGATGGTGAGCCATGACTCTAGCTCATGGTCTTTAGTCTTCTAATTAAACATATGGATATATGATGCATTTATTCTAGTATTAATCATGTTTCATTCTTCATGAATGATAAATTTCCGCCATCATTTTTGTAAATGGTATGAATTTATTTTTTCAAACATATTCATAACGGAAACAAATTTTAAATGGTAATGAGTTTATCTATTCCAATATATTTTTAAATGGTAATGAATTTATATTTTGTAACATATTTAAAATAGAGAAGTTTCTTCAAATTGGTCATCATTAACAAATCAAAATTAATACGGTGATTATTTTTTCTGAATTGATCATAAATATGTGGAGTTTTAGAAAAATAATGTTGAGCTTTTTTATATTTCTATTTTTTGTTTTCAAATTTGTGTTTTTAGAGTTGAGAATAATTTTTTTCCCCTCCAAAGAACCAGTCCTGTTTGGTAAATATGTTTTTCAAAAAGAATGTTTAGTGCGTATATATATAGGAAAAATATAACCATGAGTATAATAAGAAGATAGAAAGTAATAAGAGAACAAAGAGAGATAATAATAAAAGAGAAATTCAAGTGCTAACATGATGCAGGATAGAGAGAAAATTAAAGAGGTGAAGAAAGAAAAAACATAAGAAAAAAATGAGAAAAAAGGAAGTCATGAGAGAGTACAATAAGAGAGGAAGCCACGAGAGATAAGGAAAATAAAAGAAAGACATGAGAAAAAATGAGAAAAAATGAAGAGATTAGAAAGGCATAAGAGAAGGTATTGATGAGAAAAGACAAAGTCATAAGAAAAAATAAGGAAAGAGAAAATTGTGATAGAATATTAGACGAAAGAAGATTTTAAGAAAGGATGAGAAAAGAGAAATCATCAATGGAAGAGTATGAAAAGAGAGAAAACCGTGTGAGTAAACTGAAGAATAGAAATTCGGGAAAGAGAATATCATGAGAGTAGAAGAGATAAGAAAGAGAAAGAATGTGGAAGAAAATTCAAGAGATCAAGAGAGAGTATACGAAAGAAAACCATAGAAGAGAAGGAAGAGAGAGAACCATAATAAAAAAAAAAAGAAGAGAAAGAATCACGAGAAAGAGAAAGATTAGAGAATAAGGAGATAGAAAGTTATGAGAAAAAATCAATAAAGATATTAAAAAATAAGAGAAAGTGATGAGCAACAATATAATTAATTTTTTGTTACAATGCCAAGTACCTATAATGTTATTTTATTCTTTTGTCTTTTTTAGGTTCTATTACTATGCAATTTTACTAATAAGCACTTTTGTGTCCTCTTGTCCAACTAATGTTTAAAATGATTTGTGGGAATATAATTAATAAACAAAAATTCAGTTAATTACAATTATTTTGTGTTTAACATTTATAAATGAATAAGTCAACTCCTACATTCTTAAGTGGTATCCTACATTAATAAACAAATTGGTTCATTTATCCTTACTTTTAAATTATAGCATAATTTTCCGTAGCTATATTTCTCCTGTTTAGCTAAAAATGTTTCATCTTTTTTTATGGCTATTTTCCTAAAAATATTTTCCTCTTTTTTATTGCCATTTTTCTCTGTTTTATGAAAGATATTTTGAGCTATTACTGATTATGTAATTCTAAGCTTCCAGTGAATCAAAGCTTTTTTTTCTTTTTTCCCGCATTTTTTATTTAAAGAAGAAGAACTATGAGATTGGATTCTATATAAACATAGCTGAATTTTGGACATATTTTAAGTAAATATCTACTTTTCAAATGATATAGCAAAATAATAAGTATATCAATGTATATACCAAACGTAAAATATAATGTACATAATATAAAAACTAATTTAGTCAGTACATAAACCAAAGTTAGTATGTAAGTAGATATATCAAATGTAAAATGACATATACTCGATGATTTAATTATTAACTAAAAAGGGAAAAAAAAAAAAACAGACATTCCATTAAAAAAGTGTAAAAAATGGACACACACTTTATTCTCTATATGGAACACTTATTTTGAAATATTTTTTATTTGCTAGATGTAGATTGAAAGGAAATTTTTATGTATCATAGAATCTTATAAAATTCTTATGCTCCATATGTTTGGTTATTAAAGTTGTTTAGGTATGCCTTCCTGTAGGCGTCGTTAATTCTAGGGAATATTTGATTTTATATGGTAAAGCTTCAAAAAACAAAAATTAAAACATCCCGAATTTTAAATTTTTTTGAAAAATTAGATTTATTTAGAAAAATACCACATTTTACAAATTGATCAAGTATTTGAGGTAACTGAACAAGTTACTTGAGATAATAAATCTGGTTACCACAAGTAACCTGATTGAATACTCCAAGTAACTCGATTGGTTATTTTGAGTACTATTTAAAGGACCAATTTTTGGGAAAAAGTGGAATTTTTCCAACTACTTTGAAAACTATTATTTTTGTAAATAAATTTTTAAAAATTGATTTATTTCAAAATAAATCGAGGATTTTTCAAAAATTTCAACCCATCCGTAATTTTTCAAATTTTTTGACTTTAGGCCTATTTTTTTTGCAGGATGCCCTTAATTATATACTTCATACTAGTATAGGTTTAATTTTTCGTATCATAGCTCGTCATTAAGCAATTTTAACAATGCAATTACAGTTTTACATCAGAAAGGACTAGACTTTTTCATAGAGTTACTTGTCTTCTTTTTTTTATAATTAATTTTGTGTGTTTTTGAGTATTTTTAGTGTAGTTTTTAAAATAATTTAAGTTATTTTATTTTTAAGTATTTAGTTTTAGTTTATTTAAATTTTATTTAATTTTAGGTATTTAATTAAATTTAGGATAATTAAATTTTATTTAATTAAATTTGGAAGTTATTTGATTTAGATTATGATTTGTTTTATTTGAATTTTGATTTAGTTGAATTTTTATTCTGATTTAAATTAAAGTAAAAGAAAATAGAATCGAAAAAAAAAAAGAATGCTCAAGACCTGTGAGTGGGAGGAGGAGTAAATTCCCGTTTCAAGCCGTCGGATCACGATCGAGGGGTACTTGCTAGGCACGTGCCGTACACGCGAGACGCTGGATGCATAAGGACAAGGGAACATGTGGGGATTACTGATGTCAGTCTGTGCAGCTATTGCCAGGCCGTGCCAAATCAAGTGCATCTCAAGCGAAGTACAACCAATTTTTTATCCATTCATTAGCCGTCATGCCAGCGAGATAAGTCAATCTTTTCTTTCCGCCAATGAGGTACCATTTTAGTGCCAGGCTCATGAATTTCAGCCACACCTGATAACTTCCCATAAGTCAGAAATATGAGGAAGAAGGAGAGAGAAAGAGGATATTGTAGGAGATTGACACATCACTCAGCCAACCACCTTTGGAAACGTGAAAACTTGTACAATATTCTAAACTCAGCTATAAATAGTTAGAACATGAGGAGAAAAATATACACTAATTTTGAGAGAGAAAATTCTACTTTTTCTATAAAGAGAGTGTGAGATCAGTGAAAGGTTAGACCAGTATTTAGAGAGACTAGAGATGATCTTAATTGTGTAGTTTTTCTGTTTTCTAACTTTGATTCTTGAGAGTAATTCAATTTTCATATATTTAGTTTGTTAAATTCTTTAATATATTTAGTTTCAATATATTATTTTCTAATTTCTCATATAAATTCAGTCATATGTGGTAATTTAAACTAGATTATAATTATATTTATTTTATTAGTTGATCTTTCACTGTAATATTATTTCTATGATATATTGTCGATCTTAGATAACTAATAAGATAAATTATTTTGGTGTTAATTAGAAGAATTTTTCATATTAAATACTATAGATTAATATTTTTTTTTCTTCAATGCTATATTTTCCTATTATGTGTTTGGGATGTGGAACATATAATTGAGTAATAAATAAGAATCAAAATTAGTAATAGTTAAACGAATAATTAAGTGAATCTTGAAGCCTTGATTTTCTCATATTGGTGTTTTTATTTATTATTTTGTGATTATTTTAATTTATTGCTTAGTTAATTTTTTATTTTTCAATTTTTCCTTTTAAGTTGATTGTACTATGATACTCACTTATTCAATTGGGATGTAAATGTTTTGCCCTTGGCCCGTAGCAAGTCCATTAACTCCAACTTGCAATTGGGCTTTGAAACGTAAGTACTCAGTCCATTCGAAGGTCCGGGTAGCTCTTTGAGAGAAATTAGTTTCAAATAAAACAATGAAGCATAAAAACCGCCATACTTCATCCTATTTTTTTATTAAAAAAACAAATTGAGATAAACAAATCCGTTATTTTTTTTTTCAAAAAAAAAAAGGGAATCAATCTTTAAAATATAATAGATTTAAGTGGAAGAAAGATTCTTGCAACAAAATAGTGATCCACTCCTAAGGAAACTTTAGCTAACATGCGCTTTACAAAACACATTTTTTTTTTTTTAAAAAAAAGTGGGGCTTAACTAATGACCACCACTTACTACAAATCAAAGGAAAATGGCACACACACACACACTACCAAGATTTGAACCCTGACCCCCCCAAACACACACACACAACCCTCAAACCTTGGACCAACTGAGCTAACCCCAGTTGACTCGCTTTACAAAACACATAGATCTCATTTGATTCACTTATTTAAATGTATGTATTTAAAAAAAAATTGTGGAATGAGTTATAATTGAAATGAGAGACATTTGAAGTGAAATAAAGTGGAATGAGTTATAATCAAAACGAGAAACATTAGAATGAACCATTCAAAAATATCTTCTCAGTTTCATTCTCATTCCAATACACAAAAAACACATTTCAATGATTGATGTAACTGATGGACCATTTGAATAGAAATATTGAATTGTTGAAATAAACACCAATTCTAAAAGATCATTTCAATGGCAAAATTGAAATTGTTGAAACAAACACTCATTTCAATGAATTTTTCATTTGAATGGAATGGAATGGTTGAACCAAATAATCCATGATTACTTACAATACTAGGAAGCATCATAATTGACCAAATCGTGAACGATACTATGTCATGATTAAGAGTTTGAACCATCATAGTTGCATCCATCTTTTAGGTCCATATTCTTGACCCATAATAGAAGAGACACCATGTCTTAGCCTCCTCATTCATGTGCAAGCCCTGATACTATTTCCAATGTGAATAATAACGCTAATGCCAACTGAATATATCTTCTTATCGAGTGATGCATCCACGTAGTAGCATTTCGAAGGAGGAAACCAATAAGTCTCCCCTTATTATTTTTTTTTCCTTTATGAATACTTCTTCACATGATTTTGATATTATCTTTTCGCTATGATTGTCTAATTACTATATTAGTATATGACAAATGTCCATTTTTTATACTTTTTAATAAACGTTTTTTTTTTTAAATATCTAAATGGTTTTTTTATTAAGTTTTAAAACTAAGCATATCAGATTTTAGATGTTAGTACATCAGTTTTTATACTAATTATATCAGTTTTTTTCACTAAATATATTAGTGTATCAACCTTTTTTATTTATTTATTTATTTTTTAAATATAGGATGTGTGTGACATCTAATATAGTTAATCTAACAAACATATACCGGCTTGAACTGCCGTCATTTTGCTAAAGAATTTAAAAAGTACTGACAAATATTAAAATGGGCCCAAAATTCGGCTATTTCGCTATGAGCCATTTGACTTAGAGTATTTATAAGAAATGACCTTTTTTAAAGATGAAATTAAAAAGTGGCCTTTTTTTACACCTATTTAATAAATGACCATTTTATAATTTTAATTTGATAAATGGCCATTTTTTTAATTTATCTATTTTTCTATAAATAAATCAATTGTTTTTATAAAATAAATTAATTTTTGAAAAAGTAAATCTATTTTTTTTAAATAATCAATTTTTAAAAAATAAATCAATTTTTAAAAAATAAATCAATATATTTTAATATACTAAATATGAAAAACGTCCATTTGTTAACTAATTTTCAAAATTCAGCTAGTTTTTAATAGTGCTTGAAAAACGGCTATTTTACAAACTATGATCCAAAATTTAGCCATTTAGCTAAAATGCCCATTAGCTTGTCTAATTGATCACAGCATAGCCTCTTTTCGGAGAAAAGCACATGGGCTGGACTAATTTCGGCCAAATAGAAATAGTCACTGTGAATTTTTGAAAATAACATTTTTAGTAGTGTTGGAAAGATTTTGACATATAGTCAAGATTATTAACCATGAAAAGGCTATTTTTTATTACAAAAAACTCTTGACTATGATTCAAAACATTTTGACACTCCTAAAGTTTTGGCCTACACAAAAATATATCTCCATATTTAAAATATTTGTAAATATTCACCCTTCGTGTCCAAATTAACGCACTAAACATAAAATCCAAATTAAGGATATTTTGTTTTTGTTGATAAATAATTAAATCTCGATTTAATTAGCATAAATCACCAAATTTATACACAGATGATAGAAATTTATAAAGATTTTAAATGTGGAGATATAATTTTATACAAACTAAAAAATAAGTACACTCTATTTTTTTTTTTTAAAAAAAACTAACCCTTAAAAAAATTCACAAAAAGTCGTTTTGGACCAAATTAGTCCTACCCATATCCTTTTCCCTCCTTTTCGTGATAGATTTTGGTATAATCATTCAGCATACAACATAAATTTAGTTTTGGATAATACACTTTTCTTTTCCAAAGAATTTAGCCGTCTCATGGTAACCGAGGAATACATATATATATATATATATATAGAGGGTGATGTTTTAATGGAGATTTTTGTTTTTACTCCATAGATGAGTACTCTAATTTGGGCCATTGGATTTTAATCTAATGGCTAAAATAATATTTATAGATTTACTTAAAAAAATTATTATAATTAATACATACATAAATATAGAAAGTTATTTAAAACAAAAAAGATGGGTAACTTGATGAGTAGGTCAATTTTTTTATTTTCTTTTTTTTTAACATACTTAATAATCCAAAATCACTCTCAACTATTATATTCGTTGGAAAAAAAAAAACACAACAAAAGATGTATAAATTTTAAGTTTTTTCACGCATAATTTTTTTTTTCAAAAAATTTTTCTTTCAATATAGTTGTTTTATTTATTTATTTTTATTTAAGAAAACAACTTATTCATAATATGAAAATTATGCTACCTTGGATTTTACCTTTCGTACAGTTAAAAAGAAATATTATGAAATATTAAAGGTACAATTACATATAGTTTTAAATTAAAAGTAATTAAAAAATTAAACTTTAAATTAAATTTTCAAAAGTGAAATAAATAAAAAAGAATTAGAAATTAATATAATTAATGGGATGATTTGTTATTCCAAATTAGTCAAATTCACCCATCATGGAGCAAAAACAAAAATACCCATTGAAAACTCACTCATATATATATATATATATATATATATATATATATATATATATATATATTAAACTACTTTAGCAATCATTTAACTCCGAATTTTTTATATCTTGTTGTTAATGTGTCAAAAACATATGCCCCCCGAATAAATAAAATAAAGAAACAGATGTATAAAAATTTGAATTTTCAACTATTTATCTTCCAGCTTAATAAAAGATGGTCATGAGATGTAATTGAATGGCAAATACAGCTGTTAATTAATTGTGGATCCCTGAAAAAGAATGCCTGGTATGTATCCCAAACTTTCCTAATATTAAGAATAAGAAGACTCAGTAACAAAATCGCAAAATATAAATAAAATGATCGATGCCAATTTAGCTAAACAAATGGTTTAACATTAAGATTCTTGGAAGTGTACATGAGTGTGGAAAGAGGGAGATTCAAATCTTAGTTAAACTATTTTGTGTATTATAAATTAAACTTTGGACGTATAAAATAAAAATAATAAAATGTTCCATTTACAAATAAATAAAAATAATTTTTTTATTGTAATTATAAGAAGAAAAAGATTAAGAAAAAATACATTATTGTTTACAAGAATAAAGTTAACCGAAGGATAGAATCCAAATTAAAGAGTTGTTTGTTTCGGCAGCCACACATAAACAGAGGGTTTTTTAAACCCACATGGATGACATATGAGGTGCAATGCAAGTGCAGCCTCACATGCTCTCCATGTTACGCAAAACCTTTTCTGTCCACATAACATTCCTCTAAGTGGGCCACAAGTGGAAACTTGGACTGCCAATTGTGTTGCCAGGTCAGCAAAATTAACCTTTACTATACATGGAAAGCTCTACTTGTCTCGATTAATTTTTGGTAGAAAATTCCTACTCAAATTTCAATAAATTAGCAATGGTGTGTAATATGAATTATTAAAATATTCATTGTTTCTCTTTTGAAGTGCCATCAAATTTTCTAAGGTGATTATGTTACTAACTTGTTTAAATTTGAGTAATATTTTTTTTCCCAATTAGAATGAATTTACGTGTTGTTATATAAATAACATGCATATATATACATTTTTTAGACTAAAAAATAGCATGCATATTACTTCAAAATATTTATATATATATATAATATTATTATATATGTATATATATATCTTCTTTCTTGTTCACCAGTGAGAAGTAATGTTGCTTTAGTCCACTGTTTAATGTTATTATATCTTTCTCATATGATTTTTGTATTGGCTCATTATCGAAATTGAATAAAATTTCTTTTATTCATAAAAAGAAAAGACTTGTTATATTAGTTACTCACTATAGGGTTTATAAGGTATGTGTTTTTTATTGATGTTGTATAAAATAATGTCTTATTGTTTATAAACATCCATTTTCCGTAAGGTAATTACACATAATATATCCTCTGTAGTTTTTATTTTTAAAAATTTAGCTATACATGCATTTTCTTAGAAATACATTTCATCCACTGGGATTGAACATTTGATTGCAATTTTACCCCTTTATTACACAATTTTATGGAGCAAGTTTTAATTAACGAAAAGTTTCTTTTCTTATTCAATATTTTGAAGCAGAAATATTCCAAAATTGTTTGTAAATGAATAGAAATGTGTTGTCAAATAATCCAATTTGTTTTTTAAAAAAATACAATAGATTTCTACTAATTTAGAAGCTATTCAGAAATAATATTTGTTTCAATTCATCTAATTAAGTATGTATTTTTATCAATTAATTTTTTTTCCAAAATTAATTATAATTTTCAGGGTGAAAATGTAATTTTCAAGAATACAGAGTTGAATTTAAAAAATTAAAACTATAAGAGATATATTGGTAATTGACCCGCTTTTCCTTTTTCATAATGTAATAATTTTTGTATAGAAATGATAACATCATATAATATTGCATGTATACTATGGTATGTTTATATATATATATATATATATATGTATATATATGATGACTATATGAGTACAACTACTAGTGTATATGATTGCCAACCTGCAAAACCTCCTTTCTGTCTCACCAAAAACAAGTAGTGTACCCAACTTCTTTTCCATTTCTAACAGATTAGCTTTATAAATCTTAGCTGTGATGGCCTGTGAAATGCTCAAGTTTACAGCTCATTATGTGCATTTATACGCTTTCTCTTTTTCTTTTAAACTTTGTATAAGGTCCCCCTTTTGTTCTATCCTACCTTGCTCTTTTGCTCTTGTTTCTTGAAGGAGTGATTTTAAATAATATTCGGATTTCAGAGTGCAAGCCTTAAAAAAATTTCAGCGTGTATAATTAATTGAACATTTTGCTATGGTAACTTTCCTCAACAGTAATCTATCTTCCAAAATGGTATATACATATATACGTGTATATATATATACGTGTTTGTGTGAGTGTGTGTGTATACACTACCTTGTATTATTGGTATATCGAACTAGCTATACAGTTTTTACCTTTTGCCAATTTTTTTTTACCCAAAATTTTAAGGTGGATAATCTGGTAGACTAGTACTAAAGCTTTTACTAGAGTAACACAGATGATGTCTTGAATTGGTATAGGTATGTACAAAATATAGCGTAATTAATATACATTATATATGTACGAGCTTTCTGCTTAATAAAATATAAAACAAGTGTAAATATTTCCATACACAAATATTTAAGTAGATGCCAATAATTTGACACATATACTAATTAAAGGAAGTACCTTTTTTTTCTAAAAACTTGATCTTCGAATTTCTAAAAGGAAAACTGCTAAAGGTTTTTATCTTCGAATTATTATTCATTTCGTTTGTCAAGCCTCTTTTTCTTTTCAAAAGATTCTGAAAGATATTTTAAATACTATATATATAATTTCCCAATTTAATAGGTATTTTTTTTAGCCATTGGATTATAATCTAACGGCTACATAATTTGGGTAGTTAAAAAAAATTTATTATTTAATTATTTTCTTTCTCTTGCTGTTATCATGAAAAACTTGATTAGCCAAAACAATATCTATAAATTAGAAAAAAAAATATCGCATAATTTGAGTAGTTAAAAAAAAAACTCATTATTTAATAATTTTTTCTCTCTTGTTTTTATCACGAAAAAAGTAAAACGTGTATAACCAATTTTAATTGGCCAAAACAATACTTATAAATTGGAAAATATATATATATATATTTTAATCAAGGAATGGGAGTTTTGAACATCAGACCCTGCAATTTTCGTAGATAATAATTAATATTGTAATAATAACCATCTAAATTAATTAATCAGTTCTCAGGATATTATATAATCTATTAATATAAGTATAAGCTAGGACTCTTTAAAATCATGGCCTACGTGCTTCGAGGTTTCTTTTCATTTTTCAACTTGTTTACTTTCTTTTTTCTCTCGGAAAAAAAAAAAAAAACCATTGCTGAGAAAGATCTAGAGTTTTACTTTTAAGGTTGAATATTATTTATCCTTAATGGTGACATAAGGAGGCAAGGTATCTGTCTCCAGCTATAGTAGATATTAGATAATTCCTCTGCCAGCAAAGCATAGACATAAAAAAGAGTACCCAGTAATTTATATATGTATTGTCTTGTTTGCAAGTCAAGCGAAATACATAAAATAAAAAAATACCCACTATTCTTCTCATCATCAATTACGCACCCTTTTATTTTTTCTTGTTTCTCTTAATTGTTAATAAATAATAGATATTAATACTGCTATATCATAATGTATCAAGTACCAAATTTTTGATACCGACATATCTTATTTTTGGTTCGCCGTACAATTTTTGGAGTGAAAATCGACTCTATGTTATTTGAAATTATCAGTAACTCAAAAGATACCACAATTCAATTTTTGTTACAAGAATTAGGTACTTGGAAATATGTATCATGTTGAAAGAAATGTACCAACTTACAATTCAATATCGTCATTATTATTATACCCCTATTTTATAACTTAAATAATGTTTCAGATCTTTTGCTTGATTAAACCAACTTTACATGTGATACCCATGTCATTAATATTGTATTATGATTCAGGCGAGGATAGAATATTTTAGCATTTGTGTGTATACATATATACAATTAAGCTAATCTAGCTACAAAAGAAGGGGAAGAAGAAAAAGAGGTTTTATCTATGATCCATACAGTGATTTAATTAAACATTTAATAATCCAATTGATTGGTTCGGTGACTTTGGTCCCACTTCCTTTGCAATATTATCTGTTGCAACATTATTATTTCATTTGTTTTTCATCTTCAATAATTGAGTTTTGAGTTGATAGAGCTAAATATATATTATGTAAACATACCAACAACCTAGATAGATTATCATCTTAGTTTTTATTTATTAATTTATTTATTTTGGTAAGTATATAATATTTTTCTCTAGGTTTTATTTTTGTGTACCATAATATTTCTCTTCTAAGCATATACATAGTGGCCAGTTTGAAGCTCAACGGTTGAAGCTACGAAACTTTTTCAACCATACAAAATATAACTTCATCCAAAAGTCCAACCACACTGAAAGCACGTTGTGGGGTCATCTATGTTATTGGATGTTTTAGTCTAAATACACGAATTTTCCCCACAAATTTGTTCTCACTTTTTTTAAAATCAAGTAAGTCCAGAAGGTTACGTCAATTTTTTTTTTTTAAAGAAATAAAATACCGCTGTATATTGGGAATAACATCTATTGTAATGTTTTTGAAAAATAAAATATTTTTGTTCACTATAGATTCCGTTTACATTGTAACGTATCAACTAATTACAATTACATTGCTAAAGTCTAAGTTATAACTATAAGAGTTCAAGCCACGTTTTACCTCAAAAAAAAAAAAAAAAGGAAAAAGAAAAAAGAAAGAACTATAGGAATTCGGGGTTGATCAAGTTCTGATTTAGAGTTAAAAGAAGAGTAATACATATTTTCGACATATCTACTAGATTTAGCCTTGTAGGTCTACAAGTCTCTTGACATTTCAGTAAATATTTAACGATCAAAGTTTTTTCTTTCTATTTTTCTGGTAGGTGATTTATATATATATATATATATACATACATCATGTACTAATCATTGTACTTAAAATTATTTAAAGCGAAAAATTTATATACCGAAATGATTAAATTATAAAATCACTATCAACCCACCAAAGCATGATAATAAACCCTTTCTTAAATATGAAAACTAAGTAATAGAGAAATGGCACGTTGCACACTTGCATGCACCGCAAGAATTTTCATGGCCAAAAAGCAAAAGAGGGCATGTTCTTGACAGATCATTTATATAGGGTTTGTATACATAAATACTAGTGCATGTAACATTTAACAGCTCATAAAGCTACAGTAGCCAATATAATATATGGTCCCAAAATATTTTTTCCCAAATAATTTGCAAATCATGACGAAATTATTCTGCATAAAATCTCAGCCCTCAAAAATTTCCAAACCCTATTTATTATGGTAGGTTGCAACCTAACTGAATCGGTCACTCTTTACTTCCTTTCAATAAATATGGCTTGGCCTAATTAGAATGACCTTTATCTAACTTGTTTGATTCAAGAAAATATAATACCTCTCTTTACAATAACATTATTATTTATAAGATAAGCTTGATTACTAATGTTTCGTTTTTTTTTTTTTTTTTTTTTAATAAATTATTCATGTAGATGACTTAGAAACCAAAATAAATACACAGTTAAATGTCAAACACCGTTATCCCCTCCCTCCACGTGGCTGCATGAGCTCCAAACTCTCATCTAAAAGGTTGAGAATTTTTTTTGAATAATAAAAGGTTGAGAAATGATCAAGATACATATATATATATATATTATATATACATTCATACATACTTTTATACATATATACATACAATATAATATTGTGTATATATCTACTTATGCATATTTGTAGTGCGTTATTTTTTTTTAAATAATTCTAAGGGGTATTTAAAGGGTATATATATATATATATATATATATGATCCAATTAGGTCAATGAGATTATGTCAGGGTAGTTTAGTAATTTCAAACAGCCACGTGTAAGCAACGACCACTGAAATCGAAAACCAAAAAGCTCCCAATGGCAAAAGCTGACCTACAACTGGGCCGACTCGTATTATCCCCATCTCGTCGTTATCTGTTGCTGTTCCCACTCCGATATTTGATGAGTTACATACAATTACAATAATAATTTTTTTAAAAAAATTATATGATACATAAATGTATATATCTTCATGTAAAATTAGCATTTGTTTAGTGACATAATTTATGTATTTTCATAATAATTACTAAATAATAACATACCTTCATGTGGTGATAAAATGGAATTTTATATGTTTTTCTAAAAGGAATGCTAGCTCTTAATAAAATTTAAATTCAACAAAAGATTCTTTAGCTCTACCATCAAAATCCCTTCAATAATTTTTTTTAATTAAAAAATATATAATCAAAAGATTGTGCTTATAATAAATGACAAAAAAACCCACCTAGAGAAATAAATTATAAAAAATCACCATCATATTCCACCTTCTTAAAATCCAAAACAGAATTCACGCTCTCAATTGTGACAAAGTATTTTTATTTCTCCCATTCTTTTCTTCAGCTGTAATTTGCTACAGATACCAAGGAGATCTAGCTATACCTCGTGTCCTAAACATGGGAGATGCAAGTATTGAGGCTCCGGTAGCCACAGCGGCTGTGCCGATGGTGGCGGTGGCGGCCGAAGATCAAGTTGTACTTCGTCATGAAGAAGATGGCGGCGAAGGCGAAGGCGAAGCCGGGGTTGGAGCTAACTTGTCCACAAATTCAGCTGAAGAAGACAACAAAGGTGGACAAAATGTCGATGAGGGCGGAGGCGGTGACCGGAGCAGCGGCGGAAACCGGTGGCCTCGCCAGGAAACTTTGGCGTTGTTGAAGATACGGCAGGATATGGATGCTACTTTCCGTGATTCTAGTCTCAAAGGTCCCTTGTGGGAAGAGGTTTCAAGGTAATTTACCATATAATTATATTTCTTTCTTTCTTTCTTTTTCTCTCCTTTTTTGAATTTCGTGATTTTCTCTAATGGAAGAGGAAAATATAACTCTAGGTTTATGAAGTAGAGATCTGTGTATGGAATTCTCTAAGTCAACTACTTTCTTCTATTTGTTTCGTTTACTGTCTTTTAGGTACAAATATATATAATTTTGTTGCTGAAGAATCCAAATTTCTTGTTTTGCTTTTGATTATGCTAATTAAGGTTTGTAATTAAATTGAAGTCCATTTTGAAACCTCGAGTACTACTAAATATGAACATAATTCAGTTTTAAGTCATCTTTCATCTGTTTATATGCATTATATATACTTTAATAAATTCGAAAGATTTTATATACTGAAGTTTTTTAAGTTGTTGAAATATGAATTTTGCATGGAGGGTTATTATGTGAATCATGGAATGTACTGTTATCCACATGGGACATAATACACAATAAAAAAGAAAAAGAAAAATTAACGTTTATTAACATAAACAATTACCTTTATCTTAATTTTCCGATCACAATTATTATCTCTCCGATCGATCTTCTCTTGTTTACATTGATGTCTCTCCTAGGTTTTATTTTTCTTTGAAATGATCAATATTTCATATGACATGGAGAGACTAAAAGAATTGCTAACACAATCTCATCAATTTATTTCACTATCTACATTTATTTGCAGGAAGCTAACTGCGCTTGGTTACAAAAGAAGCGCCAAGAAATGCAAGGAGAAATTCGAGAACGTCTACAAGTACCACAAAAGAACCAAAGAAGGCCGGACTGGCAAAACGGACGGAAAAACATATCGGTTTTTCGATCAATTGGCGGCTTTCGAGCAAAACCACCATCCACCGCCACCACAACCACCACCAAAACCACAAGTCATAAGTAACCCACCAACACCATGGACGACAAACCCTCCTCCAATTAGTAACACTACTTCTACTACTACTCATGTCTCTTATCATATTACTCTTCAAAACCCTACAACTAATATTCCTTCTTTGGTACCACCACCACCACCACCACCACCACTGCCACTACCACTACCAACATCAACAACAACAACAAACAATAATAATAATAACAATAACCCTACAATCACTAATATTAATACCAACAATATTTCAGTATTTCCGCCCCAAACCAAACCCACAAATCACAATTTGCATTCTTCTTTTCCGGCGGCAGCGGGAGGTGGTACGAATAATAATCTCTTCCCGAGCTCGTCAACTTCGTCGTCGACCGCCTCCGACGAGGAATTCCAAGCCCGCGGCCACAAGAGGAAGAGGAAGTGGAGGGACTTCTTCCGGAAGCTGACCAAGGAGGTGATAAGGAAGCAAGAAGAGATGCAGAAGAAGTTCATAGAAGCGGTCGAGAAGTCCGAGCACGCGAGGATTGCCCGGGAAGAGGCTTGGAGAGTACAGGAGATGGCGAGGGTCAACCGGGAACACGAGATTTTAGTCCAAGAACGCTCCACGGCCGCCGCCAAAGACGCCGCCGTCATCGCATTCTTGCAAAAAGTCTCGGGCGTGCCGCAGAATAGTTCAAAAGAATTACTCCTGATTCGCGACAATCATCGCGATATTAATTCAAACTCACTAGCGCCGCCGCCGCCGCCTCAGCCAGCGGCACCACCGCCGCCAGCCCCGCCGAGGTTGAGCGATAACGGCGAGAATGGCAATGCAGTTGCGGCTGCGCCGCCACTTCTAAGGAGCTCTTCTCGTTGGCCTAAAACGGAAGTTCAAGCGCTGATAAATCTGCGGCGGAGCCTTGAGTTGAAGTACCAAGAGATTGGGCCTAAAGGGCCTCTCTGGGAGGAGATTTCGACCGGGATGCGGAAGCTCGGATACGACCGGAGCTCGAAGAGGTGCAAGGAGAAGTGGGAGAACATCAACAAGTACTTCAAAAAGGTGAAGGACAGCAGCAAGAAGAGGTCCGAAGATTCCAAGACCTGTCCGTACTTCCACCAGCTAGACGCCTTGTACAGAGAGAAAACGACGGTAAAAAACAATGTCGTACAGAATAGTAACGGGATATCGGAGAAAACCCACTTCGGAATGGAACCGTTGATGGTCCAACCGGAGAGGCAATGGCCTGAAAGCTCGGATCATGATCATCATCACGAGGAAGATGATGATGAAGATGAAGAAGAAGATGAAGAAGAAAGAGATAGTAGTAGTACTGAGCTGGAAGAAGATCATCCAAATCATAATCATAATATTCGTGATGATCATGATCATCGTCATGACCATCATCAACAGGAAGATGGGGCTGGCAGTTACCCGATAGTTGACAACAAACAATCTTCAATGGACATGGTTGAGTGAGACAAGATAACGAAGCTTCTTTTTTTTTTTTTATAATTTAAAAAAAAAAGTTATGTGGTGATTTACCAAAGTTGTCCCTATACAGGATGGTAAAGGCATATTTGAAAGAATGATGTAAGAATATATATTAATTTCAGGTTTAAATTTCAGCTCTTCGAATGTTACTCTATTTCATGTATAGTCTTAATTTTTTTTTTCCACAAAAAAAAAAAAAAAGGTCATAAGCATATAATACCCTGTCTCCAATGTTACGAAAGAATACTATTTCAAATAATTAAAGTGTTAAAATGAACCAAAAAGATAATCTTGTAAGTGGGTCAGATTTCAACGGGTTCTGTTCTGTGTTAAATATGTATGAGGAATTTTGAAAGTCACATATCATATACAGGTGGGTCGTCCTTTTAATTATTAGTGGGATCAGAGTGTGTTCATTAATAATTCATCTTGTATTATATATGATGTATATGAATGTGTGTGTGAGAGAGAGAGAGAGAGGAGCTAGTTTTGTATTTATCTTTCTGTATCTTTCTGTTCACAGGGGAATGAGGATTCCGCATGGAAAAATAGAATAAAATACAAGTGGTACAATCAGTAAGAACAAGTGGTACAATGAGTAATTTCTGTTATCTCTTTATATAAATGTGGAAGACGTTATTATTTTATACTAGTTTTAAAGGATAAACAAAGGGATATAGTCGGACTTTTCATCACAAATTCATAAAAAATAGCTGCCAAAATGAGTGAAGACCATTAATTAGTAGACAATATGACAGAAAGAGAGAGAAAGAGTGAGAAAGCTCTATCTAGCTTGCTTTCTCAAGTGGTTTTGTGGAAAAAGTTAAAGCTAATTATACATAAATGGATTTCTAAGAACATGGCTCGTATTCAACTAGCTTATAATAAATAATGTTACTGGTGCAATTTATTTATTCACGGATTTCAGATATTATATAACTAATCATGTGACGTGTATTGGATTATCCTTTTGTAGTTTTTACACGACAATTCCACACACACACACACGAAGTCAATGAATAGGAGGATCAATTTAAGCGGAAATCCCTTCCAATTATTATTAGTATTTTTTTATTTTTTTATTTTGGTTTAAGGACTCCATGCAGATAATAGAACTTTTTCACAGTATATATTACTCGGGATTGTTGATAAGAAATTGAGTAATGATATGGTGTCCATTGCCATACGAGATATCAGTTTTTTTATTAAAAAAATAGAATTATAATTCATGTGAAACTTAATGTATTGATTATAATTATACAATAAAAATTTAATACTGGTGCCTCGTAATATTGATAACTTTAGCTGGATCAAAAATCCTTGCGTTTGAGTTGCCCTACTTAGTTTGATAGTGAGGTCCCAATATACCAAATATATATAACACGTTGAAGTTTTTACCGTTGAATTTGCATATTATTTGATTTTTGTACAAGTTGTGATGGAATTGATTCAGCAATTATCTCATTATTTATTACCTAAAATTAGAATTATAAAAAACTGACAATGAAATGAGGGCTTTCCGTCACAATGAATATGCCCGTCGATCACTCTATATATTTCTAGAGGAATTTCTTCAATAAGTTATCAAATTAAATTTTAACATGCAACCTTACCATTAGATAACTTTTATTGTTGTCATATTATGAATATTTAATATACATAGTATGTACTAGTTTACTAAACATTGCCACAGCAATTAATAACTTTATTGTTTCTTAAAATGATGCTTAAACGGAAAGTGGTGGTGCATGGAATTTTTTAGTTTGTGTTTTGATTATTACTTTTTTTTTTCATGAAAAGGTTTCAATTCTAATCGTTTAAAAGCTTTTTTTAATTTATTTTTATGGTAAACTGATGAAGTAGGGGAAGGTATCGAAACCATATCCATCCTGATATACATGGGCGGAGCTACTATGTGGCATTTGCCCCACTCAATTTTTGTCTAAATTCAATTTGTTAAGTAAATTAGATTAAAGATATGTTTACCGTTTTCTAACATTTTGAATTTATAGACATTGCCCCCCTAAAATATGCACTTGCATTTGTAAGCTCTTAAAGTTTTAAGATATAACATCTAAATATTTATTGTGATACATCAATAGGTAGCATCTTTAAATAAACACATTAGTTTTATAATTGTTTTTGTTGAGAAAAATTTGCTATAAAACTAAACTCAAACAACAAAGTGCCACTCAACCTAGCATTCTAATGTTCATATTGTCTCAAATCAAAAGCTGGTCCATATAATGGTTCTTTGCAATGTCTTTTTATTGAAATACTAAAAAGGAAACTAGTAAATTTTTACGTACATAGAATCATTCATATATATGTGAATATGGATAATATATCGATTTTTTTTTTATATGGATATATCTGGTTCGTCTAATTCATACTTGAGCTGGAGTATGAAAAATTATCATGTACGGTTCTTTGGGGGGATGTATCTAAAATAATCTACCCATTCTAATAACAAAAAAACCTAATTTGAACAATCTTGTATTATAAGTTAAATTGGCTAAAATATATTTATAAATTTAAGAAGTCGGTTTCAACTTATAATAGTAGACCTGAAAGTCAAAATTCATACATTTAAGTTAAAACTAAAACTCACATACCAATTTCAGTTTACAAAATTTTTTATGGTATTAATAATGAGATTGGTTTTAGTTATTTTTAAAGTATGAAAATTCGTCGGTTGTAATATATTGTAATATATTTTAGACTGTAAAATTTGTTAAAAGGCAATATTATATACACTTTTTATATTTGTATATTGTTCATAAATTTTGCTTCACACCCCCCTCAATTACAATCCTGGCTCCTCCCCTATCGATATACTTGTTTATATTTTATTTTCAAACATATATAATATTAATGCTTAAATCAAATAAAAAAAATAAAACATAAAAATTAGGCATAAATAATTTTATCTTTTACTTTTTATTATATTAGTGTTTAATGTTTTCAAATATATTGTACTAAAATTGTACTTATATAATTTTTTTAAATAATAATTCTTTTCAATAGAAACTGAGAATGGAGTGGCTATGAGTAACCTGCTAGCTTATGCATCCCAACTAAGTTCCCACTATACGTATAGGATGATTTTTTGGTAAGGAGTATTAGGATAGTACTCTTTAAAGCATAAACTTGTTTTGAAATTTTACAATTAATAATTTTTTTTTTGGACTTTATCAATATGAATAAGACTAGATATCTGATGAGTGTGTATTTTACTCACAAATCAAGTATTCTCCATATTCAAATAATTATAAGTTCTCAAGCATTTGTGTTGTTTTAATGTTGTTTTCTGTTTTTATTGTAGAAAATAAGAAATTGAGGCTTAGTGTATACTTGACACCAAAAAGGAGAAGTTTATGAAGCCATTAATAGCCGAAACGAGGACCGGAGCATCAAAGAGAGCTAAAAAGCTCAATTGGACCAGCAGCTAGGAGCCGCGGTGCTAAAAAAGGGCACCGCGGTGCCTCAGAACTAGAACGCTAGCACCGCGGTGCCCAGAAAGTGGCACCGCAGTACCACTGTGATTTCAGCATGCGTAGAAGCTGCGTTTTCCCCATTTTGCAGCTACATGTCCACACGTTTTTGGCTAACTTTAAGGGCCATTTTTGACCCTTGATCTAATAACAATGGATTGTTAGATTTCTTCCTTTCTTAGGTCATCTGAGTGCCCTTTAAATAGACACTTTAGCCTCCATTTCAAAGTGTGAAGAGTTAGAAGAGGAGGCACACCCTTGAGAGCTAAAAATCCTAGAGAGAAAGAGCTTTGGAGCTGAAATTTAGAGAGGATGCTTGAGAGAGATGCTTGAAGAATTGATGGCTTGAAGTTCTACATCCACAAAAGAGTTTTCTCTTCCTCTTTCTTACCCTAATCTCATTTGAATTTTATATTGGGCATATTGTATAATTTGTTTGGGAATATTAAAATTCTTTATGAGATTAGCCATGGGTTTACTATGCTTGGATTGATTCTCTATCTTAGGATTTGATGTAACCTTTTTATACTTTGTTTTGCCTATTTTGTTTATTATTGGCTTATTTTCCATTGTCAATTTATTTATGTTTCTCCTTGCTTATTGTCTCTAATTTATGTGGCCAATGAATTAGTTGAACTTAGGTTGTGATTTTGATACTTGAGAGAGTTTGATTTCATAAACCGGAATTGAGAAATATAGTTTAGGTTGTTGTGAGACCGAGAGGAGATCAACACCTAGATAATCAAATTAAGAAGTTCTTAAGGGCTAAAACTTGATGAGTGCTTAGAGAACCGGATTAGATAGAGATATCATCTTGGGTACTTAGGCATATTGTCTTATTCGGTACTCAAGAGAGGGAATGAGATTAGATTTGGTCCCTTGATTAGTGAATTTAATGGAATTAGGCTAGTAATTGCTTAATTTGACAAATTTAGTAGTAATTAGGAGAAATCATATCCTTAGTACATTAGTGCATAGTAATTTTTATATTTTATTTACGTAATTCTTTTTATCTTTATTTTTATCTATTTTATTTTAAATTCATTTAGTTTTGATGCCTAGATAAAATTAGGTTATGATAATTTTGGTACTTAACAACTAATCTAAAATCCAATCTCTGTGGATCGACCTTCTTGCCGCTATACTAGTTAATTCTAGGTTTAACTAGACTTGCTAGATTAGTTAATAGGAGGTAATTATAAATGTTAATTTGGTATTGGGCGTTTATTTCCAATGACTAAACACTTTTTCTCCAATTACCAGTATCCCAAAATTTTTACCAAACTTTTAATACCAACACATGTGGCATATGAATTGGCACCATATAATTGGTAAATATGATTAATTTATTTGTGGTAAGTTCTAATACACCAATTAAATAATACCAACTCATATGCCACATATGTTGGTATTAAAAATTTGGTAATAATCTTAATACACCTAGCATTATCCTTATCAGTATTATACTACATCTAATTTATTTATAATGGTACAAGTAAATAATACAGCATAAAGTATCAATCAGAAACACCATTCATCATGGTCGAACCACACCCTTCTTTACAAAATCGCTGATCCTTGCAAGAATACTAGAAATAGGATATCTTAAATATCTAGTTGATTCTGTCACGATCGGAAATCCAAAACCGTAACTTTTTGTAATTTTAGAGGACAAAATAATTGAATATTAGTTTTATGAAATTCAGGAGAAATCAGATATTAAATAATTTTATTTTGGTCCTCAAATCATTATGATTTCTATAATTATTAGGACTCTTATTAGTATTTAGTTACTTAAGAAAAATACTCACTAAAGTTCAAGAAAATTTTTAGCCATCTCATCTGGATACTCATTGAGAAATCATAAGTTTTTGGTAAATTGAATTAAACTGAAAGCCTTAGTCTATTGTCAAAAATAAATTATAAAGAATTAAATTTTCAAATTAATAACAAAATCATCCTCATATATCCACTTTGTAGATTTACTAATCTTGGCTAAATAATTGAACAAGGAAAGAAAGTTAATTGTGTATAAGTACCTACTAGGGAAGATGAGTGGGAAAGCAAGTACAAGCTATGCAGCTTATCTGACCACCAGGATTACTACCTCAAATAGACAAACACCTGAAAGTGGAGAAGTAAGGGGGTAAGCATTCACATGCTCAGTAGTAATTCAATTACCTTTTTGAATAGATATAATTTTATCAAGCCTATATGGTTAATACCTTTTCTAAAATCCATTTATAAACTAAGTTTATAAAATAATTTATATCCAGAATGATCACATATTCAAAAATCAAAACCAAAATCACAAGATTATACACATTATAAATCAACCCGTCCTATGAGCTCACATCCTCTCATCATGAACCAGAGTAACTCGTACTACGTGTACTAAGTACTCTCTGCCTGATACCTATCACAGAAAATTGGAGGGACACTCATGTGTCTATGCCTACCGAACCAGAGGGGCAACTAAGTTGTAACGCCCCCTAGCATAACCCTATGACTACGCAGGTCAAACTAGGAAGTGTTACTCTTTCTTAAACCATATTTTAAATTTTTACAAAAAAAGTGGGCCAAATTTAAACTTTTCAAACTGTAAATCAAAAGAAATTGTGCGGCATTACTTTTTAAAAGTTTCTTTACAAAATGTACAAACAAAAGTTCTTATCAGTTTATCTTGCCATCAACAGTTATATTTACAACACACCAAAATATCAAAATACAAAGAAAGCATCGCCCACAAGTCAAGCTCGTCTACATTTGTATGATCATGGCGACAAGAAAGCGTGCTAGCCAACCAGCAGCTCTACACATCAAAAACCTCCTCACCTGTATCACAGGAACTACATGAGCTAATGCTCAGTACGTAAAGACCATACATGCTCATGATTGTGTCTCATGCATATACTATATTGAAATTTCTATTGTACTCTTTCCTTCATAACTTTTCATTTTAATGCACTTTTCTTAGAAAACCTTTCTTTATAGGGCCCTTGAGTATGTTACAAAGTCGCGGCAGTCGGTAGGCCGTGCCCACCTGTATGGGAAGGAAACACATGGCCAATGTGAACCATACCTACCCAACGCAGACCGACTAAATAATGCACCAATCTCATAGTACAATGCTCAGTCCCAGCAGTCGGTAAGCCGTGCCCACCTATGCGGGAAGGATGCCTGTGCAAACCATACTTACCCAACACAGACAGACTAAACACTGTACTTAAAACATATCTCATAAAATCAGTACAATGGTATTACTTTAAATCCAATGCGTGGAAAACTTCACTTCTTTGAAAATCGTGCTTAAATGATTATGTCATGCTTATGTCTTTCATGAACAAAATAATAGCCATATAAATAACATACAATTGAAATAATACACATAAGCATGTAGGAAAACACCTTTTATCTACTACTGTTCTTGTGATTCAGTTAAAATAAATCTTTACTTACCTTGGGTCCGGTAGAAAAGATAGTGGAAATGGTCAGTATCCTTTGTGGCAAGATGTGTGGAGGACCTGATATCAATTTTATCACTAAGATGATTACTACAATGTACAATGCTTAAAGAAAACAACCCTAAGCTAAAATCACAACTTTCACAAAATAAGAAAGTCTAATCTCAAAATGAACCGAAATGTCACCTACTTTCGTAAAAACTAGTCCATTTGCCCCTAAATGGTACCATTTGGTTTTTAAAAGTATTTGGACAGCACCTCCCCTATTTCTAGGATATTTCCACATCTTTTAAATTATGGTTGAAGACCTGCAATAATAATCCACAAGCCAGTTCCCACATAAACACCTCAAAGAGGATCATTTAGAACATCCTAATAGTACCTGAATTCCTTTCGGTTTAGACAAAGCTTAGAATCATTTTTACACTTCTATACCATCACAACCAGCCACAAAATAAGTGTAATTATTATTAGGATTCATAAAATATATACTCCAAGCATAGAAAATCAGATTACCAATACCAAGAAATGAAATCTATTACACATGAAAACACATAAATCCCTAACTAGCAACTTTGGGGCTTTAAGTCTAACTTTAATCCTTCACTTAAATTATTTGTTTCCATCAATATTTAAGGTTCCTAGGAGTTTTATTCATCAAATAAAAGTTTTGGTTTAAGGGATGGAACAAGAAAAATCAACTAAAAACTCAAAATCCCAATTAAGCCTCACATTGACTAGTTTGAGCTTTTGTTGAAACTCTTGCCTTCTATCTCCACCAAACTGATTCCCAAGGCTTAGAATCTGATTTTAGGACTTAAGAATACCTGAGGAGACCATTATTTAAGTGGAAACAAATAGAGAATTGAAATTAAAAGAAAAGACCTAGAAAGAAGAATTAGTAGAACTACCTTGACTAGTCTTGATCTATCTTGCTTTCTAGAGCTCCAACTTTGGTTCTACCACTTGGGAACTCTTAGAAATGGATAAGGGATGTTGAGAGAAGTCTAAAACTGAGTTGGAGAGTCTCAGTTCGTGGCTGGAGAGAAAGGGAAAGAAATGACCAGATTTGTTCAAAAATCAATACTTAATGGCTAAGGAAAGGTATAACTTAAATTCTAAGGGGTATTTTGGGTATTTCACTCCTTAGCTATCCATGTGGCAAGCTTTAAATCACTCTTTGCTTACTTACCACATTGCTGCCCATTCCTATACACTCAAGTGTAAACTAAAATGGTGAAACCTAGCTTAAAAGGTCAAATCTAGTCATACTTTGACTTATGATCCTATATAGCCAATCTTATTGTAATATGTTAGAACCTAGCCCCATAACCAACCATTAAGCATAAAAATAAGTCACTTAGACTTTAATTAATAATGCAAACATAATATCAATGCCTAATTAATAGAATGCACAAAATTAACATTACGCGATTAAGCTGAATCTAAGCTAGCTTAGCGCAACTAAACACCAATTTAGTACAGTGACTGCCACCTCGTGCTTACCTGGGCCAAAAATAAAATTCTATAAATGAGTCCTAAACATTAAATTAAAGCTATTTGACGTGTTAAATGTACAGTGAATTTGGCTCCGAAAAGCGTAAAAAATACATTTTACCGAAAAACTACCATTTGACCATATTATCAACAAACTTGATCTTAATGCATGTGCATATAGTATCACTATTCATAAATGTATTCTTTGTTCCCTTCACACACCAAGCTCTCTTTCTGAGGGTACTGAGCCTTTACACTGCATGGTAGCACTTTGACAAACATTAGTACAATAACACATATCAAAAACATTTAACACTTAAGAATGAGCAATTTACTGTAAAGGTAATTCTAGTCTCTTGATATGTCTATTATGTAATATGAACATGTTTACTATTGGCTTATTATGCATGTGAGAATCTTGGGCATTACATAAGTGCCTACGCCTTTCGAGTTAGGGATAATTAGAAAACTCCGCACAGGTTTACGGTCTCTCACTGAGGGTGGGGATACTGGCCGCCCACTAAACACTGCGATGCCTAAGATGTATCTCATGTATGATCCTATGGTATGTACAATATTTAATAGTTCACAACAACTATGCATCTAATAATCAAATCATACTTTAAAAATCCAACTTGGCATTATTCTGGGATTTACTGTACACGGGCAACCAATCGCTGTTTTACCCCATAATCACTATATAAAAATATGTATAATAATTCACACAGTCCAATCCCAATATAATCTAACTATTTTTAATTATTAATCAAACCATCGTAAAATCATGATTTTTCATAAATCAATTACAATGTAATTATAAATCAAAATAAATATAAAACCAGGTAATTAAATCCTTAGCTCGATATGGTACTAATACTAGGCTAATGACGCTCGAAGAATCTCTTGTTGGTCACATAGGCATTTGAACGGCCATTTCGGGATCCGGTAAGTCTACTGAAAAAAGTGACTTTTCTACCGGAGCCTCAGATGGAGAAACAGAGGACTCAGAAATGCTAAGTTAGACATATAGTTTGTCAAAAGTAGATCCCAGTACGGGACCCGGCCCGTGGCATACAAAATGACACTATTTACGAGTCACGTGCCTCAATTTTCGTGCGACTTTGAAACATAGTCATATTTTATATCAAAATTCGTCTCTCAACCTTACTGAGTCCAAATTTAAAATTAGAATTCAGTTTCGAGGTCCTGAGCCTTAAATGGGTTTAAAAATCCAAAAGTTATGAAAATACTACTTTTTGAAAATATTTAGAACAATATCCATTTTTTTATTCAATAATTAATATGCTTCCGGATGTCATTTTAACACCTAACAATCGTAGTTCTTCATGATGTTAATCCCTCTATCACTACATATAATTATTTCGGGTAAAATAATTACTTAACAAAATCATTATAAAAACGTCACTTTCTAAAAACATTAGTAAAATGGCCAAAGTTAGAGAGTACTCACCGGCGGCGAGTTATCGACCGATATTGGTCGAGTTTTGTCAGTGTGGACGAGCCAAGTCTGCTCGTACTGGCTGTGAGCCAAAATGACGGCCGACGATGATTAAATCATCGAAAAACATCGCGGTGGTCGTGACTTTCGCGGGCTCCTAGTGACGCTATCGTGGCACGGCGGCTGGCGGGTGTGGCCAGCGAAGGTTCGGCCGGAGATGAGGGGTTGCGCGGGGCGGCCTGGAAGCTGGCGGTATGGTAGCTCATCCCGTTGGCAAGTGGTTAGACGAATTTGGGTCTCGGGGATCTCGGGTGAAGAACAGTTAAACAAAATTACTTTTAAATGATATTTAGTTACAATGTAATAATTTTTTGTGATTAAAACGTAATATTTAGTCATAAGTTGTCACTAATATACTTTTACTCACAACCTTTTATTTATTTTAATAAAATTTGTTGTTACTAAAAGTACATTTTGTCACAAAAAATTATCATTTTTGTGACTAAAACTTTTAGTCACGAACTTTTTAGTCACGATATAAGGATGATGATATTTTTTGAGTCACAAATTTTTTATTTTTAGTCACAATTTTCATTGCTTAAAGTAAGATTTTTTGTAGTGATTGACTGCCGGTCAATAGAAAACTACTAAAAAAAAAAAAAACTCCTTACCATTCGAAAACTACTTTAAAAAAAGAAAAAAAAAACTCCTCACCATTCGAAAACTATTTTTATGTTTTGTTAGTTGTATAACTTTAATTAGTACATGCACTTTTTGAAATACGAAATATCTAACCTTTTTTTTTTAATAGAGGAGAAATATAAATACATATCTCTTTATATAAAGGAGCTAAAAACATTTATCGAAACTAAGCCGAGTTAGTGTCCCTAAATATTTAATTACGGGACATTCTTCATAACATTTTGTCCTTTTTCAATTTCATAATCCCAATTCCCATTATCCCATATATATATAGATATTTTGTTGGGAGCGTAGCAAGAAATTATGCTCCATTAAAGATAGGTCCTACAAGAATCGAGTGGTCATTATCTATAAATAGTAAGACATATAAATATTCTAATACTATTAGAGACAGTTGCACTCAGCAGCAGCGTAAGAAGGAGCATAAGAAGGCTTTTTCTTTAGTTGCTATCACATACATGCACTCAAAAAAAAGTTTCAGTTTTTTATTTATTTCATTCACATAAAATCAGCAGCATTTTAGTGAAAGGATAAGCTTTTTTTTTTTCTTTTTTTTTTTGTTCTAATTTTTATTATTTTTAAATTGTGTCCCAAATCTCTTACTTCTTGGGCTCATCATCAACATCATCGGCAGCAGAATTTTGGAAGCAGTAACATTAATGTAACTGTGCCAGAACTGCAGGTCAATAGTTATAAGGCCAATGACTTGTCTTGATCGTCACCATCCCAATGGGATCCCAGCCAAAAAAATACAAAACAAGAAAAAAATTAAAAACTACAAAAAAAAGGTTAACAAAAAAATTTCTAAAATTTGGTATTTGTATAATTTAAAACTTGAGTTTTGGAATTAAATAATACCTCCACATTTTGAAATTCAAAAACTTTGTACCATCTACTCATATTTTGATAAATGTATTCCCTTAAAAATTCCGAATCTAGACCTAAATTATGTTATTTTTAAAAAATAGAATATTTATAAAAAATATCATTTGGATATAAAGTGCGCAAAACAGGGATTGAGGGTACAAATTTTTAGAATTTCAGAATGTGGATGTATTTTTTAACAGAATTCAAAACTTTAGTTTTAAATTACAGAAATACCAATTATGGAGGTATATTTTTTATAGTCAATTCAAAAAAAGTAAATGAAATAAAGAAAAAACTCGAATACATAATGTATGCCATTTTAAAATTACAAGGAGTATGAAACTTCTTTTTTTTCGCATGAAAAATAACAAGTTAATTTTAAATGTTAGATAATGTGGCGTGAGCACAATTGTTTGACATAATCTGGAATGCTTAAATTTAATGGAGGTTTTTTTTTTTTTCTTTAATCCATAATATTTTGATGAATATTAATCAATAGAGGTTTTTTTTTCCCCTCTACATTTAGTGATATATGTAGATTGGCTCATTTTGCCTCATGTAATATGATTAATTGAGTGGATATCCCAAAGTTTAAAATTATTATGAAAATTGACCCTTCTGATAGTTATATGGATAGAAACTACTATTTTGACAATTTTACTCTTTCAAATAGTAAAATTATAAAAGTTATATATATAACTCTAGAAATAAAATTTGAATTAATAATGCTTATGTTTTATGGATTTATTTATTTTAGGCTTTTAAATAAAATTTGGTATTTGAGATATATTTTTGTCCTAAAACATGCAAATTATATCACTTTGCCCGTGAAAGAGTAAGAGTGCCCAAATAATGGTTTCCATCCATCAAACTAATGGAAAGGAGCATTTTTGAAACAATTCAAAAGCTTGTGTGGACATTTATGTGAATTTTCATATTACAAGGGGAAATTTGTGATGGTGGCCTTAATTATACAATACTTACATTTCTTTTGGTAAATTCTTTGCTGACTTATTTCCCCCCTTTTACCTTTATTATGTTGCATTCTTAGAAACAAGTTCAGCATATGAGGAGTGCGATATTTTAGTGGAGTATATGTGTTAATCAGTGATAAGCGGTGAGACAATACAATATAAAAGAGATTAAAAAATATATATATTTCTAGTACTCCTCTTCGCACATTCCATGTTTTCGTATTTTGTGATCTTTTATTGAGCTACTACCTCAACAAAATTAATACATAAATTGACACATAGCAACCACATGATTTTTCCATAAGAATAAGCATCAGAAACTTTAAAAGAAAATACATCATATTTAAAGCACAAAAATGCAATTTAAATTTTTGTTTTTGACAAATTGTTTAGTAATCATTTTACTTTATTTCCCTTTTTACTCCTACATTGACCCACAAAGGTACACGTGCCTATCACCACATGTGCTTTCTTTAGTATTTTCCATTAAAAAAATAATTGAGATTTTAAAGGATTGCAAAATGAAGGACACAATATGCCAAAAAATATTTAATGGGAAAATCTGTCAAATATAACCTAATTTGAGGGTACAGAGTGCAATTTACTATTTTAGGTATAAAAAATAGGATAATTTAATTTTCTCCTTATTCAATTCAGTTTAAAAATTAATTAAAAAGTAATCTTTTCCCATTTCAATAATCAATATCTAATACAAACATCGGAGATCAAATCATTATATTGGACTAACATCAAAAGAGGAAAAAAAATAAATTGCGCAAGCAAATTCACATGGAACACAATTAGAAATTTAGAGAAACCTATTTTAAATGAGTTAACTCTTTAATTTCTGATACCATGATTGATTTTCCAAAGAGATCGATCTTTGATAACATAAATTTTATATCTTTTAAAACCTTTTGAGATCCTAAAATACTCAAATCTAGAAAAGACAACAAAAAACTTGAGATGAATTATGAAAATAAACAAAATCTACAACGAAATAGTTTCCGCTATGAAAATAAATATACAGTAACGAAGAGGTTCACACAAGTAGACTGCAAAAGAACTAATGTATTGAGGTTCACACAAGTAGACTGTCAATAGAATATAAATTACCTATTTTTCTTTTCTCCACTTTTCTTCTACTCAGTTTATTACTATGAAAGCGCGTACTTTTGAAACTCATCGGGACATATGAAATTTCTAACTTTATAACAATGATGCGGTAACCCTTCAAATGAGAAAATGTTGTACTAATTAATGGAAAAACAATAATGATGATGGCACTTTACTGGTACCTTTTAAACCTTGAATGGAACTTAATGATTCAATTGTCAATACTTTGAACCTATGGACCATATTCAATATAGAGGAGCACAAACAGCCTTATTCACATAAACAGAATCATAGGATTAAATTAAAATTAAACATAAATAATTAATTAAACTGGGTATAACTATCTGGATTCTGTTTTCATTTTGCACGTTTGAGAACTTATATTTTATTGTAATAAACCTTCTATTGTAAAGGGTTTATAACTGCGTACTAAAATGACATTCAATAATAATAATAATATTATATATTAGTATTTTTTAATGTGAATTGAGCAAAAACAAGAGCATCAATGTAAGTAAAATTTTCTCTCTTTTTTTAAAGATATATAAGTAAAATTTTTAATTTATGTTAATATAATACAAGTTATGATGAATCAAATATGTTAAGACCACCTTATTTTCTAATACTCGTGTCTCCACAATATAAAGAAATCATTCCTTATAAGATCTAAATATTTCTTTCTAGTAATATAGAACACTATAATTATCTCAATTAGGATCAAATATCCTCGTTGATATTGTCTCTCAAAGTATCTTTTGTAAGACTGATATTTTCTAATAATGACTCTGATACCATTAATTATTACATTTTTTTTATATTGATACGGTTTGTTTTGGCTTTATCGTATTATAATTTCTAAAAAGTCTCTACATAAATTAAGGGCACTCTTTCCTATAAGGTCCACATCCTATTCTTCTAAGCCATGTAGACTAGATATCACAAAATAAGTTGTAAATTAAATATGGATTAGTTAATTTGAAATATTAGATATTTAGAGCTTTAATCTAAATTATAGGGCGAGGAATAAGAATATTAACATTGATAAGCTAGCAATATTGTGAAAATAAAAATAAAAACAAACTTTATAAATAGAAAATTGAAAGAAAACATGATCTTTATGAACTTCGATCATTCTACGCCTTCATGATTTTAATAAATTGAAATAAAATAAAATAAAATAAAAGAGAATTGTGCTTTTGTGTATTTGCCTTTCTTTTGTTCCTTAACTTCAAATAAACAAGGTTAGAAAAATTATGTAAATTTTCCCTTGATTTCGTTGTCTTCTCCTTGACTTTCACCCTCTTGGTCCTAATATTTTTTTTATTTTTTCGGCTGACTCCTATTGTGCTAACAAAAGTAGCCTAAATAATTCTCACTTGTCTCTTAAGTCTTAATTAAGAAGCCAATTTGGCATTTAGTGAATCGTTATTGCATCATCTTGGAAATCAGCATGGCTACAAATTGTCATGGAAGTTCAATACACTTTGAGTGACCATCAATTGTATTAGATGACTAATCATATATTAACAAGAACCTTTTTTGAATGTTAAACGAATATTATATATATATATATATATATAAATTGGGTATCTTATGATAATTGTTGAATAGATTAATATACAAGAAAAATGTCATTTTCATGCCATCGATCACATTTCTTTGTACCTCTGAAAGGTAGCTGCTGGAGCTGTAGATGGTACCACAGGAATAGACTCTTGTTTCTAAAATATAAGCAAGTATTAAAAATTAGCTAGATGTCACAAAGTCATCATGGAAAGTTGATTTAAGCTCCATATACATATTTATATATAAAATACATATATCAAATATACACTTCACCACTAAACAAAACGAACGAGAGTGACACAGTGCTTTATATAAAGGGTTTTTTCTTCTTATGGCATAGTTCAGTGCTACATGACCTGTGACAAAAGGAACATATTGGTCAGACCAAAACTTTTGCTCTGTGGTCCAAAGTCTACACTATCTAATGACTCTTGCAAACATCAAATAGAGCTTAACCCTATAATTTTTTCGCCTTTCTCATCTTAGTCCAACTTTGATATGTATAAATTATTAATTAGAATGCTTGTCAATTTCTTTTGGTCAATATATTCCATTGAATCACATTAATATTATACAAAAGCTAATTAGGTGGAGCGTTACGGACACTTGGTACGAATACTTTCATACTCATCCCATGTTGCAGATGTCCACTTCCAACGTTATAATTAAGCACTTAATGTAAGCCCCACACAGCATCAACAAAAATAATAAGGGGCTTAAAAGGACAACTGCTTAAGAAATTTGCAATAGCATGCCTTAATTTTTTAATTTTTTTCCCCTAAAGCTCAAAATAATTCTCTACATTAACAACCCTCGCTTTCAAAAGTATATGCGTACGTAATATTCTATTCTTTCATGATGTGGCTAATTATATATGAAAGATATTGTTAACAGTGATAATGTTTTACAACTCTCAATTAATTAATTGATTAATTGATATATAGAATGTAAATATACATATTACTCCAATACTCTACAATTCTGGGTGTGTCCCATGTTGCAAATGTCAACTATAGCTTGAGCTCTTGCATTTGACCTACATGCACTAATTCGCGGGAACAAACCTGCCATATATGACAAAAGTGTTGCTAAATGTACAGCAAAAGAATTTTGGGCGCAAATAGATATACTAGTGTGAAGAAAATGATGTGAGGAAAGGAATTTATTATGCTTTTCTGTTTTTTTTTTAATCTCATCATTCAAATAAATGAATTTGTTTATGCTTAAAAAAGGGATAGTATCAAAAAAGGGGAAAAAAAAAAAAAAGAGTTTTGGCAGCCCACTGGGTTAATTAGGTGGGTTAGGTATGTGGAGCTTGGGTACTAAGTCGGAAGTTCAACTCCTAGGGTGCACGGATTATTTTTCTTTCTTTGTAATAAGGGATATCATTAGTTNAAAATTGAAGTTAACATTGTTGAAAGCAAATATTTTTAACTTTTAAAATTAGATAACAGAATTTAAAATACAATTTTTTTATGTATTTGAAGGTTGTTATAATTGGATTCTTGAGAATATCACAGATCATTCTTTAGTCTAAATGATTGCCTTCTACCTAAATTTGTAAATGTCATTCGACAATTTCAAAGAATAAAGACATTTATGCAACAATTTTAACTATAATTTTGCTTGTATATGTTGATTCTATAAGATTTGATATTAAAAAAATAGAAGATTTTATTTGATATTAGTAAAAAAGCGTGAGTTTTTGTTTTTATTTTAATGTGGTAGTTTTTTTTAATTATTCCTGAAAAAAATTTATATTAATTAAGGAGTCGTAAGGTAAAGTACCTGTTGAAAAAGTTAAAATTCATTCTTTTTTATAGCCAATATTGAGTTTGATCTTCGATTGTGGTGCTCTCAAAATTCTTCTTTAGAGGAGAAAAAATAAGTAAAACAGCTTAAAGTTTCAATTCAGATAATGAAATGCTTTTCATAATTTCCTTAACACGTGGAAATAAATACTTTTTTGAAATTAATATGATTAATTGTATTGATAGTCCTTAAACTACTTATTGGAATTAAAAGTATCATTTTGGTTTTTCAACTTTAAAATTTTTCTTTTTGGTCCTTGTACTTATAAGATTGTTCTCAGTTAGTGCTTTTTTTAATATTTCACATTAAATATTTAAAGTAAAGTAAAACAAAATTCAAAATTTAGAGACAAAATACTAATATTATCAGCTCTTTTATGAATTTACTGAGGTGCCTTAAATTCAATAGTTTTTAACTTAACAAGTCTTCAGCTATTAACATGGAAATAGTCTTAAAATTTAAATGATCAAAATGAAAAATTTGGGTGTTTACATACTAAAATGAGATTTTGTTTTTCAATAGTACGAAGACTAATAGAGTAATGAATCCTAATTTTTACAATGTAATATATATTCTACTATTAAAAAATAATTTAAGTTTCCTTTTTGAAAAAAAAAAACTTAAAAAGTGACTAATTAAAATAATGTGGATTCCCAACTTTTTAATACCACTTTATCTGTCATGTAATGCGTCACCGTTTAATTGATAAATGTTAATTAAATTTATTTGTGGTAAGTTGTTATACATTAAATCAGCCGTATAACTTAAATGTTACACATATTAGTTGCTGGGATCCTAAGATCGTCCAATCAGAATTTGTGTGCGTAGGATAATCTGTTGGGTTATTCTTATAAACCCAATAAAGTGGGCCATAGTTTTTATAACAATTATATAATATAAGGACTGTCTAATTAAGAGGGGTCATTAAGTGATCTAATTAAGGACTCTTGAAGTTACCTATTTGGTGTGGACTCTGTAATGTGTGGTTACCTAATCCTAGTCCAATAAGGATTGATGGGGTCTCTATTGGTGACTAGTATATAAGGACATAACTATAGGGTTTTGGTCCCCAAGCCAAATAGAACGTATGCTCTTATCCTCTGCCTCCATCAACAGAGAGAGACCCATTGAGCATACATACAGTATTCTGGCTGTGGAAGACCTTCTACCCTCAGGCTCTAATCAATCGCTTCTGCTTACGTGATCACATCCTTTGCTGTTAAACTCAATGGATTCAGGTTAGTCACGGGTTTCTCTCAACAAATCTTTTCCTGATAATTTAGCATGATAGATTCTGGGATTATATTTGGTTTATTAATCCATTATGTAAATCTAACAATTGGTATCAGAGCAGGAAATCATGTTAAATTGCTTAGGATAATCATACATGTATCTATTTTGTAATATCTTTACCTATTTGGCTTTCTAGGGTTTAGATATAACATGTATGATTGATGAATTTTTCATGATTTTGTTGAGATATTCAGTATTTGAGGGTTGAATTCTGAGTTTTGGGTCATAAAGTTTACAGAAAAGGCGAAAAATCGCATTAGGGTTGAGTTACCCGATTTTAAAATCGGGAAATCAACACTCAGGCTGCGGTACGGTGCTGCGGCGCCGCATTGGTAGTGCCGCGGCGCCAAGCCACGGATCAGGTGGCGCCGCGGTGCCATGAAACTGGCGCTACAGCGCCACCATTAATCACGGTGGCGCCGCAGCGCCATCACCTGGGAAGGGAGCAATTTTTTTAGGTCGTTTTTGACCTATTTGAGGTATACTGTCTCGGTTTTGGGTAGAACGACTCAATTCAAGGGGTTCCAACTTGAAACTTAACCAATCAGTTTTGTTTTCTCAACCCACCTTCAGTACGACCCACACTTTATCCGTTGAAAACTCTATTTGGTTTAAGAGTCGATAAAAGTACTTAAAACTCAGTCGGTCATCCATAAAGATCTGTGCATTGAAATTTTCAGTTTAATATTCTTGGCACTTTGGTTATTATTTTCTTTGCACTATTTGTTTAAATATTTTGAAATAGATGAGTTAAAACAACATGTTGCCAAAGTAACCTCTATTGCGTAAATATATTTATTTTGAAATATTTAAATGATTATGTGTTTATTGTTCATGCGAATAATTATCGGCCCAAAAGAAGGTGATTATTTGGCCGAATAATGAATACACCTGCGGTAATAGATATGTAATGGTTATCAAGTTTCCATGTGGACAGTAAATCGGCCCAAAGGAATGTTTACTATCTGACAGGATTTACTGTCAATATTTGATTACTGCACTGAAGAGTACCACTTACAAGTTGATAAGTCGGCCCAAAGGAAGGCTTATTGATGTTGTTCTGGGTATCTTGTGATGGAAGCCCACCTTACATGTTTATTTGATTTATGTCATGCTAGTATATCTTATTATTTTGTATGCTTAGTTTATGACTTATTTTTAATGTGAGCTGTTATTTTTTGTTTTGTTCTCTATTCAGTTTCTGCTTAGTATATATCTGCCAATATTAAGTCTAATATTTGTGTTTAATAACACAAACCTTAAGAAATGGAATAAGCACAATGTACTCAGTTGCATTAGTCTTGACCTTATGCTCAGGACAGAACATCCTACTGCTCTTACAGTTTAAAGTTTTTCAGTTGGTAAAGAAGAATTTTGAGTAGTAAATTCGTTCTAATTACATAAGTCTCATGGTCATGCAACACTCCGTTACAGAAACCATAAGGAGCGCTATACCTGAGGAGTTAAACGCTAAGTTATTCCTTAAAGTAATTACGGATCGTTTTATTAAAAACGAAAAGGTCGAAATGAGTACCATTTTTTGGAACCTCGTTTCAATTCAGTATAAGGATTAAGGGAACATAAGGGAGTACATTATGGAGATGTCTAATCTCGCTTACAAACTAAAGGCACTTAAGTAAGAGTAGTTGAAAAACTTGCTCGTGCATTCGGTCACTATCTCTCTTATTGCACAAATCAGTTAAGCAAATTTACAACACCCTAAAGTACAAATGATCTCTTTTGAGATCATTTCTTATAGTGTGCAAGAAGAAGATAAGTTGAAGCGAGAAAAGATTGAAAGTACTCACTTAGCATGTACTTCTCAAGATAAGATAAAATAAAGAAAATAAGGAAAAGGAATAAGGAAGCTGCAGTTATGTCTTTACAGCATAAAGTGCAAAAGGAAACAACATAAGGAATTTGTTTGTTTCTTTTGCAAACGGGCTAGAAGTATAAGGTTGATTATTCCAGTCATACCTTTTGGCTTATAAAGAAGGGTATGGTTCTCAATTTTGTTTGTCATAAAGTTAATTTAACTTTTGTACCCAAATGCACTTAGTGAATAGATACGGAACCTACTATTCACATAAGTGTGTTCATGCAAAATTATTTGTGAAGCTAGTTACAAATTGATGATGAAAGATTCATCTGTTTGGGTAATGGCAACACAACTTCAGTGGAGGCTATATAAGGTTATTTAGATTACAATTAGAGACTAGTTAATTTTTGGATTTGGAAGAGACTTTTAAAGTATTCTATTTCTGACATGAACAAATAAAGTCATCCTTGTTCATTAGGAAATAGTTAAATTTAGTTTCTTTCAAGATTCAAATTTCGTGCTACTAGTTCTTTGATTGATAATCTTTATAAGTTGAAAATAATTACCTCATCAAGTTAATCTTGCATATTAAGAAATATGGTACAAAAAAATACAAGTCAATTAAAAGAATTTCCCTATGGTATGACACTAGCCTTGTGTCAGATGAAATTCTTAATCTACTTAACTTGACAGACTTTAAAATCTGTGTTAAGTACATTAAGGAATACAAACAAACATAAGGAAATAAGGTATCAACAAGAGTTTTTTGATTTCTTAGAGCTAATTTATACTGATACATGTAGACCATTCTATACAGTTATCTGGAATGTCCAACAGTATTACGTTATGTTCTTAGACAATTATTCTCATTAAGGGTACCTATTTTGGTTCATGAGAAGTCATAATTTCTGGATGTATCTAAGTTTTTCCAATGCCTAAGTTGAAATTTAACTGAGCTAGGAAATTAAAGCTGTCAAATCTAATCACAGTGCATACTATGGTAGGTAAGACAGATAAAGTAAACAAAGTCCAGAACCCTTCACTCAGTTCTTAGAGACATACAGAATCGTCCGACAATACGAAATACCAGGGAAACCTAGTATAAATAGTATTGCTCAGTGACAATAAAGCAAACTTAAGAATAAGGTAAGAAGTGTGATTAATCATTCTTCTTTACCTAAAATCACTCTAGGAAAGGAATCTAAGAACTGCAGTTTACATACTAAGCAAAGCTTCTACTAAAAATATAGCTAAAAACCCTATATGCGCTATAGACGGGCAAGAAGCCTAGCATTAGGTACTTGCATGTCTGGGGTTGTCCAACTAAGGTTAGGCCATACAGGCTATATGGAAAGTGATTGAACTTAAGAATTTCAGCTACTATTTCATTCGGTACTTTGAAAAGTTAAGGGGATTCATTTTTATGATACCTCTTATAAATCCTTTTCAAAATGGGAAAATATAAATTCCTTGAGGATGTTAAGTTTGGGGGGAGAAAAGGTTAAGAATATTGTCTTTGAGGAGGAATTCATTTCTCTTCCTTCAGTTGCAAATTGAAAATGTTCAGGTTTCAGGCTTCTATACCTGACATTATTCAAGATACAAATTCGGATCAAGACAATATTTAGCAGCTTCCAAAATGACAAACTCAACAACCTCAAGAGAAAGTGCCATAAAGGAAATCCACTAGAACATGTGTTTGATATGGGAGTAGAAAATGATCTAATTATTTTCACTCAAGCTAAAACAATGTTCTAACTCTCAAAGTGGATTAATGCTATAAAGAATGAGATGAAATCCATGAAGGACAATGACATTTAAGATCTTGTTGACATTTAGATTTGTCTAGTTCTAATGGTTTCACTACGAAGAAAGGCATTATTTATAAAGAGACTTTCTTTCCAGTTTTACAAGAAAGGCTCTTTCAGGATAATTTTGGCACTAGTAGCTCATCATATTCTGGAGTTACATTAGGTGAATTTAAAGACTATCAGTTTCCCATTAAGATATTAAAGATTCTATCTAGTTATTTTCTCGTTTGGTTTTGAGGAAAATTCAGTTGATGGTCTTATATATCACAAGTTCAGTGGGAGCAAGTTTATCTTCTTGATATTATATGTCAATGACATACTTTTGGATAGCAATGATATAGGCTTATTTTACAAAACCAAGAAATTTCTATCGAAGGATATTGATGTGAAAGATCTTGGGGACGTTTCTTTTACTAAGGAATATAGATACATTGAGATCCTTTCGGTCGTATCTTTTAGGATATCACAAAAGATCTATATCGATAAAGATTATATTTCAGAAGATATGCCCATTGGCTAAGGGTGATTAATACAGTCTCAATCAGTGCCCATAATGATATTGAAATTAAAGAAATACAGAAATTCTCTTATGCGTTGGCAGTGGAGAATCTTATGTATATTCAGAATTGTTAGGCAGATATTAATAACTCTCTTGTAGATCATTAAGTAGCAGCAAAATGGGTTATGCAGAATTTAGAGAGAACATTAGTTTATGTGCTCACTTATCAGGATTCGGAAATTTTTAGAGATCATTGGGTACTCCGATTCTGATTTTGTTGGATGCCTATATATAGTTAAAGATCCACTTTTGGTTATATATATATATTTACTAAATGAAGGAGTTATTTGGAAGAGTGTTAAACAAACACTCACAGTTTTTTCACTACGGAGCAAAGTATATATATCTTATTATAAGGCATCGATTTAGAAAATATAACTGCGGAATTTTATCACCAGGCTGCAAGCTGTGGTTGACGGTTATAAAAGACCACTAAGGAATTATTGTGATAATTAAGCCGCATTGTTGTATTCTGATAATAGCAGAAACTCTTGAAGTCAAGACACATAGACTTTAAGTTATCTGTTGTTAAAATAAAGTATTCAGAGTTGACAAGTGTCTAAGGAACATGTAAGTACAAACTCCATAATAGTGGCCACTCACTAAAGGTTTATTGCCTAAGGTGCTTTCATGAGCATATTGCTCATAATTGTGTTGTATTTTAAAGATGTGCAGTTTCAGTGGGAGTTTGTAATTTGGTTCAAATGTTCATTAGTGACACTTATTCCTTGATTAATTTCTGCAGAATATGGTCGATGGTTTTTTCGTAAACTCTGAATTCAAATATGATATTTATCATATTATTATCTTTCCTACTGCGGTTTAAGCATAAAGTTTACAGTAATGCATTAAGAGGAAAGACTAAGGTTGATCTCATTTCAGTTTAAAATAGGACCAAATGGAAATAGGCATGTAAGATCACTTTTCGTGTAATTTCTATGCCACACATCCATACTTGATCTGGTCATTGCGTGTATTGATTTGGTAATCATTGATGGGTTTAGTTGCCTATCTAAGTGCAATGAAAGCCGCTTTAGTTTTATGTTAATATACAAAATGGTTCAGATTGTCTTAAGAGGTAATTTCTCAACAGACAGGAATAAAGTGCGCACTCAAGTTTTTATTATATAATTGTCTCAGGAAAAACTCATGTAGCCCAAGTGGGAGATTGTTGGGTTATTCGTATAAACCCAATAAAGTGGGCCATAGTTTTTATAACAATTATATAATATAAGGACTGTCTAATTAAGAGGGGTCATTAAATGATCTAATTAAGGACTCTTGAAGTTACCTATTTGGTGTGGACTCTGTAATATGTGGTTACCTAATCCTAGTCCAATAAGGATTGATGGGGTCTCTATTGGTGACTAGTATATAAGGATATAATTATAGAGTTTTGGTCCCCAAGCTAAATAGAACATGTGCTCTTCTCCTTTGCCTCCATCAACAGAGAGAGACCCATTGAGCATTCATAAGGTATTCTGGCTGTAGAAGACCTTCTACCCTCAGGCTCTAATCAGTTAATCACTTCCACTTACGTGATCACATCCTTTGCTGTCAAACACGATGGATTCAGGTTAGTCACGGGTTTACTCCCAACAAATCTTTTCCTGACAATTTGGCATGATAGATTCTGGGATTATATTTAGTTTATTAATCCATTATGTATATCTAACATAATCTTTTAAGGATTAATAACTTGGTTGCTCTGAATTATTGAGGCAATCTTACTATTGGGCCTTAATTAAAGTATAAAATTCTCAATGATTTCTTGAGTTTTTAAAATTGTTATATGTTAGTCTCTTAAACGCTATAGAATTCTAACAGAACATACACTTGTTTCATTAGTCCATAGAAACAAAATATAAATCGCAGCCCTAGTTTTAGAAATTCAGTGGATTCAAGTGTCAAAGGACTAGTGTAGAATAGTTTTAAAAGGTCTAAGTATCAAAATGAGAATTTTTAAAGTTTGGGAGTCAAAATGAGATTTTTTTTGTAATAATTGAGGGATAATAGTGTAATTAATTATTTTAATTATAGCTATATTATTCTTTAGATCCTTTGATATCTAAAATAAAAAATTTTAGGTTCCTCAATTCAATTAGGTGTACACTAATTAATTAACTTCTCCCAAAAGATAACATATTAGTTCAATGAGTTTACCCTTTCCATAGAGGACAAAATTCAAAGTAATTAAAAGATTAAGATGTAGGATTTTCAAAAGGTCATGGACAAGTACTGAAGTTAAACATTGAGAGCTTGTTTGGATTCTTTTTCTTTTCTTTTTTTTGATTTTTTAACAGAAAAGTGCAAATTCTTTTTAGAATTTTGCTTGGCAATCTTGTTTTTGTTTTTTATTTTAAAAATTGTTACCAAAAATTTCAAAAAAAGTGGTAGCAAAAAATTTCTAATACCTTTATTTTTTAAAACAAATTTCAAAAATAAAAGAACATATAAATATTTGTACACAAGTACATACATACATATATATATATACATACATAAATATAAGTCTATATGACTTTTTTTCTTGTTATTTGTACTTTATTATTTTTGAAAATAAGTAGTGAAGTAAAGTTGCCAAGCACGTTTCTTGTTTATAAAAATTGAAAATCAAAACAAAATTTTTACTTCTATTTTTAATTTATTTAAACAAAAAACTAGAAGTGAATCCAAACAAGCCCTGAACGTACAAACTAACTTCGATTTGTAAACTTAACCAGATAAGATTAGCATATTTTTCATTGCACAATTTTTCTATAATAGAAACTTTTGTCCCCAGTTAATTTTATGTAAGACCAAAAACATTCCTAGTAGCCTGCATGGATACAATTTATTTTTCGTTTTCTATTTAAATAAACAAAAATTTATTCTATTTAAATTTTTTTAAATGGAAGTGAGAATTTTTCACTTCCAATTTTTTTTAAACAAAATAGTAATCCAAGAAAGTGGTGTTTTTCTCTAAATCATTTTAAAGTGGTATTTTTGTAAATAACTTTTGAAACTGACATTTGTCTAAATACAATTTTTACAGTAGTATGTAAATGATATTTTTCTAAATAACATTTTGAAAATGATATTGTACTAAATACTTTGCTAATTAAGTTTTATAGTTATCATGTTTATGTTTTTCGTTTTTTAAAATTAAAAGTGATTTGGTGTGTTACCAAGCAAATTTCTAATTTTCCAAAATTTCAAAACATTAACGAAATTTTTGTTTTCAGTTTTCATAAACAAAAAATTGAAAATATATCCAAGCATGATTTTAGTAAATGGACTATTACTCTCACTTATAGAGGGAGCATAATTTAGTCACTGAGCATTTATTTGGCAACTTAAAACTTAAAAGATGAGAACATTTTCTTATATTTGTATACCCTTTTCTTTAAGTAAGAGCTACAAGTGAATACACTGCGTTAAATTGTGTTATCCTGTGTATACATTAAAGAGCATCTTTGTCTTTGGCATGCAATACAATATGGAAAGCAGTCAAAATAAATTATAAAATGTTGAAGCAGCGTACTGATTCATGCCATTAAATCCTCAAGCCTGATCATTATTATGTGTTCTGACCATATATTTTATACGGTGTATCATATTTTACATATATAAATATGTAAACTTATAGTATAGGTATTAACTGCACAGCTGCAAGTTGTAATGTAGCCTTGGAATCAGCTGACAAGGCCAGCTCTAAAATATTCAGTTCCGTGAATACGTATTTTTTGTTTTGTCAACATATAACTAGTAGAAGAATAACCAAATTCACTTTCTATTATCAATTGGCATAGAATAATTAAGCATCTATGGTAGCTTGGGAAAGAACGATGCCCTTTGCTCCATATATAGGGTTAATTAATTAGAGTTATCATATATTAATGTATGTGCAAACACAGAATGCAACTATCAGATAATAATGGCCCTCAATTCAGATTTGAAGTGTGATCAGTATATATAGACATCAAAGTGCTAGGGATCCCAAGTTAGATTCTAACATCTTTAGAATTAATAATGATGTGGTTATGATGTGTGTAAGTGAGTTGTCATTTTCTAATTAGTAAAGTACACACAATTCAATTTCTATTAGAAATGAAAATTCACATGGGAACTTGTGACATTCTATCGGTGAATATAAATTCACCAATTAGAAAATAATAATTACCTATCACATAACTTGTATTAAAATTTGAGTACATAAATTGAACAATATTATTGTAAGGATTATTATTGGTGCTAGCACCGCTAATAGCAGTACGGATTTCATGTGTAAATCAATAAGTGCAACCTGCACCATTATTGATTTGTATAAGGTGTGAAAGATTTTATTTTTTTTTTCCTTTTTTGAGAAGTTATAAGGTGTTAACTACTAGTTGAGTCCTCGGGTGGCTCGAGGTAAGGGCTCTAAGGCAATCGCCTTAGGCTTCACCTCGAGCTAAAGCCTCAAATTACTAATTTACCTTTAAAAACCTCATATATTTAAACCTTTAAAAATTTATATGTAGCCTTAGAATATATAGATAATCTATAATAATTTCAATAGGAGACTAGAAAAAATATATTCTGGATTCAATAAATCAATGAATTTTTCAAGAACTCATGAATTTCTTATTTATTGCAAAAGAAATTAGTAGGCATCTTGCAATTGTTCCAAAGTTGGAATAATTTTTTATTTTTATTTCATTGTATTTAGTTATAAAGTGTTTTTCTTCCAAAACTATTAATTGTTATTAATTTCGCATTTAACATCTACTCTCTTAGTTGAAAAGTTGATTTGTTGATTTTTCTTCTAAAATAGCCATTAATATATTTTAAGCGAGATAAAATACTCTCATAACATACCCAATCAATATACCCAAAACAAGTTGTTTTAAAAATTTAAAATAATCTTCATTTGAAATGATTTTTCATTTTACTTTAATTTTATTCTCGATTTTCCTATTTTCTATATTAACATAATTTTAAATTATGTCTTCAAAAACAATAATGAAAACTTTACACAGAAAAGTGTCTAAACTTTTTTTATAAATTCAATTTTAGTTGGAGGAATTTTTTTTCGTAATTATCGCCTAAGGCCCCAAAATTTGTTGAGCCGGCCTAAGTTGATCACCTCTTAATATAACTTTCATACCTACGACCGCCAGGATCCGTAATATATTTTTCATACCTAGTTGATGTGAGTTATCTCACACTATTGTATATGGCAAAAGAAAAGTGTTACGTATACAATTAATGGGTATTTGTGATGACATTATTAGTGCCTTAGACAGTCCGTATGTTAGAATAATTAGGCACATTATAGCAAGAACTTTTGTGGTCGTTTTTTTTTCGTTGAAAATCGAATCGCCGCAGAAAATTTCAAGGAAAAATAATAAATAAATAAAAAAAGAAACTTAGGAAAGTCAACTCCATATTGGCTGCACTGCCTGCACGTGGCTTTTTTTTCATCGATATGCATGTGTGTGTATATATATATATATTGTGTAACCAGCTTTTGAAACACACGTTACAAATTACAATAGAAGCTTAGCCAAAATTTTAATCTTTTTTTTGGGGAAAAAAATATTTTGTTTTATGATTATCGTATTGTTTTATGGCACATACAGAACCAACAGATTATAATAACTGATTTTGTTAAATCGCAATTTAGGCTATACTTTCGTGTTGATTAATGTATTGCAACTGTTCTGTACCTAAGAAATATCTGTGAGATAAAATGCTGACATAGAGTAATGATAGGGAACCAAAATCTCACTTACAAATATTTATACAAAAAAATTTATACCGGTGATGTGACATTATTTTAGCCATATAATTTTAAATGGTGTGATCTCACTTTAAAATAAAAAATAGTTGAAATGCATGACACATCATCTCGTATAAGTTTTTAGTGCAAGATTTTGGTATCTCTATCATTACTATTCGTAAATTAAGTTTACAAAACTGAAGTGCTATTTAAAAATAGTATTTAAATGTTTGGTAAATTATACATTTATGGGTATTATAGAATGATAAATTACTAAATAGACATATTATGTTTTCATATAGAAGAAGATGCTTTCACAGGCATTTACCAAGCATATTTTCAAAATAACTAATTAAAATTAATGTAATACCAATCATATTTAAAAACTAAAAGTACTTATTATTTCAAATGCACTAAAAGAGAATATAAATAAGTTTATCAATCATGTTTCTAAACCAAACTTATTACGTAAAGTTACGTAATTGTAGGCAAATTAGATAAATGACTCCTTATATCATCTTGCTAAAATTATGACAACATTATGTTTAGTACTTTAAATACGAGTAATGTGAAATCATTTGAAATAATTAGTGATATTGGAATAGAACTTGTTATTGAGGATATTTTAGAAAATCTGCAAGATGGTAGCAGACTAGAAGATGAACATAGACAAGAGTTGGAGGAGCTTAAGGAATTGACTATCACCCCAGTATAGACGAGGTGCTAAGGCATTTGCTAAGATGGAGCTGCGTATATCAACTCAAAAGGTGAAGTAAGATGTCTGTGCTTGCATTGCTTGAATCGGAAATTCCAAGACCTCATAATAGTTGAGTAGTACTTAGTCCAGAAAGGCATCTAATTGTCTTATATTGTATGGCCTTTTCATGGAGAGTCATTTCAAGCTGCAAAGGTTAATAGTAGAGATGATAGTGATGGCCATGGAGATAAAATGCATGATGTATTACTGACTAATATGGCTAGAATCAGAGCTGAGTCATCCGTCTATGGATAAAGAGTCTAATAATGTTCCTATTGGAGGCACCAAACAGTCCGATAAGTTTGATAAGATGTTGATATGGCAGATTCATCTGATGAGAAAGATATTTAGAAAAATTAAATACAACGTGCTTTAATTTATTGATTCACTCACGAATACCAGAAAAAAGCTTCAAACAACCGTTAATTCTCTCAAGAATACTGAAAATTTGGAAAGAAAAGAGAAACTCTCTCTATAGTTTTATTAAACTCAAAACAACTCTGTCCAAAAATACCTTAAGGCTTACAATTTATAAAAAACTTAATAAAACACGAAAACCTATCGGAAATATTAAAAAATATAGAAAAAGGCAACTAAAAGTAGACAAAATACAAAAACGGGTAACTGAAAAAGTGTTGAAATTATATTTTTTGTCGACCAAAAATGCATTTTCGATCGACTGATTCTTCCTGAGAAAACGGAATTTCCAGAGGGGATTTTTGGTAGACCTAAGATGCTAATTTTTAGGATTTTTAGGATCACCTATAATGTGTAAAAAACTCCTTCTCTTTGCACGCTGCATCATCCTCCCGAGGATAGAGAAAATTTGCCCTTGAATTTTTAATAGTATCTTCGTCCGACGAATCTCCTCGAAATAGAATGAGATGCTTGACATTGAAAATATCCGTTGTACAAATGTGTGAAGGCAGCTTTAGACAGTACGCATTAGGATTGATCTTTTTGATGATTTCAAGTAGTCAAATCTTCTTTGCTGAGAGCTTTGTTATAATCACCAACAGAAAAATGATCCTTTGTAAGTACAACCCAAACAAAGTTTCCAACTTCAAACTCCACATATCGTTGCTTCTTGTCTGCATCCGCCTTCTACTTCGTTGTAGCCTGCACCATGTTATCATGAACCTTGCGGTGAGTCTCCTGTAAACTCTGAACGAAATCCTCGAGAGACAAAACCATGGATCTTAGTCTTAGTTAGTAACGGAATAAGATCAAGGGGACCTCAAGGGACCATAGAGTATACCACCTGAAAATGACTAAAACTTGTGCTCCAGTTCACCGCATGGTTGTGAGCAAACTCTGCCTGAAAAAGCTTTTGATCCCAACTCTTTACATGCTCACTAACTTAACATCTCAATATATCTCCAAGAGAACAATTCACCACCTCTGTCTGTCTATTGGTTTGGGAATGATAAGCCGTGCTAAAATTCAACTGAGTATTCACTATTTTCTACAAGCTACGCCAAAAGTGACTAATAAAGCGCGTATCACAGTCAAAAACAATGGAAGTAGGCAATCCATGTAACCGATACACCTCTCAAAAATATAGTTGTGTCACATTAACTGCATCTATAGTCTTCTTACAAGGAATAAAATGTACCATCTTTGAGAAATGATTGACTACCACATAGATGGAATCATTACTCCATTGTGTCCTCGGCAACTCTAACACAAAATCCATGCATGCGTCTGTTTAAGGTTGTGTAGGATTTAGCATTACTCGCTCCCCCATTTGACACTTGGCATAAATGACAACGCTTCACGAACCTTTCTACCTCCCTGTATATGGCTGGCCAAAAATAATAACTCTTCACTAACTGCAGATTTTTGTCTCATCCTACATGGCCTTCTCCATAAAGCTTTTAAATAATCTGGAGTCTTAAACTTCAATTTTGGATACAAAGTTGATTACCCCGAAAAAGATAACCATCATGCAGTAAATAATCTATTCTTTCTCCTATCTTTACCGCAACCATAGTAGCAGAGAAATAAGGGTCAATCTCAAATAAATCATAGAATGTATCAAAATCCGGTACCTCTACTTTGATGATAGTTAATAGACTACTTTGGCTACTCAGTGTATCTGTAACTTAATTCGTAATTCCCACCTTGTACTTGAGTAAGAAGGTAAACTGCTGCAAATAAGCTGATGAAGATACATGTCTAACAGAGACATTGTCTTGACTATAGAGGTGTATGAGAGCATCATGATTAATGTATAGAATGAACTCTTACTGGAATAGATAATGTCTCCAATGCTTCACCGCCTGAACTACAACATAAAACTCTACATCATAAGTGTTATAGCGTGCTCTAGACCCGGAAAGCTTCTTATTGAAATAAGAAACTGGTTTCCCTGCTTGACTCAAAACAGCTCCAATGCCCATCTTGGAAGCATCGCAGTGTAACTTGAATGGCTAGGAAAAGTTTGGCAATACCAATAAAGGCATAGTTGTTAAGCACTCTTTAATAAGCTAAAACACCTTCTCAGCCTCTTCAGTCCATTAAAACCTCGACCCCTTCATACAATCATTTATTGGGGCCATAATACTGCTGAAGTGCAGAATAAATCGGCGAAAGAAAGCTGCTAGACCATGGAAACTCCATACTTCTGTAATAGTAGTCAGTTGAGGCCACTTTCTTACTGCTTCTATCTTGGACTCATCAACTCCTAGTCCATTACTGGAAACCACATACCCTAAGCACAACACTTCTGGAATCATGAATATGTACTTCTTCACTGCAATAAATAACTTGTCTCGATATAAAACAGTTAAAACTTCTCGAATATACTAAAGATGTAACTCAAGATCAGCACTATAAATTAGTATGTCATCGAAATAAACTATCACAAATTTACCGATGAAGGGTCACAGGGCCTAGTTCATCACTCTCATAAATATACTCGTTGTATTGGATAACCCGAACAGTATTACTAACCACTTATACAACCTCTCTTGAGTCTTCAATGTGGTCTTCCGTCATCTCCAAGCCGTATTCAAATCTAATGGTCCACTCTTTAAATCCAGCTTAATGAAAATAGTGGCTCTACTAAGTTGATCAAGCAAATCATCTAGTAGAAGAATCGGGAATCTATACCTCACAATGATCTTATTGATTATCTGGCTATCCGCATATATACACCAAGAACTATTTTGCTTAGGCGTCAATAAAGCTAGTACTGCACATAAGCTGAGACTCTTCCTGATATGTCTTTTAGCTAGCAACTCCTCTACTTGTCTTCTCAACTTCACATGTTCACTAGGACTCATTCTGTAATGTGGTCTGTTAGGCAATGTAGCACCCAATTCCAGGTCAATCTGGTGCTGGATATTACGAAGGGGTGATAACCAGTCTAGTAGCTCAGCAGGAAACACATCATTGAATTATTCAATTAGTACTTCTGCTTCTTCCGGAATAGCCAGCTCAGCACTTGTCTCCTTTTAAGTAATACATACACACACCTAGAATCCTCCATCTCTGCTTCAAACTTTGCCAAAATACAAGATGGGCACTTTCCCAGTAGGTGTTGTCTTATCAGAACTCTTGCTGGGTTATAGAATAATCTTCGTGCCATTGAAGTCGAAACTATAAGTGTTGCTACACCCATCATTGAGCACCCTCTTATCATACTGCCATGATCTCCGTAGCAATAAATGGCATGCGTCTATGTTCACCGTATCACACTTGATCTCATCCTTGTAGTTTTGCCCATTAGAAAAAGGAATTACAGCTCGTTGTGAAACTCTAATCTCTTCTCTCTTCTTTAGCCAAACTAACTTGTATGGTTTAGGATGCTTCTCAGTCATCATCCCAAGTTTCTGCACAGCTTCTTCAGACACAATATTCATACAGCTACAAGCATCAAAAATAAATCTACACACCTTACCCATAATAGTGCATGTTGACTGGAAATTATTGTTGCATAGCCAATCATCTTCTGGAGCTCGTGGTGTCAAACAAGAGCGTTGAACCACAACTAAGGCCCAATATCACCTTCCACATATTCTTTTTCTACTATGCCATCATCAAAATTCTGCTCCACACCAATCTCCATATCATCCTCCACCTCTTCGGGTTCACCAAATAAAGCCCATTTGTCAGATTTCTTACAATCTGCTTGTCTGTAACCTGTTTTTCTACACCCAAACCATTTAATCCCACTATTCGTTGCTCTAGTAGACCGAGTGGTATTAAGAGGACTCTTTTAATTGGAGGTGTTACTTTTGTTTGCTACAATTTGTCTACTGTTACTGTTGTTACCACCAAAAGACGTGCCACCTGACTATCTTAAGGCTTGTTTCTATATCTAATTAATAGTGTCTTGAATTTGAGATTGCAAACCTCCAATATACTTTGCCACAAACTAATCGTCTGTGTCTTGATTCTCGTTACGCACTAACAACTGATAGAATTCAGTTGTATAATCATCTACGAAGCGAGTTCATTGCCTTAACTTTTGCAACATTTGGTACATCAACTTTGGAAATTGTAGGCCAAAAACTCACTACGCATCTTCTTCTTTATCTTGTCCTACTCCAAAATCTTTAGCTTCCCCAACCTGGTCCTCCTCATCTTTAACTGCAGCCACTATGCAGCGGCTCTACAATGAAGCTTTGTCACGATCAATGAAACCTTCTTATTCTCAGGAACTCCCTTGAACTCAAAAACTTATTCTACGGTACATACCCAATCTAGAAATTCTTTCGGTTGCATATTCCCATGGAATTCAGGAATCTCAGTGTGCATTTATGTCTCCCAACACTGTCTATCATCTTCTTGTGTAGGAACATGAACCCTAGACTAGCATGGCAGGACTACTTCATAGTACTCTTCATCACCACTAGAACTATCATTCACTGAATCGTGTTGGTTACGATTTCGAGGTTAATTTTGGAGGGCTAATAATGCAGTCACATGTTGCTCCAATTGCGTCGTCCGATCACATTCATAGACTTCATTCACTGGGATGTCGTTAGTTGGGCATCTTTTTGGCGGCATCTTGTCAAGAACGAACGTGACTCTGATACCAAGTGATGTAGCAGAAGCATCTGATGAGAAAAATCTTTCAGAAAATTGAATACAACCTACTTTAATCTATTGATTCACTCATGAAAACCAGAAAAAAGACTTCAAACAACTGTTGATTCTCTCAATAATACTGAAATTTTGAAAAAGAAAAGAAAAACTCTCCATAGTTTTATCAAACTCAAAAGAACTCTGTTCAAAAGTGTCCTAAGACTTACAATTTATAGGAAACTTAATAAAACACAAAACCCGATCAGAAATATTAAAAAAATACGGAAAAAGCAACTGAAAGCTAAAAAAAAAAGCAAAAAATAATAACTAAAAAAGTGCTGAAATCGTATTTTCGGTCGACCGATTCTTCCCGAGAAAATGGCCTTTCTAGAGGGGATTTTCGATAAAATGCCAATTTTCATAATTTTCAAGATCGGTCGTAACGCGCAAAAAACTCCTCTTTTTTGCGTGCATCATCAAATCTCTAGTAAGATAGAGAAAGAGTTTTATTCTGGGTACAAAAAGTTTTCCGCATTTAACTTCCTTGTGAAGTTGATGCATATAAAAATGCAAAATAAATAGAGTAATAAGTTATTTGACATGCTGCTAAAGTTACTGCTTGAAACGCTTCCTGAAGGGACAACTTTTATTAGATTACATTACGAGATAAAGATGAAATTACGTAATATTAGTTTGGGTAATGCGTCAATTCATATGTGCAAACATAATTGTGCATTGTTGTGGAAAGAGAATGTCCATTTAGACAAGTGTCTAATATGCAGCAAGAGTTGGTAAAATAAAGGAAAAAATTTTCTGAATAAGGTCATGCATTATTTTCCTTTACTCTCTAATTGAAGAGGTTGTATAGTTTTAGATATACTACAAAAGACATAAGGTGGCGTGATTCCAATAGGCTGAAAGAAAATAGTGTTACAAAACATACCACAGACAGATTAGCTTAGGAAGAATTTGACCAAAGATATCTATTTTTTACAGCAGACCCTAGCTAAAAATGTGCGTTTAGGATTGGTGACAGATGAATTCAACCTGTTTAGGAATATAACTAACACATATATTATGTGGCCAGCTAGTATTATTCCGCATAACTTGCCACTCTAAAAGTGCAAAAAACCAGAGTCCATGATGTTGTCTCTTTTAATTCCTGGACCTAATGCCCTTGGAAAAGACATGGATGTACTTTTGAGGCCTCTTGTGAATGAATTAAGGGAACTCTGGGAAATTGGAGTTAAAAACCAAGATGCAATGAATGGTACAACATTCTTAATCTGTGCTGCTATCACGTGTACAATTATTGACTATCAGCATATGCATTAATATCAAGATAGAGTAGAAAAGGTATAAAATATGCCCAACATGCAATGAAGAAACCTCATTTGTTGGCACATAAAGCAAACTTGCATACATTGGGCATAAGGATTTCCTGTCGATGAATGATCCTATGAGAAGAAGTAAACAGTTTGATAGAAATACAGAATTAGAGCCACCCTCTCGAAAATATACAAGTGATGATATATTAAGATAGTTAGAGAACTTTCAAATCAGATTTCCTAGTAAACACAAGAAATTTAGTGGTATGAAATGTAAACGTTCACCAATTGAGCTTAATTGGTCTAAGAAAGCATATTTTTGAACTTGAGTAATGGTAGTATTTTTCACTATGACACAATTTAGATGAAAAAAAAATGTATGTCATTCTATTTTGGGTACTCTTTTAAGCATCAATAGAAAAACAAAATACATTGATAAAGCAAGGCTTGATTTTATGGATATGAAAATTCGCAGTGGATTAGACCTTTATAAGCTTGGTGATCTATAAAAGAAACCGCATATTAGTTACATCTTAACTATTGATAAGCGAAAAAAATTTATGTGAATTCATTAACTTTGTAAAGTTCAATACGGTTTTGCCAATAACCTCACGAAAAATGTCATCGAAGCTGGTGACAAAATTTTCGGGTTAAAATCACACTATTATCTTGTTCAATTTCAATGTTTATTGCCCGCTAGTAGGCCATAAATGAAAAAATATATCCGTTAGACCATAGTTGAATTATGCACTGCTTTTTAATAAATTTGTGCAAGGACTTTGAACGTTTCTAATCTTGAAAAACTTTAAAATAATATAATTGTCATACTAAATAAGTTGGAAAGAATCTTTCCTCTAGCATTTTTCAATATTATGGTTCATCTAATAATGCATTTGTCTCGGGAAGTAATACTTGAAGGACCTGTATATTTTAGATAGATGTATCCCATTGAAAAGGCTATCGCTGTTTACATGTAGTATGTTCGCAATCAAGTACATTCAGAAGGGTCTATGGTAGAAACGTATATTGTAAATGAGGCTTTTATATTTTATTCCATATATTTTCGGGGTATTGAGACTCAATTCAATCGTCCTAAAAGAAATGATGATGGAGTTGATACACGTCTAAATCGAGTTTTGTATGTGTTTAAATATGTTGGTCACCTATTTCGTAAAAAAGGCATCCTCCTACTTAACATCTGAGCACTTAAAGGTAGAATGGTGTATCTTGAATAATTGCATAGAGATATAGAAATACCTTAAGTAAGTATTTTTTGTATTTTTGATTCAATATTTCGTTTTTATTTCTTATTATATATAGTGCTCAAATCTTTCTTATCCTAATCGTATAATGAACACATGAAAGAGTTAGAAACTAGAGATAGTCTAAACTTGGAACAACAATAAGAAGTTAAGTTTCTTTAATAGTTTAGGACTCGAGTAAATTTCTAATTATAGATTTCATTACCTTCTAATCTACTTCAATCATAAAATGCTCTTACCTTATGTCTTCTTTGATATAGATCAATCAATTACAAGAAGCATGATTAAATAAGTACATTGATAAATTATATGCATTGGTGAATAAATCATATTTTCAATGGTGTCAAGTTTCCAATTGAAAATCGTGATGTGAAACGTAAAACACAGAATTGCGGTATCTGTGTTCTTGGTGTAGATAAAATCATTTTCATGGTGTTCTAGAAGAGGTTATAGACTATCATACGTAAAAGAGTACCCAATTTTGTTGTTTAGAAACAAATGGTTTGACACAGACCCAAGAAAGAAAAGAATTTAGCATGATAGAAGATCCATAAATGTGAACGTGGGTGTTTAGTGGTACAAGAGTGACCCATTCATACTTGCTTCATAAGCTGAACTGATCTACTATATTAATGATGAGAAAAATAGGCTAGTGTGGAAGCTCGTTAATGATTTTACTTCTCGCAATATATTAGAATTTCTTGATGTCGATGGCATTTCGATAAGTAGTGAGGTTCCAATTTTGCAAGAGGCCAATTCTTCATCATTTCAATTGTTGGTAGATCTTCCAGTGTTACTGAATGTTCGACATTATCATGAAGGTATTGAACTAGAAAATGCCAATAATATTGATGAATTACTTTGTCAAACTCGTATTATGACTATATATATAGATGATTTTCTGGTTGACAACGACGAGTTTTAAAAAGACACATTATAATAATAAAATGATAAAGAAATGGATAATGGGAGTAGTGATTGTAACAATAATGATGACCAAGATGAAATGTCTTATGATGAAGATAATTGAATTATAAAAGTAAATTTTGTATATCGTATTTTTTCGTTTCTATGTTATAATTTTATTTTTTATTTTTTTTGGATAGTATGTCTAGTGTAACGAACGCTTACCTGAACGGTTCTAGAGAAAGTAGTGGGTCTGACGGAGACAAGCTAATGGGAAAAGGATTTAGGAGAAATCTAGGGACATTGCTGGCTATAGAGAAGGAGCTATAGAGGCTCAAGTCTTTCAAATTGACAGTGTAGTACGATGAAAAGTCTAAAAATTCAGTCCACAAAAATGGGAAGATATTAAACAATATGTTAACCCAATATGTCAAAGATACTATCCCGCCTAATATATTGTCTTGGGCAAATGTGAATAAAGAGGAGATCGAATTCATCTTCCAGTGATTAGAGGTGAGTAATTTGAATATTGACTTCTGAAATTTTTAACATATTATGATATTTTAATAACTAATATACTTTTTTTTTTTGGGCTGCATTTGAAGTTTGATTTTCTTTGTGACAATGTGCTCTTCATGGATGATGTTATACAGACAATGATGCGTACATTGAGAGATTGGCAAAGTGGTATAAAGAGACATTTTGACTTATACAGTTGGAAGGATGATATCGAGGCTGCAAAGAAGAAGCCCTACAAGAATATGTCAGTGGAAGATTGGGCCATTCTTTGGAAGTATTTTACGACACCGGGTTTCATATAATATTTTTTTTTCAGTAACTTGTTCTATTCTCTTAATGTATATTGATTCATTTTTACTAATTAAAAAGTTTTGGGAAAATACAGAGAACTGGGCGAAGCAGCTATATACTCTAGCTCAAGGCTCATTGAGTCTCATAGGCCATATACATGTTGGGATAAGCATACAAATAATAGTTCGTCATTTAAATTTATTTATTTTTATTATATTGATCAATATTTTGGTTGTAGGCCGACCGCAGATAGGTGTCCTTGCCAACCCCATCGACTTTTGGCAATACGGATACTACAAGAACTCTCAGTAGAAGAATGACTTCACAGGGGATAAATATAGAAGTTCAATTTTATTTTATTTTTCCAATTCCAGGTTTTTATATAATAATAAATTAATTCTGAGTAACTTTTGTTCTGTAAGAGGAGATGGTCAAGTTGAGAGAGGAGGTTGTGACTTCAGGCTCAAGCATAGTCACAGTCTCTATCATTGACAACTGTGCGATCATGACATAGACACTTAATCAGCACTCGAGGTGGCAGAAAGGTGTCAGGCCGATACCTAAGCTGGAGGTCATTAGTAGACCAAGGGTAGTAAATAGCAGTGGTCCTTCAATTATTCAGTAAGAGCAGGCTGAAACCATTGCAAGCTTGCAGTGGCAATTGGTAGAGTGAGACTAGGAGCACTAGCACCGACTAGATGAGATTTAACGAGAATTGGAGGCCTATCGATAGCTAACAACAGCTGATGACTACGTTTATTGCTCAGCTCTCAATATATCGGGCTTCAACTTCTAACCTCCCCCTCCACCACCTCCGCCTAGTTAGGACATTTTTTTATTTTTTTTTATTTTTGTCTGTAAAATATAAGTACTTTTTTTTATATATTTTTATTGTATTTTAAATAAAAATAATAATTTATTTAATATATTTTATTTTATTTTTTGTATTTTATTTGGTAGAAACCTTTTGTTGACGCCTTTTAGCATCGACAAAGGTAATTTTTAAAATTAATAACATAATCTTTCCCAACAGGTTCAAGGGTCAGCAATTATTACTTGTTTTTTTTTTTAAAAAAAAACAAAAATGTTTCCCCGACGATAGTCCCGTCGGTAAAGGTTGTTTAATAAATTAATGGAAAAACCTTTACCGATGCATCATATTGTCTGCAAATTTATTTTTGTAAAAAAAAATAATAATAATAATAATAAAACCTTTTACACGTCGGAAAATGTGTACGTTCACGGACGTGTAGTGTAACGTCGTTGGAAAATAGTTGACCAGTACAGTATTTTGCGACGTTATTTCCCAACGAGACACTTTTTCCTGACAGCCTTATTCCATCAGTAAAGGCCTCCTTCGCTGACATGTTTATCGTTCGTTTTATCGCTAAGGTACTTTTGCCCACACTCTTTTTTTGCCGATGGAAGTTCCCGACGCATTTCCGAATCTGGGAATCTTTCCCGTCGCATTTCCTATATTCTCCACGAAGAGTTGAGTGTCCGTTCTTATAGTGAGTTGACGTATGCATACATGTATATACATATATATATATATAGACTTACAAATGCTACTGGATATTTCTGGTTTTTACTCCATGCTCTGGAGTCTGGATCATAGCTAGCAAACAAGTTACCTAATGCTGTAACAGATTTCAATTATTGTACATATAATTTAGATGGTTGTGGGGCCATGAGCTTCTACGGTGCCTACTTGACGTGGAATAGTACTTAAAATGTTTTCGTACCCAATATGATTCAGAAATAAATTTGATTTTAATGTGAGCCAAAGAATTATATATTTATTGCCGATTGATTAATTCCCTTTAGAAATGTTACATGTCTCGCGAGATTATCTAAACGTAATGGTAATTAAACTAATGTGGTATCATATAATTAGATAGTAGTGTTTAAAGGTTTTTTAGCTGCTCATAAATTACCATATAAAAATTCACATCATTAATTCAAAGCATTCATATAGAAAATAGTGTTACGGATGTTTAGCATTTCCCTTTTTCTTTTTTTTTTGTTTTTGGCATGTATACCCCTTGAATTTATCGTGGATTGGCAATGTAGTCCCTAAACTTTTTTTTTTTTTTAGCAATTAGCATCTTGAATTTGTAAACTAGTAGCAATTGACACTATTCTATTAATGGGTGCTAAATTAATAACGGAAGTGGTCATATGACTGTCATATGACACATTTTTAAGAGCATTACTAGTATTTTACATTGTCAAATGAGTGAAAATAAAAAATAAAAAATAGGAAATTTTATAAGAAAAATAGGAAGTCTTTTTTTTTAGAAATGAAAATAAAAAGATTTAAAATTTCAAAATTCCAAAAAAAAAATATTATCTAAAATAAAATTAAATAAGATTAACTAGATCAATTTAAATTAAGTACTTAACAAATTTTCCAAAATGAACTCTTTAAATTGATCTATTTAATTTAAATTGATCTAGTTAATCTTATTTAGTTTTATTTTAGGTAATATTTTGTTTTTCTGGAATATTAGTTTAAATTTTGAAATTCAAAATCTTTTTATTTTCATTTCTAAAAAAGAAGACTTTTTCCTTTTAAAATCCCCTATTTTTTATTTTTTATTTTCACTCATTTGGAAATGTAAAATACCAGTAATGCCCTTAAAAAATGTGTCACATGACAGTTATATGACCACTTCCATTATCAATTTAACACCCATTAACAGAATAGTGTCAACTGCTACTAGTTTACAAATTCAAAATGCCAATTGCCAAGAAAAAAATGTAAGGACTACATAGCCAATCCACGATAAATTCAAGGATATACATGCCAAAAACCTTTTTTTTTCCTTATCAAGAATTCTCTCCTCGGTCATGTAAATAGTACCAACTACCAAGTAAAGTTGAGAAAATTTCGTACTAGGAACACTTCACATGTCAAAATGATTTATTTCATTTAATTCTATATGCTAAACATATTTAACTTCGGTATACTATAATTATATAAACATAGTCTAATATATGATAACCCGACACATCTTACGGCTAATATAGAGAATCGAGGGTCTGAATTCCTTCATCTAATTAAAATGAATACAAATTAGATGCATGTAAAAATGGACGGACTAAAAGACCTAGCAGCTTTTTACTGCAGGTTTCTTTTTTTTTTTTTTTGGGTATATTTGTGCGTAAATATTCGGTTGTAAAGAGTGTAAAGAGAATCAAAAGGGTGGTGGGTGATACGTCAAAGGTGAAGATGGGATGGTGTCCCTTATATGAGCCATGGAAGACAGGACTTTTGGTACATGCATGTTATATATATATATATGCGATAGCAACAAAAGCTTTTATGTCTTGAGACTGTAGCAGTGTAACAGAATATTTATTCCTATCCGCAGGTCCTGTCCAATCAAACTCTACTACGTGGGACAACATCCTTAATTCACATAATTTACTTCTTCCACCCGAAAAAAAAAAAAAAATCAGGTCTTATTTTGAGAGTAGAGAACAGTTCAATGGTATTTAATATTGGTCCTAAAATGACATTTACCACTCCATAACTAGAACAAAGAGTTTCTACGCAATTTATAATAGGGTCTACATATAGAAATAACCATATGTTGTAAAGCGTTTTTTTAAACATTTATTTAATATTATAATTAATTACTAAAACAATATATAATTTGACGAATTGATGGGATAATATATATCATATAAAACCCACTACTTTCAACCTTTTATTAAAGAGAAATTTAGGTGGATGACCAAAATTTTAAATTTGATTAAGTAGATATCTACTTTTAAAATTTTATAGATAAATGTCCAGGTATATATATTTTTATACTTGGTAGATACGCATATCTACCAATTTTAGTTACTGTACTGAAATGTACTGGGTATATAATTTTTTATGCTTGGTATATAAAATTTTACACTTGGTATATAAGCATATATACCGGACATTTTACTATAACATTTGACAAAGGGACATTTACTGAAATTGGGCTCAAAATTTGGTCAGATTTCTATAAGTCCCTTTATTAAAAAAAAAAATCACACCTTTTTATTAATATCAAATAAATATTTTATTTGTGTTTTTCTATCAGATCTTATCAGATTTACATATATAGTCAAAATTAGAGTTTAAAATTATTGTAAAGACGTCTTTATTATTTAAAATTGTCTATGGACAACTACAGAAATATTTAAAAGGCAATTAGCTAGACAAAAAAAAATAATCTACAATTTCTTAGAAATCCAACATTAACAGTTTTTAGACATATAAAAGATTTTTTCTTTTTTTTTTTAATTTTGTTATCTGATTTCGAAAGTTAAAAGTATTTGCTTTCAATAATTTTAACTCTAATTTCGACTATGCATATGAATCCGGTAAAATTTGATAGAAAAATACAAATGAAAAATTTTATTTGAGATTAGTGAAAAGTTGTCAATTTTTTTGATAAAATGCTAAAAGTAGTTATAGTTTTTTTTTTATATTATCTATAAAAATATGGTTATTTATTTATAAACATTAACCACCGGCCGATGAGAAAATTTTCCTTTTCTTTTTCTATATTGTTGCATAAATTTCTCTACAAATAGTCGATTTAATTTAGAAATTTTCTTATATTTCATGGGGAAATTGTCATGTAGGGTACAAAGAGACTACATCACTACTACTAGCTATAGTGGTGATTAATGCTTTTAACTAAAGTGGTGAATATTCTATACGAATCAAGAAAACTTCATCATCCAACTAATCATATATATATATGCATATATATATAGATATTAATTAGATGCACTTATTGTTTTTTAATTTACATGATTTTGATCTGATCATCCAACAATATTCATTAATTACTCAAAAGTCCCATGCTTAATGCTCTTTTTTTTTTTCCCTTAATCATGAAAATCTTATTTATTGCATGTAGTGGGTAAAATAAGATCACTTCACATGCATGCTGCATGTAGATTTTTCATTGTTGTGAACCACACTGTGTCTTGTGGAGTGCTAGATTTATCGTATACGTGGCTATATATCATCAACCATTAATGAAGAGTGCAATAACGAATACAGTACAAAGATCTTATTACATAAAATCTATAACATTAAGCAACTCTCAAGCCCATTTTGACTTACTAACGACCAGGGAATAAAAAAAAAAAAAAAGATACAGAAGATTGTGCCATATATCTTGACTTGAGTGGAGATAAATGGGAATTGCCGAATTTGATCCGCTCTTGTTGATCAGCAATAAATATATAACTAAATATATGTTCTATCTTGTATAATAATACATATCATCAAGAAAAAAAAAAATGCCAGCTAGATAGCTTATTAGGGTATCATTGGTACTTTATAAGGTAACTTCCATGACTATTTTATGTGGGAATTAATTGGTAAGAAGGACAAAAATAGACGAAACTATATGTTGGGTTTTCTTATTTTTGTAGTCTTCCAAATTCAATTAAATCTCAATCTTTTTTAGAGGTACGTGGAGTAATAACTATCTTACTATAAATATGGAGGGTATTAATGTTATAAGATAAACTATCTTACTATAAATATGGAGGGTATTAATGTTATAAGATAAATTCATCTAAAAAATTTTATTCTGAGATTATATGTTTTTGTGCGTATATATAGGAGTACTACCAGATAGATGTCATATATAAAATATAATCCTGTCTGCTTTACCATAGAAAATATAAATTTAGTGCGCACGAACCAAGTTTTTCCACTTAAAAGAATTCATTGAATTGTACTATAAGATTTATTAGTTTTTATTTCATTAGAAAAATATTCTTATATTAATTGTCTCTTTTTTTTTTCTTTTTCTTTCCTGAGAATCGACTAATAGTATTCTTTCCAACAATTTAACAATTTTTTTTTTATTTAAACTTTTCTTTTACCTAACACCAATCTCGAAGAAATTTAAACATTTCATGAGCTTATCTTATAACTATGTGACCAAAAATTAAAATCACACCTAAGAAGAGCTAGAGAAATCACTCCAATTAGACAATGATGATGAAGTCAACTAAAATTAAGAACTTCATCAAGTTTATGCTTTAAAAAGTAAAATAGACGACATAAATTATTAAACAAGATCTTCAAAATATGATACATTTTGATTCTGTCCGTATCTATGTGTATTTTGTCACTCAGATCAAGATCCACTATCCTATTTTTCTGTCACATTTGTTGTCTCATCCACTCAAAACTGAATATTCAATTTAACAAATTAATTTCATTTTAAAAATGATTATTAAAAGGTGTCAAATTATCCACTTTTAAGTGAGACAGCAGATCTATCCATATTTTGCTTGTGAAAATAAAAAAAAAAGTAAATATTACAAAATAAACCCTAAAGACGAGATTTTTTTTCCTCGTTGAGGGAACCTTCTAATATTAAAGGAAGAAAGAATAAATTAATACAATTTGTTAAAAGATAAGAAAAAAAAAGAGAAAGAAAAAAAGAGGTCCTTTTTTGGTACTAACATCCATGAATTTAATGTAAAATCATAGGACTCGAACAGAGGAAAAAAAAAAAAAACTGAGCTAAGAGCTTCGAAGATTCGTTTTTGGTGGACCCTATTGAAGGGTCCATAACTGCATGTGATGTTGGCATATTGTGGGTAACCCTCTGTTACAGAGGGCTTTACCTTATTGTCCCCTCCCCCCATTTTATAAGCTGTAATCCACTACATTTTCAGAGCCCTCATTATTCTTTTTTTAATTTCTTCTTTTTCTTTTTTAATTTCCAAATGCCACTAATTCAGTAAAGTTTATGGGTGTCTGTACCGTAGATCTGGCATCTGGGATCCAATTTTACCTTTATATATAGAAAACTAATACTATATAAAATATATGTATCTATGTCCCATTTTTTTATTTTAAGTACTGCTACTAGTACTTTTAATTTGGAATTGATAATATTTATACACTCTATACATTGTAGATCTGAAATTCCCTTTCTTTTTTATTTATTTATTTATTTTAAGTTCTTTCTGCGGCACAATTTCTGCATAGAAAATATAAGCTTAGATATTAGCATAGAAATAACATCATAAAATTTAGCCATTGCTTTCTTTTCAACAAATTGATTTAATTGGTAAAGGGGAAAAAAATGAAAACACTAAAATTTAAGTTAAAATAAAGGAAAAGAAAAATTAAAGGCTAATAACCATCACATTTACACCACATAAACAAAAACAAATACAAAAATACAACACTAGTTCTCTTTGATTTATTCTTGTGGCAAAACTAAACCCCTTCTCTCTCTCTTTACCTTATTTATTTTAGAAAAAAATAAATAAATTATAAAAATAAAAACATATAATCTCTTGACTATATGCTACAAATTACACCCTTCCCAAACCCATATGTCGTCTTCATTTTTTTTTTTTTTAAATCTTTCTCTTTCTTTTACCTAATTTTTGCATTATGTTGTCGTATACCAACTTTCCATGTCGTTTGGAGTAGTAGTAGCATTACCCANCACCATATCTCCTTCTTGATCCTCTTTCTATCTCTAATTCGCTCACTTACTCACTCAGCTGCATTCACAGTAGAAGCCGGCTTGTTCGCCACCAATTCATAATTATTCCCACCTTCTTCGTCTTCCTCGTCATCGTCTTCGTCCTCTTCCTCGTCTTCTTCCTCGTCCTCATCGTGATCCATCTGGTCCACCCTCTCCATCTCCTCCGCCCGGCTACGATCGCCCGAAGGCGGCGGCGCCGCCGCCGCAGGAGGCCATTGCTGCTCCGGCTGCACCATGAGCGGCACCGAATTCTCCGGTTTCGCAAACTGGCCAGCCGCGGCGGGATCGAAGTACTTGTTCTTCTCCCTGTAGAGAGCGTCCAGCTGGTGGAAGTAGGGACACGTCTTGGAATCCTCCGGCCTCTTCTTGTTGCTCTCCTTCACCTTCTTGAAGTACTTGTTGATGTTCTCCCACTTCTCCTTGCACCTCTTCGCGTTCCGGTTGTACCCGAGCTTCCGCATCGCCGCCGAGATCTCCTCCCACAGCGGTCCTTTAGGCCCGTTCTCTTGGTACTTGGCGTCCAGATTGGTTCGCAGCTTGATCAGTGCGTGCACCTCCGCTTTCGGCCACCGCGACGAGCTTGCTGACCCCGCCATGAAATTGTTATTAGTATTATTGTTGTTGTTGTTGCTGTTGCTACCATTATTATTGTTATTGGTATTATGACCCGACTTGGGAACACTTTCGATGTTTTGAATCACGGGTTGTACTGCTCTTGGTGGTGGTGGTGCTGCTGCTGCTGCTGTAGATGGCTGTGGTTGTGGCGGTGGTTGTGGCGGCGGCGGAGTCGATTGCACTGGCTGAATTATCGGCGGCGGCGGCTGCGGAATATTAAAATTCGCAGCCGCTGCTGCCGCCACTGCCGCGGGGTTCTGATTCTGCTGTTCGGATATTTTCTGTAGGAATGACATGACGGCGGCGTCCTTCGCGGCCGCGATCGATCTCTCTTGAGCTAAAATCTCGCGTTCTCGATTGATCCTCGACATCTCTTGCATCCTCCAAGCCTCTTCTCTCACCATTCTCTCGTGCTCCCTCTTCTCTACGGCTTCTAGAAACTTCTTCTGCAGCTCCTCTTGTCTCTGAATCACCTCCTTCATTAGTCTCTCGAAGAAATCCTTCCACTTCCTCTTCCTCTTCCTCCTTCCTCCCCCGCCAGTCTCCTCTTCCCCCATCTCCTCATCCGAAGACGTCGAAGACGTCGTCATCGAATTCGAGGCGAGATCCGCCGAGATGCTGCGCAACGCCGCCGCGGCAGCGGCCGACGAGAATGTAGGGTTTGTCGCTGTCGTCGCCATCGGCACTGCTGCTACTGGTTGCGGTGGGACCGGGAGAACCGTAGGGTTTGTTGGTGCAGCTTGGAAAGGAGATTGGAAGGCGAGGTTCATGATCGTTGCTTGAGATGGGATAGTAGTAGTACTAATTGATGGAACAGTACTGTTCTGAGGCAATGGCGGGTTATTATTGGTATTCGCCGTTGCAGCTGTTGTCGTTGTCACTGCTGCCACGGCCTGCATTGCCAATGCTTGTGCTTGAGCTTTCGGCTGTGCTGCGGCCGTGGCTGGTGCTGGTGGTGGTGGTGATGATGTTGTTGTTGAGAAGAGCTGATTCTCAAGAGCTTCTAATTGGTCGAAGAACCGATATGTTTTGCCGTCGGGTTTTCCGGTTCGGCCTTCCTTGGTTCTCTTGTGATACTTGAACACGTTCTCGAACTTCTCCTTGCATTTCTTGGCGCTTCGATGATAACCAAGCTCCGCTAGCTTCCTGATGATAACAACAGTTGAAAAATAGAGAGAAAGAGAATATATCTATATCTTATATGAATAATTATATTAATGTATACCCAAAAAAAAAAAGAAAAAGATAATTCTATAAAGAATGAAGTAGAAGAAGGATTCTAGTTGCTGTAATTTTAACCCTATCTTGAATTCAACAACAAAACAAATTGACTGTACAAACATCATACCATAAAATAAGCTTATATTACGGTAATGAAAACAAGGAAGTTGAAACTTTTTTCCCCCCCGAGAAGGAATTGTATAGAAAGGGAGTAAGAGCTAAGTAGCTAGTTTAGCTAGCTCTTAACAAAGATATAACACAGAATGAATTGATGAAGAAAGTAAGTTGTACATGGAAGATTATAGAACCTAACACAAGTTGAGTAGAAGAATTTATTCCCCATATTAAATTCCAAGGTTTTATTTTTATTTTTATTTATTTTTCCAGTAATTTTCATAAATTTAAAGAAAAACTGAAAGAGAGAGTACTAAAAACAAGAGTGAGCTGGGAGAAGGCAAAAAATATAAAATTAAAAAAAAAAACTGAAAAATGGAAAACAAAACTCATGTTGATAGAATTTATTCAACCCATTATTCTCTTTGGAATAATAATGGAGAAGAAAAAGAAAAATAAAAGGAAAAAGGAAGTAAATGCTTGGGAATTAATAACATACCCAAATTGTTAATCTATACTACCTGATCATCATCAAAATTCAATCAAATAGAAAAATCTAAAATTAAACCCAGAAAAGATGAAGATGGAAGCAATAATTAGATAGTAGCTCAAATCAAAACTTTTTAATCTCACTAGATCTCATCCCTGGCCACTTTAAACTCCAAAAGTAAAAACCCAGCTCAAAATTCAGATTTCCCAATATCCCAACGAAACGAAAATTTATAAAAAAAAAAAAAAAAAAGAGAATCTACATCTATACAATTATTAGATATATAATTTACATATAAATTAATTTGTATATACCTGGAAACTTCATCCCACAATGGACCTTTAACACTTGCATCTCGAAAAGCCACGTCCATATCAGAGCGTATCTTCAATAGCGCAAGAGTCTCTTGCCGCGGCCATCGATTTCCGCCGAAGCTTCTGTCAGTACCCGTCAAAAAATCCTCGCCGCCTTTAAAAC
>JXTC01000184.1:300520-347188 GCA_002914845.1 Trema orientale
TTATATTCCTATCGTCTTCGGCGCCTGAATTGGACGCAGCTCCACCGCCTACTGCCGCTGCCGCCGCCGCATCGCCGCCGGAGGAGCTTCCCAACCCTGTACCACTCGAGTCCCCCAGCATAGAATATGATGATGATACCAATTACTTCTTTCTCTTTCTTCTTTTTTTTTTTCGGTTCTCTTTGTGTTTTCCTCCTCTGGTCTCAATTTCGCTTTGCCAAATTATTACTTACACCTTGAGAAAAAAAAAATGAAAAAATAAAAAAGAAGAAATGAAAAAATAAATTAAAATAAAAATACATCAACCCGAAAAGGATGGTGAATTCTTTGTCTATTAGGGGTTTTTATGCAGATGGGTATAAGGGTGAATTTATTAATTTCATTCGGTGGGAGAGATCAGCTGCTTGTCAATCTCAAGAAATATATATATATAATTTTTTTTTTTTACTTTTTAGCTGCGGAATCTTTTAGAGTTTTTGTTATTTTAATATATTTTTTTATTTTTTGCGTGTTAGTTGGGTTTTTTTATTGAAAAAAAAAAAGAAAAAGAAAAAAGAAAAGCATGTAGTCATACTCATCACTTGAGTTCCTCTCAGTAATAATAAAGGTGGGCACAGAAAGATGTATAAAAGTAATTAAATAAATACATTATGAATTTGAGAATTATATCAAATAATATTTATTACCCATTTTTTTTCTAAGTCACAGACATTTTTGAACAGCTGCACATAGAGACGATAATGATAATAAGTTAGTTTTTGTCTGTCCAGCTAAATTTAGTTAAAAGCCGGCCCATGTAGGTCAGCTTTTTCATTTTTTTTTCTTTTTTATTTAATTTTAATTTATTTTTCTTTCTTTTTTTTTTGGTGGAGGTAAATAAAGAAAAAAAGAAGCTCTGATTTGCCTTTTTTTTTTTTTTTAGTATTAGGGTTAAGGGGGAACTTTGGGGTGTATTTGGATTTCAGTGGCGGTTGGTCACTACGGAAAGTGAAATGACTATAACAACCCTAACATGCTTCCTATTGACCCTTTTTAATCATTGAAGCTAATCTGACACACATTTTTTATTGAATCAGCTAATTAGTGATCTGGGTTTGTTTCTGTTAAATTGAACAATTTTTTATACACCACATCAAATTTTTTGTGATGCCCCAAGATGCCCTTTTTATCGAATTTGAATGGAAAGAGATAAATATTTAAAATTAATAAATAGAATAAAATAAAATAACCTTTAATTTTCAACTTGTTGGGTGGGACTGTAGTACTCTACAAGTGGTGTAATGTAAAGGGCCTACTGTGATTGTGACAATTGTATAGTTTGACAAAATTTTCTTTATCATAATTGATAAAAGAAAATTCCCTTCCCCTACAAAAAAATTTTTATTTTTTCTTTTGGATCTTTGAAAAGAAAATTATAATGACAAAAATTATTATTGTTATTATTATAATTATAATAATAATAATAAGACAATATTTAGTGGGTTCCACTGTTGAATTAAACTTGGTTAGTAGGTCATGTTATTAGGCCAAGCCATTTATGAATAGAAGTAAATGGTGGCCAATTCAGTTGGGTCATCGACCTACCGTAATAAATGGCGTGGAAATTTGGACGGTTATGATCTAATGATCAGCCCATGATGAAAAAATTTATTAGGGATTTTTTTGGGACCATTCAGCCCATCTTGGCCTTCTAATATATTGGGGTATTTCTCTAATTATGTCAAGATCATATCTTGCCAAGCCATATACAGAATTGTGGCAATTTTGCATACTAAACGTTACGTTTCTTTTTCAGATTTTAAATTCTTTCCCTTTATCTTTGTGCACTTGTTTTTTGAAAGTGACTTCTTTTTTGTGATAAGATTTTTTTGTAGATTTTTTTAAAATAATTTGTTTAGTAACGTTACATAATCAAATAATGTTAAACCCTACTTGAATTGACTAATAACTATTGATTTACCCTTTTAATCTTTTATCACAAAGTAAACTGTAAATCTTTCAACAAATAAATTTCATCCTATAACCAATTATAATATCTTATTAGTTTGGGCTCGGAGACTTTATATATATATATGGGTACCAATCTAGTAGGAATTTTTTTTTTTCACTTATACATAAGTACCGTTTTGGCCAATTAAAATTTATTTTGTACATTTTTTTATATTAAAAAGTAAGAGAGAATTAGCATTAATGATATACGTCTTTTCATGCACATCATTATAGTCGTTGGATCACCATTAGATGATGATACAACAGCTAAAAAAAATAACTATACACAGGTTAAAAAAAATAACTACTGGATTGGCAACCTATAAATATATATGGGCACCAATTCAGTATATATATATTTTTTTTTACCTATACATAGATATTATTTTGGCCAATTGAAATTTATCATGCACATTTTTTTATAATGAAAAGTAAGAGAGAAAAATAATATTAATAATGTACGTCTTTTCATATATTTTATTGTAGCCGTTAGATCATCATTAAATGCTAAAAAAAAATACCTACACATATATAAAAAAAATACCTATTAAATTGGCAACCAAATATATATATATATATATATTCAGCTATTTCTGCATTGAAATTCAAGTTTTCCTTAAAAAATATATATATACAGTACAAAATATAAGTCAATTTCAAATTTCAAACAATAAATTGGAAGAATGAAATTAATAATGATAATGATAATAATAATTAATAAAAGTATTTGCGATGAAAAATTCACTCATTAAACGTGTGGTTCTTAATGAAGTTGAGTTATATGTGGCGGACTTTTTATCAATAAATGTTGGTACATGTCAACCCAAAAGAATCTCACCGGTGGTAAATTTGGGGAATTCGAGAACAAAATAAGTACTAAATCCTATTCCTTTAATATATCTAATCTATTAACTGACTTTTACATATGAAACCACCTTATAATAATTGTTAAAATGATATTTCATTTCAGCTACTTTTGAATTTGTTTTCTGTCCTGGCTTACAACACTGCATCTGTGTTAAAAAAATGTTCATATGGAATATAAATATTAACATTAAAGAAAGAAAAATAGTATATTTTTCTCCTTTATTATTATTATTATTATTATTATTATTATTATTATTATTACATTTTGGGATCAAAACAGCAACTCAATTATTGAGCCCCCAAAACAAGTGGATTGCCCAACACATATAATGCAATGGGGCGTGGGACCCATTCCAATCAATAAGCCATTAAATGCATAAATCATCAGAGATCAACTTTTGTATACAAAGTATACTTATCATGAGGCACATGTACGCATAAACTGCTCAAAAGGAAAAAAGAAAACAAAAACTTAACTAAAGAGACATGAGAATCACGGCCCAAGGGGTATTATAGTCAACTCACAAAACGTAAGCAACTGGTAAAAGCAAGGGTAAGAAGGGTATATTTGTAATAATAAAAAATAATTATAAAAAATAAACACACGAGAAGGGAGAGGTGGGGAGGTGGAGTAGATATGAAGGTAAAGATCGGGAAAAAAGGGGAAAAAAATAAGAAAATATATTAATACCGTTTGTGTTTGGACAAGGGTGAATGTTACGTTAGTGAAAACTACAAATATTTAGGAATTTTTTAGGTCTTTTTTTTTTTTTTTAACCGATAGAAAGTTTGGAATAAGCTCTCCAAGATTTTTATCATTTGTGAACGATGTATCTCAATAGTTGTCTTATTTCTTTTATGTTTCAAATAGTAATAATAATAATAATTAATATTAATATTTCAACAACTAGGTTATGATTTTGAGAAGGTTATAATCGATCATCATGTTATATTTACATTTTTTTTTTCACAATCGGAAGTTTTGTAATTGGGCATAACTGAGTAATATTACATAAATGCACACCAAACATGTTTGCCTACAAATGTAGTAAACATTTTTATAATAAAGTCTTTTTTAATATAATACATGAATTGTTATAAATGCATGAATTGTTCTAAATACATGAATTGTTATAAATTTTCTTTATCATTTTGTAGCTAGGAATGATTTTTCTTTTCCTAAAATTAAAGATATGATTTATTGTAACTTATATACCTTCCGGATATGAAATATCTTATATGTGAATAATTTATGTGACATGTAGCACGTAAAAAGGGGTCAATCTTCTTATAATAACGACGGGATGAAAAAAAAAGAAAAAGAAAAAGAAGAAGAAAATTATATATTTGGCCTTAGACGAGCATGCTAGATGTTTCTCTCTAGCAATTCGTAACATCTATTATATTTTTTAAAAGAAATTAATATAGTTTCGTCGCAATACTGGCTGTTTGGAGATACTAATTAGTAACTAATAAAATATCTCTCTTATATATTTGCTCATAATACCCGCATATATATATATAGTAGTCTCAGATTTATTGTAATTCAAAATAATACTCGCTTTCAATATTGAGGTTTGAAGTATGAAAGCCCTTATTCTCTTTGTCACAACATATAATTACATAAATCATGCATATATATTAATGTATGTATATTGCTTGTGTTAGAAAGCAAGAGATTTAGGAGAGGAGGAGGGTTTTGTATTTTTGGTATGGTTGGCTTCGCTGGCGAAACAATATCTGTAGCTGGATAAGATAGATGCCTTTGGCATTTGTACAATTGCTTCCTTCTCTTAGCCTAGCTGGCTCGAGAGATGCCCCATCTCTCCCCACTATATTCCTTCCCACCGTAGTATAATTGCACATTCTGCACTTCTGTAAAAATCTCTCTCTTTCTCTCTGTAAAGTTTCTCACTCACACATATATATTATGTATATACATATATTATTAAAGAAGCATGGAATCATATGCAGCAGCCTGTCATTGTGTAATAACAAGGCAATCAATCACATGGCAAACCTAGATTGGTAGTTAGAGGGAAAAAAAAAAAGGAAAAATTAACCGAAGGTACATGTAATATACAAAATTGACCATATACTATACATATGGTATGTATATAATTTTAACTGTAATATTCACATGGGCAGTTCTTTTTGGTTAGCGTAATTCAAAACATCATTTACGACAACGTGCGCATGTGAATGTGATAGACTCTAAATAAATGTTTATGGTTAAAAAACTATTTTACCATGGTCGTTGCAAGTATATAACTTAGTGGTAATAATCATAAATCCGTCAATTATGAGTTTGAATTCATCCTTCCCCAAAGAAAATTAGTTGATAACCCTTTCATGGTTTTTTTTTTTTTCCCCTTCTTCATTTTGATTTTTTTCTTTTGGACAATACTAAATATACCAAAATATGTACCAAATTTTTAATAGGCATACGAGTTGTCATTATTTAATTAGTGTATTAAGACTTATTACAGATAAAGTAATTATATTCGTCAATTAAATGTTGTCAACTCACATATTATATGTGTAGATATTAAAAATTTGTTAAAAATTTTGAAATACCTAGTATTATTTCTTTTTATTAATGATATTTAAAGTTGAGAGTGGTCTCTTAGGTGCTAACCTACTTTGGATGCTAGAATTCCGTTATGATGCTAATTCTTTTCTTACCCTATTTATATATGTATTTAAAAAAAAAATACCCTTACCCAACATAAATTCTTTTAGTAAGCTTTTGTAATGATAACCGACCATTCTTAAGGGGGGAAAAAAAGAAAAGAAAAGAAAGTGAAATGCCTAGCTCAAGGGAGTGTAAAACTTACAATCGATTAATTACGTTTTTAAATTATCTAAATTTATCAGAATTTCATGAAATTTGACGATTCATTAACTACCATGAAAATTATTTTACAGCAAAGTTCCGAATAAATTCAAGTTCTCTTCACAATTTACCTAATAACATAAAATTGCGTTTTGCACCTAAAAACTAATTAACAATAGCACTTTTTTAGTGGTTGCCTTTACTTTTTTAATTGGTTTGTGGCACCTGAGATTTGAAAACTAGCTAGAAGAACAACTAGATCATCTTTTGTCAGTGAAAGATAGCATAGGGATCCAATCTTTTTAATAAGTTTTTATCAGAATAACTTGCTGTTCGCGCGAATAATTAAAATAATGACAAGTATAAGCTTTTTCTTTTTCTCTTTTTTCTCGCACCAATTTTAATTAGTTTAAACCTAGACTTTTTCAAGAGAAGTATATAAGAGATATTGGACATTCAGGCCTCAAAATTAGACTTTTCCATATGGGACTTGTATTTTTTTCAAGTCACAAGATAGTCTCAAAAGCAATATGAACCATAGATAATAGTAAATAAAACAGTAATAATAATTTTACTGCGAAGACCTCCCTCCAAGAAAAAATTACCGCAGTAAATCAAGACAACAAATAAACATATCTCCCTCAAGTATACTTTTCATTTACCAGCTTACCCGTTTCTTCTTCTTCTTCTTCTTCTTCTTCTTTTTTTTCCCTCAATTTCTTAAGGCTGGATTTATTTCATTCTTTTAAAGACTAAGTTACATACTTATATATAAAGCAAGGCTTCAGATTTTATTTTTGAAATTTAGTGTAGTTATTCCTAGGAACAAATTTTAGCTCTAGGGTTAAAACTTAAAAATGGGGATTTATAGTTACTTTTCTTCTGCAGACAATAAAGATGAGAATAGATCCAAATATTCCTATTTATTAATTTATTATATTACCAAGTGTTGCTTCTGTAGGTAAAACACGCAGACTCATTTTGCATGTCATAAGACTGCGAAATAGCAGTAATTAAAATACCAATGTTACTGCTAAATTTATTTGTACATATTCAAGTATATACTGTATGGAAATTAATTTTATTAGCAAAAGAAGACAAATTAAAGAAATAAATTGGTGAAAAAATAGGGCAAGAAAAAACAGAATTGGGTGGAATGTCAATTTTTTGGGGTGGGGATAAAAACATAGGCATATGGAAACATTAAATACGAAAAAATAAAAAAGTATGTTTGGGATTTTTATTTACAGAGGCCCATTTTGGCTAAAAAAGGTTAACAAATGTAGACAAAAGGGTTTACTTCACATGGGGTGGGCATGTGATGTGAATGTACATTCACACACCATCTGTCTACCATGTGGTTTAACCCCTTCAGTTTATCTGGCACCAGCTCAGCACTCCCACCACCACCAAGTTATTCTTTTTTTTTTTAATTTTAAAAAAGATTTTTTTTTTTTTTTTTTGAAATGGTTTTAAAAAAGATATTTGTGAGTAAATAGATAACCCGTAGGAACAATATGTTACTTGACCGACTATCGTGATGGAACGATTCAAACTTAAGCATATTTTCTTCTTATATATTTCACATGTTTTTATCTAATCACAATCTGTCACATGTTAGTGCAGAATTTGACATAATTGTATAACATGTTGAGCATCACAAATGTTATTTAGCATGTTTTCTTGGTCCTTGGTCGAGTTACTGCTTCAGTAAAACCTATTAAACAAGAGAAAATATAATGTTTAGAAGAGTAAATTTTAAGGAATTTATAAGTTAACTTGTAAGTCACATAAATTTAAAATAAAGTGGGGTTTGGCTAGTGCCACAAGAAAATTGCTACACAAATGATAAGTTCACAATTTACTGAAAAATTATTCGAACTTTTTAAGTAATATTATAAATTTTCGTACTACCGCTCCCATTTAATATTCAATAACGCGCTTAAGAAAAGCTAATAAGGTTTAAATAGTAAAAGAACCGTATAAACTATCCTTACAATGATTATACCTAATAGTGACCGCCGTTTTCTTCACCAATAATCTTTTAGTGATATCATAATGAAACAAAGCAACTTTTGAAGTTGTTTGTTCAATCCTACTTTCAGTATTTTGATTGATTAGATTCCTTACTCTTAGAAATGTGAGATATATTAATGCAGTTATATGTTATATGGTGAGACATAAGAGTGAAAAAAAAAATGAATTTAGTACTCCCCTGATAAGAAAAATGTTAAATTTATACTCTGTTCTATGTTCTCATGATGTTGGAAAAGAGAATAGATTTAGCACTTTTCATATAACAATTAACGATTCTGAATTCATGCCTTATAGTATAAATTTTTTGATGAGATGGGGAACACTTGCAGTTGTTTTTTCAGTTATATTCATGTGAATTTTTAACACGGCATATTAATTATTTATCAGGTAGACATGGATTAATCGGACCTAAAATTGGACAAAATTTTGAATTTGATGTCAATAGTATGTTTCTCTACAAATATTTATGAATACTAAATAATAATATGATGATCACGCAAAATCTAAAAATCTGCTAAAATTTTAATGGTTTATGGATATTCATTATGGGTAGAATCTGTCGAAAATATTACATTGAAAAAAAATATGGACGGTGGAGTAAACCAGAAGTTATTGAACCCATGTGCCAAGATTACAAACTTAATGATCGGTGTGCTATTCTTACAGCTGATAGATCACTAATTATAAGCAACCAAAGCAAAATATGCTGCAAACATTTATATCCTTTGAACATGAAAGCATGTGCATGCGATTAACAATGCTGTAAAAAAAACTATTCTTTTTTTTTTCTGGAAGAAAAAGAAATCTAAAACAATCCCTAGAATTCTAATGGTTATAGAAAACAATTAAAAAAAAAAAAGCAAAGGAAATATTTTTTTTCTAATCTAGAAAAAGAAATATAAAACAATCCCCAGAATTCTAATGGTTGAAGAAAACATAGTCTTAAAAGCACCTCCGTGTTATGTTTAGGTTGGTAGACTATGATAACTAATGTTGCATTGTATAATATCAAACTTTTGTGCACAAGAATTATAATTTCACAATACAAGTTATCATGGAGTAGCCAGCTACACTTTAACACTTTAAAGTCTAAATTATTCGAACAGAACTTGCTTTTTGGCCAAAAAAACAAATAATAATAAAATAAAAGAAAATAAAAAATTGAGGACAAGTGTGAGAATCTTTCATAGTTGAGGCAAGAGATACATTTCGAAAAAAATCTCTCTTACTTGATCGTGGGATAATGTGTATCCAATTGGGAAAATTGGAAGAAAAAAATATATATATTTTGCAAACAATTTACACCTAATAGTTTTTCTACGTTAAAATTACCCGAAAAGAACAAATTAATTACATGGGACATGTTTGATACAACATATTAAGCACCGTATTGTACTATTTGTATTTAGTGGCGATTTTGTATCGTATAACTTATAAGATTTGTGAAAATAAAAGTAAATGATGTATTGACTAATACACAAAAAAAAATGAGTGCATGACATTTTACTTGACTATTTTATGTTATTCTCTCTATATTCTTAATTCTCACACTGTCATATAGGGTGAGCATCGATCAATTTGGTCGGTTTTTTTAGATCTATCAAACTGATCAGTCAATTTTCGATTTTTTAGGATATAAGCCGAAAATTGACCGACTAAGAAAAATATATAAAAAAAAAGACCGATTATTTAGTCAGTTCGGTCAATTTTTAACCAACAAATATCGAATATTTTAGTTTTGAAAACGGTCGGTCAATTTTTTCAGTTTTTTTGGCTCGTTTGATCGGTTTTTCGGTTCGATCGGTCGGTTTTTTGATTTACACCTGAAAAAAGAACAATTTTATATAAAAAAATTATTATGTTTCTTTTTTTTTTCTTTCTTTTAAAGAATGTTCTAACTTTAAACTACTACTACTTGCGAAATAGTAGTGCAAAATCACCATAAAATCATATATATAAAAAAACAAATGGATAAATATAAATTAAGATATATAAATCAAACTTCAATATAATAATTTAGGTGTTAGATAATTACAAATAAAACATTATTGGGTCTATAAGGAGTTAATAAATAATAGTATTTAAGTTTGAGAAAAATTTTAAAAAATTATCAAATATTAGTTATAAGAAATTTTTTTAATGTTATATAGTATTTTAATATTTTAAAAATAAAAATAATTAAATAAAAAATAAAAAATATAAATTAAAGTATCGGTTCGGTCGGTTGTATATCGATCGGTTTGGAGTTAAAGGAAAAATCAACCAAACTAACGTCGATTTTTTAGTTTTCGATTTTTTCAGTTTTAGTTTTTTTGGTTTTCGATCAGTCGGTTTTTCGATTTAGTGGTTTTTGTGGTTTTTCTACACACCCTTACTGTTATGATTTCTTCTCTCATAATCCTCTCTTTTCATGCATTATCACTCTCGTTATTTTCTCATAACGCACTCTCTTTGATTTCTCTGTATTGGCTTTCTCTCTCCATATTCGTTGTTCTTCTTTTATTACTTTTCTCTATCAAACAATTATATAATTTATATGCATGCAAAATTGAACAATGTATTAAATTATATATGGTTCCCAATCTAATAGGTATTTTTTTTAATAGCTAATTTTTTTAGCCATTAGATCACCATAATTTGAGAAGTTGGAAAAAAAAATTAAAAATAAATATATATTATCTAATGTTTTTCTCTCTCTTCCTTTTACCATGAAAAAGACATGCATGACTAATTTTAATTAGGAAAAATAATACCTATAGATAAGTAAAAAAAAAAAATACATACTGAATTGGTGCCCATTATATATACATATATATATATATATGCACATAATACAATATACTACGATTAACTAAAGCGGTTATCATGATAAAATAAAAAAAAAAATCTTGGGTATTTTTATTTTTGCAAAAAATTACCTTGGACTTTTGGTTATCTCAAATAAAAACTTTGGTTTTTTTAATTCTAACGAAAATAAAAAAAAAAACTTTGGGTTTTTTATTTTGTATCATAGATCATATAGTAAAATGACTGAAGTTTTGACACATTTTAAGTAAATGTTCATTTTTCAAATTCTGTTACAAAATGATTGATATATTGGTATATATACCAATTATAAATTAGGATGTACCTAGTATTAAAAACTAATATACTCAATACATAAACTAAAACTACAATATAAATAGATATACTAAATATAAAAATACATAAATTCGGTCATTTAGCTATTAAAAAAAAAAGAAAAAGAAAAAAAGGATGGTTCTGTTTGTTTCAACAATTCCATTCTATTGGAATAGAAAATCCATTTGAATGTGTGTTTGTTTCAACAATTCAGTTTTTCCATTCAAATGATATTTTAGAATGTGTGTTTATTTCAACAATTCAGTTTTTCCATTCAAATGGTCCACCCGAAAAATAACCATTAGAATGGTTTTTTTGTGTCTTAAATGAGAATGGAGGGAGGGAGGTGTTTTTGAATGGTCCATTCCAATGCTCCTATTCTAATTACAACACATTGCACTATTTTTTCCATTCAAATGTCTCCCATTCCAATTATAACACATTCCACAATTTCCATTCAAATACATACATTCAAATAGGTAAACCAAACGGGGCCGATATCTTTTAAAATAATATATATAAATATGGGCAGCAATCTAGTAGGTATTTTTTTTTCACCTATCTATGGGCATTGTTTGGTCAATTAAAATTGGTCACGCACGTCTTTTCATAATAAAAAATGAGAGAGAAAAATATTAAATAAAGGTATTTATTTTTATTATTATTTTTTTCAACTACTCAAATTATGGTAGTCATTAGATCAATAATCCAATAGTTAAAAAAAATACCTATGGATAGGTAAAAGAAAAAAATACTTACTGGATTGGCAACCTATAAATATATATATTTATATATTGGGTGATGTTTCAATGGAGATTTTTGTTTTTACTCCATGGATGGGTACTCTAATTTGGGCCATTGGATTGTAATCTAATGGCTATAATAATATTAGTAGATTTATTAAAAATATTATTATAATTAATAAATATATAAATATAGAAAGTTATTTAAAATAAAAAAGATGGGTAACCTGATGAATTGGTTAATTTATTTTATTTTACTTTATTTTATAAGAAATAAAATTAGTGAAAAATACTTAATAACCCTAAATTACTCTTAACTATCTTATTCGTAGGAAAAAAAAAAAACAACAACAACAAAAGATGTACAAATTTTAAGCTATTTGACGCATAATTTTTTTTAAAACGAATTTTCTTTCAATGTAGTTGTTTTATTCATTTTTTATTATTTAAAAAAACAACTTATTCATAATANAATTAAAGGTAATTAAAAAATTAAACTTTAAATTAAATTTTCAAAAAAGAAATAAATAAAAAAAATTAGAAATTAATATATTGAATAAGATGACTTATTATTGTAGGTTTGTTTCCAAATTAGTCAAATTTACCCGTCCATGGAGCAAAAACAAAAATACCCATTGAAAACTCACCCTTATATATTATATATATATATATAAAGAAACACATCTTTTAATTTCCCTGTCAAATAAAACCTTGAGATTTTCAAATAGTCAAATTAGGCCCAAAATAACCATAAAAAATATAACATCATTAAGAAATGACTTCATGTCTTAGTTGTTTCATATTTTTGAACCATTTTTTTGTTTCGTTCAACTAAAAGATACCAACTTTTTTGATATAGAATGACATTGTTTTCGTCCCACTTGAGGTACTTGGTAACAAGAATAGCCTCGCATAATTACGCATGACACTGGGATAAATTGATCATTTGACTTAATTTCACAAGTTAACTTTTACCAAATCTCTTATTTAAGCCTAATTAATTGGATTTAATAATCTAACAGTTTTAATTGATATAATTATAAATTCAAGATTTTTTTATACTAAAATAATAAAATTGTAAGATTTTTTTATATAGCCAGATCTTCAAGATTTGTTTGGCTAAAATCGAAAAACTCAATGTTCTTTTGGATAAGGTCATTTAATATGAAAAGCCCCTGAAGTTCTACTAATTTAGTAAAATCAACCCTAAACTTATTTTTTGGACCAAAACTCTTTGATGTTGGAGAATACTAGTTGTGTTATATACATTCGTAATAGCAATTTTACGTAGTGTGAAATCAAAAGGCATAACCGGTATTCAGGGGCAGAGCCACATGGGCCTAGAGGGGGCAATCGCCCCCTGAATTTTATTTTTCTTGTAAATAGTATGTAAATTTTTTCTAAAATTAGTATTTGCCTCATTTAAATTTAGTCTTTGCCCCCTCTAAATTTGTAAAATTTTTAATATTGTGTTAAATAGCCTTTCGATAATAACTTTTACCAAAACCTACATACGACAATGATGCTACCCATGATTTACAAAATAACAACAATTTACAGTGAAATATACAAAATATCAATAGTGACGATGATTATCACTAGTTACATAGCTGTTAACTAGTATTGCTCAAAAGTCATACTATTATTTGAGAATATAAATTGATTAAATCAAAAGATAGTAATAGTTACCATCACCTTCGTTAATACAAACTGTTCATTTCTAATATAAGGTCATTGAAGATGGGCCCCATGTGGGCCAAGGGAAAGGCACCCAAAAAGCCCACATATGAGCAATGTGAGAGTGGAGGCCCCCTTGTGCCCACAAAACAGCAACTCTCAGTGGTAGAGAAAGGTAATAGTATAATAACAAAAAACCATGTTCCTCTCTCTCACGTCCACTTCTTTACTTTTATTTTTTATTTCACCTTTTTTTGAAATTTATTTTTTCCTCTTTTGTTACTTCTGTCCATTTCTGTGATGTTAGACCCATATGGATAAAAAGATAAGCCTCTGCCATTACACTTTAAAGTACGTTTGGTAACATTCTGTGCGTCATCTTCCAAACAACCCATGAAGAACAAAAGACACAATCCCCCCCTTACTACAAATAATGGTAAAGTAATAAAAGTAGCTTTAGGCAAAGAATAAATCACCAAAATTGGCTAGAAAATCTAACGGATCGAAAAATTCATTAGCATCGGTAAAGATTGTCACAAATTTTTACGAATTATGATATAATTTGACATTCAGAAACAGTTTCGACAGATCTAAGTTTTAGACCGCAAAAATCTCCAAGCATACTAAAACCAGGTTTTGTATGCTAAATCTGAGAAACAAGGAATAAGTTTTTGAGAAGTACATGTAGTAATGGTGCTCATATGAGGACAAAGAGTTGAAAAGGCAATTTTCAACTTGAAACAAGCAAGAATGAAGCAAAACCTTGCTGAGAGAGGCTTTGTAGTTATCAGGTTATCACCATCACCACAGCAGTGGGTGGACTGGTCCCAATGGTTTTTGGGTCAATGACATGAATAACACAGTGCCAAAATTTTCAAGAGCTATATATGTAATAAAAAATAATAATATCAAAGAAAGGCCTCAGGGTCAGATATTTAGCGAAGGGAAAGGTCCAAATTGTTGAATAAACCAATCAAAGATCTTAGATTCCACTGGTTATGTAGTAACCACAACTTGGCAACTGCTACCATTTTATTTATTATTCTTAATTTCCTTTTTTTTTTTCCAAAAAAAAATGATAGACACAACTACCACTGCAAAAATTGGAAAAACACTAAATATCACCTAGAGTGAGTGATGATTGCCACTTGCCAGTAACTTTTAGTTCAATCACCTAAATCTGTAAATGCTGTACTATCAAAAGTCAGTAGTGATTAGACACCAAAAGCTAGAGCTTCAAGTCATCTTGCATTATCTAATAAAAAGAAATATGAGTTATGCTTTGGTAAGACACATCTGACAATCAAAGACGTCCATTTCCGTGGAATCTGCTTTGGCTAAACATGTCCAACTAATCACACTTCCTGTAGACTCTGCAGCGTGCCACAGTCGAGCTACACATAACTGTTGCTAGCACAGCTCTAGATATTTAGCACAAGCAACCATGGAGGTGCATTATACTTATCCTCTACTAAACTGATTTTTCTTAATACAAAAATATGCAAGTCTTTGAGCTAAATGAACAAGCAATATACAAACATTAATATAAGAATAATGTATTACTATTAACAAGAAACCAGAAACTCGAAAGGAGCCATGGAAGAACTAGTTTCGATACAACTGCACAAGCGACAACCACCCAAATAAAAAGTGAAAAAAAAAAAAAAAATCACTCAAATATTAAGGGAAATGATACTCAATTCCACTACGGCTATGACAAGTATTTGAAAGATCACACCAGGAACATGATACATGATCATATTTGGTCAAAAATTTCATAATCTACATATACAAAGCAGCAGTAGAACCTAGAAGACCAGTTATAGTTAAAGGTAATAAGAACAGGAAAATGGTCATAGGCAGTTGCAATAGCACCGTCAACAGAAGTAAATGTGAAGATCACTTGTTCATACAATATGAAACAAGCTGCCTAAAATTAAGAAGATCCATATAATATGATCAACTTCAAAGAATTATAGCATTGGCTTAGATTCAAAATAAAGCTATTTCCTACTACCAGGTATTACTCAGAGACCGAAAAATGTCGGTAGAATATAAAAAGCTTTGGGATGAGAAAATATGGATCTGGATGTTTGGTTATATCACTATTTGGCATATTTTGTCTAAAGTGAAAATTGATATATGTATCAGGATTGATACATGAGGGCATATAAGGCAAATGCAAAAATATTACATGAAGGCAGCAATGCCAATTTTTCAATCCTCAAAATGAACTGAGGTCAGGACCAACCCGTACCTGACTTCTATCACAAATCAAAGCCATTATCAATAATTAATACACACGATAAAACCGTATAACTACCACTTGCAATTTATAGCATTACATAATATGGGTCACACATCTCATAGATAATAACAGAAACAACTTGATGAAAAAAAAAGAAGGCAATTATCAACCACCACATTGTGAGCTGCTAAAACAAGTTATCAGCTCAATTAAAGCACCACAAACCTATTCCATTTCAATATAAGCCTAAATTTAAGATCAAACTGCCATGGCAAGATTTAACAAGAAATATGCTTATTTAGAAAGTTAGAAGATAACATATGTTGATTCTCATGCCCGACTATTTGCTTTTGCAATAAGACTGCTGAGGTTCTTTGGCCTTTCCAAGTCCTTACTATATATTGGCGCACCCAACAAGAAGTCTCCTAAATAAAATGAATCATGTAGAATCAGAAGTTTAACATTGTTAAGTGGCTGTAAGGAGCAATAAAAAACCTCTTTTCATCAATTAAATTGAAGAGATCTTTGAGCCAAAGCTGGCAGAGCATGACTTTCTAAGAACCTCCTTAGATAGAACATGAGCAGTTTTGCAAGAATTGAAAAACTTTCTTGGTCCTGCTTTTCAACCTGTTTGTTTCTCAACAATTTAAATAGAAAGCTATTTGAGCCTTGAGGAGGGCTTATACACTTGGTACCTTCAATTGTTACAAGACTTGACCTTATGGACTCATGCTTATTGATGAATTCTTGTTTATCTGTTCTTCCACAAAGATTTTCTGCTGTCCCTTCAACCACTTGAAACTATCACCAAAAACGAATTCCGACTCTGGTACCTTTTATTCTAATTACCCCAGTATTTTCTTGATGCACTGTATACTAACTACACGTGGTTACCCACATCTCTTTTCTCAGTCCTTTTATTCGTAGGGAGCAGGAAAATTTTATTGAAAGAATAGAAAAATAAGGGGATAACACAACCTCTAGAAAAACAACCATACTAACGAAACAACACTACTAAAACCCCTCAAATTTCTTCAAAGAAGAAACTGAAAAAGAAACCCAGTATGCAAATCTATCCGATCAACAAGCTTCCCCTTCACCACTCTTTTAACATAAGAATCATAAATTATCAAAACCCAGCCTCCCTATGAAGTAGTCAAACCCTACACCAAATGTAAATCTAGCCTAAAATACCATCATGCTCTATTCACCAAAAAATTTCAAAGCAACCATGTTTCTCCCGACATTTAAATTCAGAACACAATCTTCTGTTACACTCTTTCATACACCACACCTTTTTTCGTCTCCCATTATACATCAACATCAAACACCAAAACCTGGCAGAAGTTTCTCGCAAGTGCTATCTCAAACTACCCAGGAACTCATTAGATGGCCCCGAAATCTTTCTCAAAAACTAACCAGGCCAAAAGAAACCACACACGTGCCAACACAAGCACGCACTCATGCTAAAGTAACTAAGCCTTCGGCCTTCCACATCAATAGTTTGTCCATGTTAAATAAAAAATATGCCTACTAGTTGTACAAGACAAGAAAACTACCAATCAGTAATTGATTTACCCCTAATAGTCATCTCATATATTCCCATTCGAGTTTCTAACAAATGCAGAACAGAACCACAAAACCTAGCAACTTGAACTATCTGAGCTTGTTATTTATCAGGGCAATATATATAAGTGCATCCATAACATAAGGTAATTACCATTGGCACTTTTGAGATGATGATAAGGTGAAGATTGCTTTATAGAAGAAGCACCCATTATTAGAATGTGTGTCACACAGAAGGTCATTTCAATCAAAACAGGAAAGAAGTACAGCGACAAAAATAAAAGCAAAAAAGATCTTACTTGGTAAATTCTCTTGTCCTCCAACACATACATCCTGCAAGCACTTACCAAAACTAGGAGATTTACAGTGATCAAACAGAATTTAGAACCATAAACAAGAACTTTCAACCATTTCACTTCTGAGTCTCCACCATTATAACCATCAATCACAAATATGTTCCAACCCCATTACAGAAACAGACATTTCTAAACCTAAGAATGCTCAGACTTCAACGTGAGAAATGAGAAAGTACTTACATATTTATACATATTGGTAACCTATAAATTCCATAAACCTGCTTAGTGGGCTTGATTACAAAACTAGAGCCTCTAACAAACCCTACAATATTCGAAAAACAAGAAACACAAGGTAATTCACCAGGTAGCTGACCCCGAGAAATTAAACTCTAACCATGTGGAAGCAAATTGTAGGTCCAAGTCTGACTGCTAAACAAAAACTTAGCTTTAGTCAACAAATCATAGATTGGTTATAAATGCATCAGGTACTCCATATGTTACAATTTCTGGATGAAATAAGGAGTGTATGACAGCAGGACATAGATTGTGCACATTGCTGTCACTTATCACTAAGTGAAATCGTTTCAATATAATTAAGAAAACAAGATAGAAAAGATCCATTAGACAAAATAGTTTCTAAAAACCTACAAAGTCCAATAACCTGGAGAACTTTCTCATCTCATTTTTTCCTTTTTTGGCATTCTTTCCATTTTGTACATCAATCCGCAAAATCCAGGCCAATTGAGAGGGAGAGAAGAAGAAGGGAAGAGTAGATAGAAGAACAAATAGAGAGGAAGGAATTTACAGAGATAGAAGAGAATCAAGAGAGAGAAGAAGAACAATAGAGAGAGGAAATCGAAATAACTAAATAAGAAGATAACTTCATAACTAGTCTTACAAATCTAGGCCTATCTGTAGATAGGATTAGGAAACTAAACACGAATGAGCTAAGTCTTAAAATTTAGAAACATGCTACAATTCTAGTTACACATGAATAAAATAAAACACGAATGAGCTAAGTCTAAAAATTTAAAAAACAAGCTACAATTCTAGTTACTCATGAATAAAATAAAACCTAATAAAATAATAACAAAACATAAGTACCTATTTATTTTTCTGCATCACCTATACAACAAGATACTAGTTACTAGAACATCAACAAGATATTAGTTACTAGAACATTCTTCATTCTCAGGACCAACAGTTTGATGCTTAACAAAGACACTTCTGATTTATTCAAATGCACAAAGTAATTAGTTACTTGAGTGAATAAAGAGTTGAATCATCATTGGCAAAGATAAATTCAACCATTCAGCACCCAAATCTGCTATTAAAATCAGGTCAAATAATCTCGAGCATATGAAGAATAAAGACAAAGATAAACCATGAACTTGAGCTTAGTTGCATCACAATTCAAGCAGGTCAGTTATATGTTTAAATATAAATAGGTTATGCAGAACTTGAGAAAATCCAATCACCTTATGAAGATTAGTGGTTCTGCCACAAAATCCATGGATAATAGAATCTGTCTTTTAACCTCCATCAAATGTCTACCTAAGATGAAAATTCCATTGAAATGTAGCACATGTTTAGGGAACTTTGAACAATCCTATTGTGGTAACATGCTCATGTATGATACACAAAGCCAATTATCCTCACTGAAGTAAATTATGTAATTAAAAAGAAAATAAAAAAATTTTAAAAAAAATCCCCTTCAAATGTAGCTCTGGGAAGACAAATTTGCCACAAGTATCAGCCTTCCAGGTGTTACCTTCAACCTTTTGCTATGTTGCACCAACTGGAAGTGGTCAATTACACGAAACCAGCACCTTATGAATCTATGCAAAATTTCCAAATATCCAACTGGCTAATAGTACAACACCCCATAACATTAGAGCTTTTGTTTGCAATACAAATATAAGATTATGGTTACAAAGTTTTTAGTATAACTTAACATGCCCATAACACCTAAATTACACATTGAGAAAAGATAAACAATACTTGTTTTAATGGTACAGCTGTCGACCCTGACAATGATTCATGCAACAACTATGTATATTATAACAGAATGCATTTAAGTGGATTTTGCATCACTGACAAAGCATCATAACTTCTAAAACTCTAGAATTCTCATTAAGATACAATAGGCTGAAATACTTGTATTTTATTATTGTAGCAAAGTTGAAAGCAGACAAGTTGCAGAAGAGCTGAAGCACTAAGAAAATTTTGTAACATGATGAAATGTTCATATACGTGTTATCTGTATGCATTGGAGGAAAAGGGGCAGAGAAAAAGTGTGTGTGTGTGTGAGAGAGATAGAAAGAAAGAGAGCGCACTATAAGGAAAAACAACATTACATAGAACCCTAAATAGTTTCGGGACAAGATCAAACAGGAATTTCCAAGTGGAATTTGGTACAATATAAAAAACCTCTCTCTCGCGATCCATCAATAGATGCACTTTGTATAAGAAGACTGTATTCCTGGTCCAGCACCAACAACATAAGAATGAGAAACAAAACATCACTGAATTCTTAATCCGGCATGTTCATGTATTCAACAGGACAAATGCATTGCAGGGCAACAGAAACCAAACCAGACTCATTGGCTATCGCCCATACAATAAGAGAATCCAACACGTCAACCCAGTAAACCAACAATGTTATCATTTTTTTTACATATGTTTAGCATAGAGGAGCCCGTCTCATGCTCTTAATTGCCGCTAAAGCAAAAACTAAAATGCTGTTCAAACAGTTAAAAACAGTATTATACTTATTATCTTTCTTCTCCAATTCATTTGCAACATAATATGACAATCAACAACATGATACAATCTAAATTCTCCAAGGCCAACATCTTAGCTGCCATGGAGAAACGGATTTCCTAGCACTATCCATTCCATACAGGAGTACAAATCCTGTTTCTACTGACAGTACCAGAATATTTGCTTTTTCTTGATCAGTGACAGATCAAGTACAAATCCTAATTCTACTGACGGTACCAGAATATTTGCTTTTTCTTGATCAGTGACAGATCACACTTCTCCAACAAAATAAAAAAATTGCCTTGCTATTTTTTAATCATTTTATTAGATAGTATTGTACTTATATGAACTAAATAGCACAGAGCAAAGAGAGATTTTACACCCTAGCTACTTTATTAGTTTTCACCTACACGTACAATCTTTACCGAGTGTTGGTCGAATTCTACATTAATAAATAGAGCTCTTCTTGGAGAAATGCTGATTAGTAGAACTTTTGCCTAGATTGCTAATAAATGAATATTAGCTAAATTGACAAAGCAATCTTTAAATTCATTAAATTGCATAGCAGTTTGAACTTTTTTGCTTACGTAGAAATGCAGAAGCACCACTGAGAGTGATGCAGGGACAACCGGACAACCTTCCTAAATATAAATAAACAACACATAGATCAAAACAAACATAGGCCATTAAACCAATGGCACATGCATTAAAGTAATCTCATCTTTCAACGCTCCCAAGTAGCCATGGAACCAAACACCTTGTTAAAACATCAGAGTGCAGCAAAGGACAATTAGGAATTAATTTTTAAAAACAGATCACACACACACATATTTGGAAAGTGGAAATTTCTTGAAAGTGCCGCCTCAAAAGTTTACAAAGGGCACTAACTAAAAGCAGGAAGCTGACTTTCTATATTCATGCACATAAAATCATAAATTTTGCGCCCTATAATTGTAGACTACATAATTTACCTAGAGAATCACTGACACACAGAACTTCAACTGGAAAGCATTCCCCTCTTAAATAAAATGATTCTAGACAAAGAATAACCAATGATCATTTTAGGTAAATGAAATCTACAATGGAACTACTGTACAGTCCAACTTGCCTAATTTTTGCTGTTCAATATTTGTAAGGACACAGCTTCATAAATGATAAATAAGAAAAAAGAGCATCAACCTGTGAGAGCCAACTCGCAGGCTAATGATCTTTTTCAACTTCAATGAGAGATTATAGGCTGCAAGTAAAGATTGTCTACATTACTGAACCTGCTTCAGTAGCCCCCCACCCCCAATCAACCCCACTTTTTCTGTTAGGAGTGAAAAATAATAACTAGGATAAAGCAACAGGGAAGATGCAGCCACATGATCATATAGCTAGCTATTAAAAAAAGATCGACCGATAATGCTCATATGCTGCCACTGAAAGATGCAAGAATCCTAACATTTAATACAACATAGGAAGCAGGATTTTTACAATGCAAATTAACAACATTAAATATGCTCTTAAATGCTTAGAACTACAAAGTACAGAAGAAAAACATCCTCTCCACAATGTTTTGCAGTCATAGGCAAATGTCAGGTCACCATAGGCCAAGAAATGGGAACTAGCTAAACACCAATATAGTAATATAACCAGGAAGAGTTATGATTTCAAAAAGGTTCCCCCACCTAGTTTCTGATACTCTATTGAAATGTACTGAGGCTTACTGGAAAAAAAAAAAAAAGGAAGCATGTAACCATTCATATGAAGTTTAGACAGAGAAGGCAATTTAAGTAAAGCTGCCACCCATTTCCTTTCGCTTTAATTCCAACGCCATTCGCTCATTTTCAAGCTTCATTCTCTCATTATCCATCTTCAGCTTTTCCAATTCGCGATCTCTTTTCTTAGTAAATCTTTGCCATTTCAACCGTTGTTTCTCCAATTCCAACATCTCAACTTGAATTTGTAGCTTCCTTTCTTCTAATTGCAGAAAGCGAGATTCAATCCACTGCTTTTGTAGCCATGCCACTTTAGTGCCATCAGGCAGGGCTTGGTTTATATCAGTTTGAGCAAATAGTGCTTGAGAATAAGAACTTTTATTACAATCCTGAATATTCAAAGAATTCCCAAAACTAATGTCCTCACAACCCTGACCCGGTCTGAACCTCTTTCCAGAGTCCCCTAATAGCCCATATATGCCTCTATCCCCATGCGACGCATTATTATCCTCTAGATCCTCACGATCATCAGTTTCTATTTCTTGATCTTCTTCATCATGATCATCATGTTGGTGCTTCCTCACATCTTCATTATCATGATCATCTCTACTTCTAAGAGCCAACTGCAAGGAATGCTGCAACGCTGGATCATGAGGCAGATGCAAGCGGTTACCATTATGATAAGAACACATCTCTTCATAAAATAGGTGCTTTGAGCTTAATATTTTCCTAACATCGTCCTTTTCTTTTTCGGTTAGGTAATCTATCACATCCAAAAGTGCAGGATTCTCAACAACTTGGCAAGAAGTTCCCCTCCCAAGCATATCATTAAGTCTCTTATATCTCTTGTTGAGGTCATTAAATTTATCCTCACATTGTTGGGGAGAAACATGATAACCTCTTTCAGCCATGACCTTGGAGACAGATTTCCACTTTCCCTTCTTCTGTAAAACAGAAAATTTCCTCCTACCCACAACACTACAATCTGGACCAGCGTCCTCACCAATATAAGATACGGCAGTGATCAGAAGCTTCACCATCTTGTCAGTCCACTTCACACGTTGCCATAGCGACCCCTTCTTCCCTTTACTCACTTCATTGTGACCATCAACACCCTCTTCAGTAAAGCTTGGCTCATCCTCCTCGCTCGCCGAGTTTTTGCTCCTTTCTCCCTTATTGTAATCAACCATTGACATGGTTTGGCCACAATTATGCAAGGTTCCCATTGTGAGCGGAAAACCCTCGTGGATCGAAGGATGAACAGATGAAGTTTGGCATTGGTGAGGATGATGTTGTTGGTGTATGTTATGTGGGTGTTGTCCTTGATGATGAGCCCGCATTGATCCTTGCAAATCAAGACCTCCATAAGAGGCCCCACTAGGAATCATACCTCCATGAGACAAATGACCTTCCATTTTCAATCTAAAAACACAATGGAGATCAAACTCACAACCTCATTATCACAAACATCCCATTCTATATTTACTCTTTCTCACTTTGTGACAACCATAGATCAAAAGCAAGCATTACCCATTTCTCAGTTTCCCTCTTAGACCATTCTCCAATTCCTCCAACCCTTTTCAAGCTACTTAGATCCTCAAACACCCATGTCCAAACACCCCAAAAATAAATCTCAAAATACTACAGATAAAGAAACTTCAATATAACCACTTGACAAAATAATCAGAACACAAGCACCCAACAAAAAATCCTTAAAGAAGTACTAAAACAAATTCTAAAAAAAGTCGAACATAGAATCAAAACTACTTATCTTAAACGAAATTCCTCAAAAAGCTGCATACCCAGAAAGCCAAAAGCCTGCTGCGACCTAGCCGAGAATCCAGGGCACGTTAGATCACGAAAGAAACACCCCTGACACTCCTATCTGGCTCAACAAGCTAGAGAGAGAAGAACATTGGAGCCTCTATTATGTACCAAAGGAGTATAAGTAATTTTCTTTTCATTTTTTTTTTCCTTTTTTAAAACAAAATTTTGGCTTGTATCATTTCAATGAGTATTAAAAAAGTGTATATTATATTATATACAAGGAAGAAGCCAAATGTGAGACCTCAGCAGGTTCAATGTATATGAAGATCCGGTGGGACCGGTCCACCACCATCGTCCATGGATGACACACGCACTCTCCCAAATTATGTACAAATTTTCATATTATATGTATTTTGTTTTTTTTTTTCTAATGAAAATAATATAGAATATAGCCTTTTTGTTATTGTTATGGATTGTAAACCGTTGGATTTAACTAAAATGTTGTGAAAGGTAAAAGGTGTAGTAAATTCAATATAGGACGTACCATAGGGGACCCCCTCTAATCTCAAAGAAATTGGAAAAAAAAAGTACGATTTGTTTGATATTTTTTATTTTAAAAATAAAATAAATTATGAGAATTTTATCTGCAACATTGAAAATATTTTAAAGTAAAATGAAATTTGAGAATTTTATCTAAAAACATTGAAAATATTTTTACGTTTCTTTTCGCTTTAAAAGAAAAAAAAATTAAAATATTTCCTAGAAGACAGAAGTTTTTTCCATTTTCCGTTTTCTCCTTTTTTTTTATTTTTACCTAATCTCACAACTATAAAAATGATGTTTTGCGTTTTGATTTTTTCTTTTCCGTTTTTTTCATCACATTTTTCAGTTTGTTGTTTCTTAGATCAGGAAAAAAAAATAATAATTGGGTGATATTGAGTGAGATGAGGTCCATAACAGCCATCATGATCGTTCGTTTCACATCCATTCAGAATAGAATCAACATATAATATATACGCTTAAAAGTAATGCCAACAAAACTATAAAGTAATAATCTTTTTTCCCCCCTAAAAAGCATATAGTATTAATCTTTTTTCTTTTATGTAGCAAACAAATCTATAGTTGGTTGTCAAAAGAAAAAAGAAAACAAATTTATAGTTGGTACTAGTAGAATAATATTTATTTGTGATAGATTATGCCAATTATTGGAAACTTTATATTTATACTTGTCTTTTAAAAAGGACATTTAGGGTCCAAGTTCATGTATGTCACAATTTATAGCATATTGTATTTAGTGGCGGCAAATTAGAAAAATAGGTGGGTTCCACAATTTGTGTTGGTAACTAGTACTGTTTTTCTTTCAATGGAAAGGTAAATAGTAACTTAGATTAAAAAATAATTATGTTTTCAACTCTTTTTCGTGAAGTTGAAGACTAGTAACAATATGTTGGACATGAAAGATGATAAATGGAATATTTTGTCACAATTCAATCAGGATAATATCCTCGTTCATACAATTAATCAATTAATATAAAAAAGAATATGTTAGTATATTAATTAATGGAAGGTATCCAAATACATACAGAAACAACCGGGTAGCAAAGCCTATTAATTTCACACGTTTGGACGGGTTCAAAGTTTCGAACTTTGGCAAGTGTGAATATTTATACCCAAAAAAAAAAAAAGATCACCAGGTGGCATCATCTTAGTTAAGGATTTATGACAATGATGGTATATATTCTGGTTGCAATCTGACTTTAATTATGACGGAAAACGAAAACTTGCATCATAGTTCTCTAAAAAAAATAAAGAATTGTAATTTCATAATCTAATCAAGCATAATCAAGCTAAATATGCAAGTGCTAGTAGCGTTATCTTTCTCACTTTTTTTGCTTATTTTTTGTTTCTCACATCTTCATGTGTGGTCTCCATTGAAGCCCTTGAAATATCTCATATCACTACATTTTCCATTCTCATGATTTACTACTTAAATTGTAAATTTCACTAAAATATCTTAAATTTTGAAAACATAACAAATCATTATAGAGTCCATGTATTAATTAAAAAAATAATAAAAGAGAATAAGAAAAAAGAATATCACCCTTAAAAAAAAGTAAGAAAGTGAATGATACTAATGCTTCGCAATTTTTAATATGCATTAGACATAATTTCTATGATCATTATGTTATATTTTCTTATAATTGTGCCAAAATTATTTTTTAATTTGACATATTTTCTCGCTTAAAATATGAAAAATAACAATAATAATTTTTTTTAAAAAGTTAATGTTTAAAAAATTTTCATATTCATTCTTTCAAAAAAAAAATTTCTATACACTCATGGAATTTTACTTGTGCCAAAAGAACCGTAAAATCATAGTGTAAACTTTTCTCGTTTCAAATTGCCAGTTTTACTTTCTGATTTTGAAAAATTATTGTAAAATTAAAAACTAACCATTTTCCAGTGAAACAAAATTATACAGAACCTTTGAGATCTATAGGTTATTGGGAATCTGACCGACCCAGATTCGCCCTTTCCGAGATCTCACTTGAAAGAAATGTCAGAATAATAGAGAAATAATAACAGGAAATGGAAACCAATCTCACAACACAAGAATTTAAGTGGAAAACTCCCAAATCAGGAGAAAAATCACTGTCTCTCAGAAAAGAATTTCACCATATGAAAAGTTTCTACAATCACATAGATTTTCCTTTTTTCTACCCAATAACCCCAATACACCCAAGCACTTTCTCACAAGTATTCTCTCACTCACACATTACACCGCTACTCTTTGAAACCTTTTCTTTCACAAACAAACTCTACTCCCTTTGAAAGAAGAAACAAAGAGAAAAAAAAAGATTTAATTAGAAGAGAGAACTTGAAATGCTTCTAAGTTTTGAGATACAAAACAAGTGATGAAGCCCCCTTATTTATAGATTTTGAAATATAGTGAGAACACCACATTTTACTATTGCTATTACGGCTGTCCTTTTCACTATTGCTGTTACGGCAGCCCTTTTTACTATTGTTATTACGGTAACCCTTTTTACTATTGCTATTACGGCTGTCCTTTTTACTATTACGATGATAGCTAGTTAGTGAGCATTTGTTTACACGTATGTTCACATATGTTTACATAGATCTGTTCACACATGTTCATATACATCAATAATCTCCCACTTGAAGACTTGATTTCAATCAGTTCTTCACATACGATCTCATCTCGTAGCTTATGTTGCTATCATTGTCTTTACTGATAATCATACTCCACCATATAAGTATACCATCTAGAATTGACGAATTCTAAGATTTTCATCTCGGCTTATATCGAAAGAACCTTGCTGATAACTATGGTGCTGACTCCCATTTTTGGCTTCTCCAGGAATCCATCAACCATTGACATCATTCAGCACACGCCTTACATCAACGCCAAACTAATGCCTGTGTGCAAACTTGCTACCGTTAATTGTGACACATCCTCTTTCATGGCATCTTTAGAGATAAGCGGCACACCATGAGGATGCACATATCATGATCAAAGGACAAGATCATCGTCTCCATCATAGGAGACAATATTAGTAGTATCACTAGATTTGGAGCTTTTAGCCGAACCCGCTCCACTTTTTTGACAATTTTTTTTCAGGTGCTCAGATTGTCCGTACCCCTAACAGATTACATTCTTTTTTCCGGAGTTTTCCTTCCTAGTGTCAACTGCCAATGCTGAACCCTCAAATGGAACATTACTTCCATCACCTATCAGCCTTCTTTCTTCAAACAAAAGTTTACTTATGACCTCAGAAAAATAATTGTCTCCTTTTTATGCACCAAAATAGATTTCATATGCTCATAGAAAGGTGGAAGAGACTAGATGAATCGTAATGCCTTATCTTCATCTTCAATCTTCACTCTAATAGCCTCCAGTTCAGAAACAATACTATTCAAGATACTAAGATGATCAGAAATTTTCGTACCTCCATTCATACACAATGTATGAAACTGCTCCTTCAGGTACACTCGATTTGAGACACCTTTCGCCTGATACAATTCTTCAAGCTTTCTCCAGAGATCTTTGGCCGTCATTATTCCAAGCATATTTGCAAGGACATTTTTGGCCAAACACATGCATATCGCACTTGCAGCTCTTTCATCTAGATCATTCCAGTCTTCATCGCTCATACTGGATTTCTCAGAATCTTTGCTCTTGTAATCCTCTCTATCTTTCAAGACCTTGTGCAATCAAGATTGAATCAATAAATCCTTGATTTGTATTTGCCACAAGCCAAAATTAATGTTCTCATCAAATTTCTCTACATCAGCTCTAACCAAAATTGAAATATTGTTTCTTGACATCTCGTTTCGCACTTCTAGCTTGAAAAATAGCTAAAAAAATTTCCAAGAAGGATTAAAGGGTACAAATACTCCCATTTGAACGCAGCCTCCTTATACAGAATTTCTTAGACTAATATCAAGGTATAGTGTACCGAAGAACCCCGCTCTGATACCACTTGTTGGGAATCTGACCGACTCAGATTCGCTCTTCCCAGGATCTCACTTCAAAGAAATGTTAGAATAATAGAGAAATAATAACAGGAAATAGAATCTAATCTCACAACACGAAAATTTAAGTGGAAAACTCTCAAATCAGAGGAATAACCACTGTTCCTCAAAAAAGAATTTCACTATATGAAAAGTTTCTACAATCACATAGATTTCCATCTTTTCTATCCAATGACCCCAATACACCCAAGCACTTTCTCACAAGTATTCTCTCACTCACACCTTACACCGCCACTCTTTGAAACCTTCTCTTTCACAAAGAAACTCTACTCTCTTTGAAAGGAGAAACAAAGAGAAAAGAAATGATTTAATTAGAAGAGAGAACTTGAAATACTTCTAAGTTTTGGGATACAAAACAAGTGATGAAGCCCCCGTATTTATATAACTTGAAAGGTAGTGAGAACACCACCTTTTACTATTGCTATTACGGCTGCCCTTTTCACTATTGCTATTACGGCTGTCCTTTTTACTATTGCTATTACGACTGCCCTTTTTACTATTACTATGACGGCTAGTTGGTGAGTATTTGTTTACACATATGTTCACATGTGTTCACATAGATCTGTTCACACATGTTCACATACATCAATATAGGTGAGATGTATAGTTTCAGCACGCCTAATAATAAAAATATATGTAAAGCACAAAAATCCGAATAAAATAAAAGATACAGATAGTTCGATATTACAATTCTCAGTTCACTAAGATTCAAAATTCAAGATAAAATTTGAATACTCAATCATATTTTACATATAAGGTCATTCTAACAATATCTAGATGCCTATTATATCAAACTAAAATTTGAGATCATAAATAAAAAGTTTAAGATGATCAAATTCCATATTGTAGATTGAAAAAATACTTCAAAGAAAACTCACCCAAAAGCTTCCATCATTGTATCACCTTAGGTTTAAATCTTATCTACTAACAGTAAGAAAGTGACTAAGTAGAGGATGTGAAATATTTAGGCTCCGTTTGTTTCAACCATTCTATTCCATTGGAATGGAAAATCTATTTAAATGTGTGTTTGTTTTAACAATTCAGTTTTTCCATTCAAACGATCTTTTAGAATGTGTGTTTGTTTCAACAATTCAGTTTTTCCATTTAAATAGTCCATCCAAAAAATTAACCATTGGAATGGTTTTTTTGTGTCTTGAATGAGAATGGAGGGGGAGAGGTGTTTTTGAATGGTCTATTCCAATGCTCCCATTCTAATTACAATACATTCCACTATTTTTTCCATTCAAATGTCTCCCATTCCAATTATAACACATTCCACAATTTTCATTCAAATACACACATTCAAATAGGCGAACTAAACGGGCCTTTAAAGACCCAAAATATGGTTTTCAAAGCTTATGCATCTGTTAATTGTCAAATCGAGAATATGGATCCAAAAGTTACATAACTTTGATTGAATTATAGCTTCAAGAACTCAGATTTTCAGATATAGAGAGAAAAGCTCTAAATTTTTAAGTTGGAGAAAGGGAAAAATACAAAGAAATAAATGAATATTAAAAAAAAACAAGACTTTTAAATATTTAAATAGGAGTTTGAAGTGTCAAATAAGAGGATTAGGTATCAAATGGGGGATTAGATAGATGATACGCTAAAACTGAGTTGTCATTCCTTATATTCGAAATTTGTATTTGAGTTCCTGTAGCTTTTGTAAGATTTGTAAAATAGTCCCCAATTTCAAGAATCTTCTCAAAAATACCTTTGAAAAATTCATTTTTGGCCCATATTACTTTAAATCCTCTCAAACGTACCCTTCTAGTCTTAGACCCTTATTCTTATGTTGAAAGTACACCAACTTAAATTTGAAGCACCTATGAACCAAATTACGGTAATTTATCTCACGAAATACTTTTGCGAAATTAAACACGCACGATGAGGAACTTCATTTCCATATTTAATTAGTAGAGTAATACAACACTTATTAAACAAGACATGATTGTTATGTTTAATTTCATACATTATTAAACATAAAAATGTCTATGAAACTTCCTTTCCATAATTAACTTAACTGATAATATTTTCTATTTTAGAATAATTGTTGATAACCAAATCCATACAAGATTTACCAAACTTAGGAACCAATTCTAAACCAAGTCTTTCATTGGCATTTATTTGATAAACACTTATGGGCATTTGAGGTTCCAATAACAAAGTATAGAAAATATTTAAAACCAATAAATATTCCTATGTTTAATCATGTCTAAAATTAAACATGATAATTAGTTATTGGAACCTCAAATTAAGCATGTTTGAAATCAAACATGCCAATTATGACAATATGTTTAATCACATCTGAAATTAAACATGACATTATTATGGTTTTAAATGTTTTTTTTTTTTGATATTATTAGATAATTCTAGCTATATAATTTTTTTTTGTTTTCATGTTAAACTATGTAGAATGTCTCAGTATGTTTCGATTTATTAAAAGTTTTAACTTTGCCTCTGAATTGCTGAACTGTTAGGCAAATAAAACTAGGGATGGCAATTCGTGTCGGTGGCTCGGATTCGAAGTCTAATATATACACAAACTATGTCAACCCGAACCCGACCCGTGACATGCGTGTCAGAAAAATATCAACACGAATCCGACCTGCACCTAAAATGGGTTGACCCAAACCCGACCCGCACAACCCGTTTTGGTGAATAACACCCAGCCCACAACCTGATTTTGACCCGTCAACCCGCTATGACCCGTATTTTTCTACTTATATATATATTTTTTATAAGTTTCTTGCTGTCTCATTTTAAAATAAATAAATTATGAGCAATTTATAAATATAACTAATAACTTATAATCCTAAACACTTATATTGTACAAATTAAATATATGTATAATAGTAGTTATAAATAAATTAAATAAAAATATTTTTATAATTTAATTATGTATATATTTGTTGGCGGATCAAACGGGTCAAGTTTGGGTCGAGCGGGTTGACCCAAACCTGACCCTTTTTTTTATTCGTGTCAGGCGAGTCGACTCGATTTCGACCCGTACCCTTTTTCTTCGACTCTAACTCGTAAAAAATCGTGTCGTGTTCGTGTCGTGTCGTAAACACTCTAAAATTATGACACATGTCATTTTTCAGCATGTTTTTCTTATAGAAAATGAATAATTTCACTGGTGTAGGGGTAAAATTGAAGTTTTAAATAGTTTCGAGGCATAATGAGAAATTCAACATTATTTTTGGGGGCAAATGTAAAATAAAGCCAATAATATTAGTGTGTATGTCATATATCCATATTTGAGCGGAGCCCGAGTGGCATCGAGGGGAAAAAAAAAAAGCCAAAAACCAAAAACAAAAAAGAGCGAGTGGCGTCTTCTTCCTTTTGGAGGTAAACTAAAAAAGAGCAGAGTCAGAGAGAGAGAGAGAGAGAAGAATGGCGACGGAGGAAGAGAGCGCAGTGAAGGAGCCATTGGATCTGATCAGGCTCAGCCTCGACGAGCGCATCTACGTCAAGCTTCGCTCCGACCGCGAGCTCCGTGGCAAGCTCCATGTACGTCTCACGTCTCACTCTCACTCTCAATCACTATGGTCTCTGCAAAGTTAGGGTTTCCTGCACTGTTTGTTATTAGAACAAAAGCAGCTTCGTTGACTCTTACGATTTCTTTTGTGTAAAAAGCGTTTCATCAAAATTAGGGTTTCGATTTCAATTGCTCCATTGTATAATATTATTCTATCGGCTAGGCTAGGACTTAGTTCTCGTTGTTGCTTTCCTATAACTTTGCAAGATTGGTACCATGAACAATTTAGGGTTTAGGGTTTAGGTATATGGTTGGTGGGAGTCCAGCTTTTTGCTATGGAAGGAATGGTTAATTTGTAAAATCGTTCAAACTTCTGGGTGTTTTAGATAAAACGAGGACTTAGGTTTTTTTTTTTTTTTTTTTTTTTTTTTTTTTTTTTTTGGGGAGGAATTAAACTCTGTTTTGTACTTGGAGTTAAAACACCGCAAATGTTTGCTTTTTATGCCAAAAGATTTGGACTTGTGGTCAATGCCTAATATAATTTCTCGGTTGGAATTAGATTCAAATTCCTTTGCCCATTACGTGAATGCTTAATTTTTCTTGGAAAAATCCGTGTTTTGGTGTCATATAAGTAATTTGTTTGTTTATTTATTGGTAGTTTTGATAGGACATGGGCTTATCTTATCTTTGCTTTGTTTCTTACTAAATTGTGAAGTCGGCATTAGCATTTTTAGGATCTAAACTACGTGATGCTCGAATTTTTTAAAGATATCTCTCTAGTCTCTACTCACATGACATGAACCACTACTCTCCTGCTGGTATCTACTTCACCTCATATTGTGGTGGCATGCAAACCAGGAAATTTCTACTATAATCAGTGTCCCTCTAAATGGTTTAGTCATCATGATCTTTAGAAGCTATTATTTAATCTAGTTGCACGTTGAACGTTATTCTGAATGATTTTAACCTTTTGATTTGTTAGTTGGCAATGGTTCCATTAGTCTTGAGTTTAATGTCACAATTTTTTTGGTTGGCATTCGTATTTGCAGGCTTATGATCAGCATTTAAATATGATTCTTGGCGATGTTGAAGAAATAGTGACTACTGTAGAAATTGATGACGAAACATATGAAGAGATTGTACGGGTATGTTTGATTTCACGTCCTTTTCTAGTTAATTGTTTAAAATGAAGTGGTATTGGCTAGCTTTGAACCAGTGGATAGGGGTCACGACAGTCTCTGTTCTGGTAGCAAATTTATTGTTAACATTTTGCCTAAGGACTATGCTTATATAAAGTTAACAGATTTTCTTTTTCATTTTTGTTTTTGAAGACAATTCTTATTCTTTTTAAGGGACAAATTACTTCGAGATTTCTTATGATGAAAGTTTTGCTTGTCCTCTTCATTGGATTAAGGTTCCATAAGATTTATAAGCACTAGAAACCACATCGCTTTTGACACTGAATGACATGTAAGTTAAGGCATGATATGACGTATTCCAGGGAATTTTTTATTCAAGTGTTGGTACTTCTCTATTGAAGCTAGCATTTATAGTTGGACCTTGTGGATTGAAAAAATTAAGAATGGATGATCAAACTAAAATACAAAACCATTGAAATACATGAAAACAGGGCTGCCCAAAAAAAATGAGGACAGGGATTGAGAGATTCTATTTTGAAATCTTAATCTATAATATTTGGGACGTGGGATTCTGATGGGAAACATAGAAGGTTTTCATTGGTTCTATGTTTTTGTTATTTTCTTTTGCTCGAGTAATGAACATATTTGTTGACTTATTTTCTTGTTTTGACTTATTTTCTTGTTTATCTTTTAAATTTCAGACTACAAAGCGTACGGTCCCTTTTCTCTTTGTTAGAGGAGATGGTGTAATTCTTGTTTCACCTCCTTTGAGGACAGCTTGATTTATTATGCTCCTCATCACATGGGGAACCAGCAGTGGTCGGTTTAGCTAAAGTGTCACTATGTTAATGTACTTTCTATAGTTATTGGAAAGAATGGATTTCTTGGTACTCCCTATCATGGATGAGGAGTTCAGTTGTACTTTTGATATGGCTGATTAAATGAAAGTGATGGGGAGTTCAGTTGTACTTTTGACACATTGAATGAATGAAGTTGCTTTAATTTTGGACTCTAGATCCTTCAGAGCTTCTTGTTTTCATCCAAGCGGGTATTACCTACTCTGCTAAATTGTTTATACACTATATTTAATAGTTCTATCTCATAATTTGTATTATGTGCTCAAGTGGTTAAAGTGGGTAAGTTTGTGAATGACCCGGCTCCATAATTGCCTACTATGTGCTCAAGTGGTTGTGTTGGTAAGAATGTGCGAGTATCTTAACAAAAGAAAGTTCTGTTATAATATTCGTTGGAAATTCAAGTATCCTAGATGGGAACTAGAACCCATCTCCCACTTGAGCTAGCCTCAAGTGGCAAGAGTTCTTTCATTTGCATACTAGAATAAATGTAAATATCAAATATCGATCAAGTTCCAAAAATCAATACTTGATTTTTTCGGATAATGAGACTGNACATTTCACATGCATCCTTATGTTATTCTTCTTGCTAAATTTCTTCACATGCAAGCATAACATGTTTCACTTGGAAGAAGCATTATCTCAACTGTCTACTTTTCAACATATGAAAATTAAAACTTGTTTATTAGGAAAAATAAAAGTTTCATTACCCAAAAAAAAAAAAAAAGAAAAAAGAAAAGTTCATCCAAAATATTAAAATTAAAACTCGTTTATCCAACATGTATAAAGATTTGAAAGTTGCTTATTCATCAACAACAGTATAAATACATCGCATTTCTAAGATGATCAGGAAAAAGATGATGAGTCATGTGCAATGACTATAGCACAAGATGCAAATCATGAGTTAATTCCTTCTTAGAGTGGTTTGATTTCCTCAACTTCATAGCAGCTACCTAGGAATAGTGGGGAACGTTTATGTCTCTTCGTGGTAACCAAATCCAGTGCGCCTGTGAATATGCAATTTAAATGAGTTCAATATGCGTAACACTTGCCTTTCATGTTGTGAAACATAGTTCCACGAGAAACTTCAGAGTTAAGTGATAAGATTTCTTCATTAGACACGCTTCTAAATGTAGAGTAACATTCTAATGAGCGTTAACCTTAAAAGGAAATTAGTGCTTCGAGTGGCGGAGCCATAGTTTATTTGCAGTAGGCGCATAAAAAGCGTAAGACAATCTTTAAAATATAATAATGACATAAAAGATAACTAAAACTTTAGAATAGTAATGGTAAAGTCGCTTTAAGGAAAGATTTACCTAAAAGAGTTCGTTTTTGTGCCGTTATTTCCTATTCATATGAAGGAATTGTTTTTCCGTCCCTTTTTTTTGGAGAAAATAATAGTCTTTCCAATTTCACTTTTTTCTTAATTTTGGTATTGAAAATTAACAAGAAAATGAAAGTCAATATATAAGTGGGTTTTAAGGTAGAGTAAAATGTGACGACGCAAATATTATAGTGGCGAAAGAGATTTTAAAAGAAAACGTTAGTTTCACTAAATTAAAAAAGTGGGGACCAAAGTAGAGAAAAAAGTTCTTAATATACAAGTTAGAAAAAGAAAAAGACCCAAAAAAAAAAAAAAGAGTGCCCCGCAAGCACCCTCGAATAAGCTCTACATTCAAACTTGGATTAGGATAAATGCACTTTCAAAATGACTGCTATCAAGTTATTACTGGGACACTCTTATTGTAAATTGAGGTCTTTAATAGGATCATTCATTCCTATTTCCAAATTCCACCTAAATCTCTCTAAATTCCAGTAGAAAAACTATCCTGGATGTAGGCCAATTCTTTAGGCTGAACCACACTAAATCTCTATATCAAAGTTATCTATTTGCTTTACTTTATTATAATTCAATTATCACCAGTCAAATCTCAATCTAGGATATATATATATTTTTTAAGGAAATCTCAATCTAGGATTTGACCACTCTACATTGATAAAAACCCCCCATCAACATTTATAATGGCAGATTTTAAGGCATGGTACTGGTAGTTGTCTCCTAATTGAACTATAATTTTAATTATACGATTATTTTTGGATTTTTGAAAATTATAAATTTTTAATTGCACTATCATACATTTTTTGAATAATTTTTTAAATTCATATATGTCAAATTTTTTATTTAAATTTATTAGTTAGCATATTGTTTTTAGCAATTAGAAATATCCAACTCCTCTTTTAATTTCTGAGAAGATACGATCTGGTAGAGTACTTACAATAATTTTCCTTTTTTTTTTTTTCCAATAAAGAATACCCAAAAGTCTTTCTAATTATTGAATAGATATTGCAGATAATGTGTTGTTCTTATACTCTCCTCCCAATTCTGCAAATACCATAGGTAATCTCATATGATATCTATGGCGACTTCCTCCCCCCCCCCCCCCTCCCCCTAACAATTTCAATCAATACCAAAGGTCATAGATACTTAGGGCTAAATTCTAAGGTTCTTTTTTCATGCAATAAGAAACGACTGAATTCCCTTTTCAATTTACTAGATCGACATTATAGGTAACCGCATATTATAAGTAACTAGATAGGACATATATGGTAATAGTTCTAATTTTTATTTTGTTTTTTAAAGAAAGTTTGTTCCAACATTATTGACCGTCTTTCCTTATATATCAAAGATAACTTGGTAGGTTACTATGGTTTCCTAATAGTTTATTTATTTATTCATTTATTTATAATAAGGAACACCAACTTTTTCTCTAATTTTCCTAGTTACCATGGGTAGCGTGATAGGATACCTATAGGAATATCTTTTTTTTTTTTTTTCCAATTTCTTTAGAAACCATATATAATTTTATAGATGCCTAGAGTAAAATTCTAAGTTTTTTTTTTATTTTAATAGAAGAAATTAAAAAGAAAAATAAAACAAAAAAAATCAAAGAATTAAAAAAAAGGACTCAATACATCTTCGTTAAAATCACTCACCGATGAAAAGCCTCCCCCTCTGGCAGAACTTTTTATTTTGTTGTTTTCTTTTCTTTTTTTTTTCGTTTCAATAATCGTTTTCTACGTGTGATGGCATGAGTCACCCTACACTTAGATTTATATCTATGGGTGTTTTATCGCACCTGATTATAGATCTATATGGGTTTTATTTGTTTTCTTTATGTCCATAATGTTTTCTATTGATATCTTTTAGATTTGGCATTTTTCTAGTCCAAATATGGAAGATTTTATGCGGTTCAATATCGATTTATGCAAAAGATCAGTTACAGTATAACAACTTTGGTGACGAACATGATTTTAAAGAGCGAAGAGATATGTCTTAGAAAACAAGAACCAAATCTAGTGACGGATGATGATTTTAAAGAGCAAAGAGATATGTCTCAGAAAGTTACCTCTAGTTCAGTTTTGTGTTTTCTCTCAGATTGTTAGTCGAATACAACTGTTTTACATATATTGTACTGAATTATTTATTTGTCAAATGAAAACTTCAATTTATTCAAAATAAAAGTGACCTTTTTTTTTAAGGTGTTCGTATTCTCTTGATCAAGTTGTCTGTATTTTGCAAATTGTGATGTCCATACGACATATTATTTTTATTCCTTTTTGAAAAAAATAGTAGAGTCTAACTTCCTAATAAGGACATTCACATTTATATAAGATTGTATTAGAAAGAACATTATGACCTAATAATACTGAGATTGGTCAAAAGGTATTAATTACCCTTATTAGAATGAATGTGAACGCACTATTTTGAAAATGTGGATTCAATCCTCATAATTTCCTTTATTTAGAAGATTACAATGGTGATGCATTGAAAGTCACGACGTGGATAACCAATCACTCTTTCTGCCGTTTTCATTCCGTGTAACAATCGCGCCATTGTGAGCAATTAAGACGAGGATCAAAGCATACAGCATTAGGAACTTGTTCGTTCATGGTCATGGTCATGGTCATGGTCATGGGGTAGCGTGAGACTTTCACAAATCTTGGACCGCTGCAAGTCGAGAACAGATTTTGCTAATAACTTTTATTATAAATCATGCGCATACTTCTCTTCTACTATTTTTCTTTGATACAATTCAGAACATGCAATTATCCCTTATTCAAGAATTGTTAAATAAAGTTTCGTCCTCTGCCTTCGGAAAGGGTTTCTTTGACTTTTGCTCAACAAGATGAGCTCCAAAATTATCACTGTATGAACATGTTTCAGTCGGCAAGTACGATGCATTAATCTCTCTAAAGTGCTGTCCGACATGAAAATTAACACTTTTCTATTCAGAAAAAAAAAAAAAAAACATATAAGTAAAAATAAAAAGTCTAAATATATAAATAAAAGTAAAAGTCTAATTACTAATAACAATAATAATAATAATAAACTAAAAGGTCAATTTCTAAATGGTCTACTTTGTATAACACCCCAAATTGATACTGAATCGTTTATTCAATATATAAAGATTAAAACTTGTTTATTCATCAATAACTTGTATAATTACATCACAGTTTCATCTTAGAAATAGATGATCAGGAGGATACATAATCCAAATAACAAAATAAAGAAGATCCATAGTTAAGTACTTTAGTACAAGATGCAAATCATGAGTTTATTCCTTCTTCTCTTCAGCAGCGTAGAGTGCTTTGATTTCCTCCACATCATCGTAGCTACCGAGGAATATCGGAGAACGCTCATGTATCTTCTTGGGAACCAAGTCCAGTGCCTGCCAAGATGCAATTTAAATGATTTCATTTTGCAAAAGACATTCAAATTGTTAACTGAAGACACAAAACAAGCTCCAGTGCCCAGTAATAAGAGTTTTTCATTGAACACATCTGTCATCTATAAATGTTGAAAGCCTATATAAAATTTCTAACAAGCCCAAGCCTCTGAAAAGAAAAATGAATAAAAGCGGTCATTCTTTACAGTTAGAGATTTCGCGGTAAGGTTCCAGTAATTAATGTCTGCAAACTGTTGAGTGTCGAGTTTATTTACTGTTTGATTATGTTACGATCAAAAGTTCAGAAATATGCACTACTGATATGCATTCTCTACACATAAGCTCCTTATTGATGATAATTATTAATACTTGCTGAGAAGATATACAATAAGTTGCTTAGTGATTTGATTGAACATAACAGGAAAAAAGCATCTGTCAGTACCCGTAGTTTGCCAGTGAAAGCTTGACCCCCAGCTTGCTCCATCAGGAATGACATGGGGAAAACTTCGTACAGAACACTAGTTCACAAAAGTTAATTTCAAATTTTAGTTCCAAGCATAATATAAAATTACATGTAAAAACAGAAATTCACATTTTAGTCACTGAACTCCTATAGAAAGCTGCAACGACCCCCTAACAGGAAAAATAAAAAGAAAAAGACTTTGACTAAACATACCGCAGTTTCCCATTCGGGCTCTTCTTATCAGCAGGGTATAAAAAGATACCCCCATAGAGCAATGTGCGGTGAACATCGGCTACCATGCTGTTAGGCAAGACAATAAATTTAAGAACGACAATCGGAAATTCTTAGGATACTTTCAATTGTTATAGAGAGAGAAATTAAATTAACGGAAATTCTTGTCACGGTTCAGTATTTATGGGGGGGGAGAGGGAGGGGGGGGAGATCGTACTTGCTGAAAAGGGATCCTCAAGAAGATGTGATAAATCAGCAGGAACAGAAAAAAATTGCTCTCTGATATGTTACATATCAGCATAAATAGTTTAACTATTTCACATGGATACTAAATGTTTTGTTTGGGCATCTTTAATAACCAGGCACTTTCACCGGTTATTGAACATGTGTTCCACATTGACATTGTTTCTCCATTCTTACTTCAAATAATCAGGTCATTAGGTGGAGAACATAAACAATTAGAGTTGCTCAACGTATGAAATGGCCATTTGAATTGCTAGGCTGAGGATCCATTACCTTCCGATATATCTAAGAGACTTTGGTGATGAACCATCTTTAGGGAATTTGCATTGCTCAACATACCTGTAAATTAGGGAAAAAAAATAATAATAAATCAGGAGTCCACAGTGTCAAAGCCAACAAAAGAGGAGAAAGTACAGGATTGAATATTTCGTACTTAGCAGTTGGACCATCCCAGTTCTTAGCATTCCCTTCATTCACCGAATAAATCTTTCCTTTCTTGGGAATCTAAGCAGGAAACCGTAGGTGAAACAAATTGTTAACCAATCCAAGAAAAGGAGAAAGATACCATGTACAAGGAAAACAAAGACTAACTGAATACAAATGAGAACGTGAGTTAGAGGGGCATAAAAAGAAAGAAGTAACTATGCATGTCAGATCAACACTAGCAAAATTAAAGACTTATCTTCGCAACTTATACAGCCTAGGAATGTTCCAGCAAAAAAGAAATACAGCATAGACATCACATTAAAAAATAATAAAAATAAGACTTTTCTTTGGGTTTTTCTTTTTTGGGGGGGAGGCAAGAAGGGCATACTTTCTAAGCTATAGCAATTAAGTACAAAGAGAAGACTCAAGAGGGATCCAAGCTTAGTTTAATTTTGAGGTTAAATTAAAGCCACTACCAACCTAAGAAACATTAGTATCCTGCTATCTAACTCAAATTGAAAGTTTACCTTGACGTCAGGGTGAGTTAGTATGAACTCTCCAAGAGAAGGATCAAGGGTGAACCCATTAACTCCACCACCAGTGCTCAACACAAGCTGTGGAAAAAAGTACATTCCAAAACAACAAAGCAATATCAGTGCAGTTCTGAATTAAAAACAGAAGAATATAAGCACTTATTTTCTTTAAAAAATAACAATACACTAATACCATTACTTCCATAATCTAACGAATATAAATATTTCTAAACTATTCAAACTACTGAAAAAAAAAGTTATAGTAAAAGCAATTATTGTTTGTTCGTGGTTAAGATCTTGTAACATGGAACATAGACAGGTAATGTTTAACACACCGTGCAAGAGCTTCCATACATGCAATATCCTGCAGCCAACATGTTCTTCCCAGGTTGCAAGACATCATCAAGACTAGGTTCGTGGCCATCATTCAATGCATAGATCCCAAATATCTAAGAGACACATTTTATTTTCACCGCAATATTTGAGTTATTCTGGAACAAATAATTGCTTTATTTATACACGTTAGTAAAGAATTTTAATGATACAACAGAAGAAAAAACACATTGTTTTCTGATGAAGAAAGGAAGAAACAACATACCGTCCCGATTGAAACACCACAATCAATGTTGGAGGACCCATCCAATGGATCGAAAACAACACAGTACCTGCAACCAGAACAAATATCCATTGGAAAATTGAAAAACATATTAACAGAGAGCGATAATGTATATGTTCTCGCCAGCAACAATTATTATAAGTTTTTAACCCATAATAAATCTACATGTAAAGTAAGACCCATAGATTATGACACATGTACTAACAAAATTTACATGATAATTTTGATCATATTTAACATTTTCGGTGAAAAAACACAGAACGCTAAGTTACATATTTTTAAGAACAAAACTGAGCAAAAAGCACCTTCCACGCTTGGATTTCTCTACAATTGTTGCCTCTTCATCTTCTTCTGACACAAGGATGCTCTATCAAGAAATGTCAATAGTTAACAGGAAATCCTTTTGGCTAATTATAATACTAAATGGAAGAAAACTACTCATTGCATCCAATGACTTACAGTTCGGCCACTGCTGACCAAAGCCTTAATAAAAACTTCATTTGAAAGCACATCCAGCTTCTTCTGCTCTTCACCCTTCAGTCAAAACCCCAAATAACTCGACATAATAAAACAAACCCATATGACAAAAACCAAAACAAAAAACAAAACCCACAAAAGAAGACGGGGGAAAAAAAGCCAAGAGAATTGGTAAAGTATTAAAGATGTCCATCAAAGCAATAAGACCAAACATGTAAAGACAAAGTTGGGAATTCAAACCCATCAAAAAAAAAAAAAAGAGGAGAGAAAGTTACCTGCACATTGGTCTCTCCAGCAAGTCCAATGAGTTTGGCTAGACCCGCCTGCCACAGTATAAAAAGCAACCATTTCACATATATTTTCACCCTAAAGTAATAATCAACAATATACCAAATCACCAAAATACTAGTCCAAGTCAAAAGTAAAAGAAAACGAAAGAATTGAATATAAAAAAAGTTCCCTCAATATATATATATATATAAAAGAACCCATTTCCAATAACCAACAAAACAAATTACCCAAAACAATTTCAAGTAAAAAAAAAAAAAAAAAACTCCATAAACGAAAAAAAAAAAAGGGAAAGACCTTGTTGACAGCAGTGCAAACGAATTTACAGCCCAGAACGATGTGACTGAGCAAGATGGTGAAGTCACCGCGTGACTCTGGATGCTTAGACTGTTCGTTCAAGACGAACCTCGTGATGGTCATCAAGTCCGTACGGGTTGCATCGGCCGCGTGATCCATATCTGTAACGTGTTCGACGAAAGTCCTGAATGAAAAAACTAAACCATATCAAAAAATACAAAAAAAAACCCAATAGAGATATTATAAGGTTCTCACTTTTGAAGATGAGGAGGTGGTGGAGGAGGTGCTCGGTTCGAGAAAAAATGGATTTTTTTTTTTTATAATTATTATTATTCCTTTTTAATTACCGGAAACCATGGATAGAGATGGGGATTGGGTTTTGTTTTGTTCTTTCTTATTTTGGGAAGAGAGGAAGCTTCGGAGGACACGTGGTGGCGTTGGGATGGGTGAGTGAGTTGGTGGTCGTCACTCCGTCACAGCAGATAACGCCCCTAGTCGTCATTCGACGGCTCCCAGGTTTTTGTCATTATCTTTCTCCCTGATCCCCATGATGAAAAATGCAGACCGTCCTTGTCTTTCGCCGAAATTTTGGTTTTTTCTTTTGTTTATTATTATTATTATTTTATTTATTTATTAAATTTGCAAATAGGTCCTTTATATTTTGTGCTGTTTTCTTTTTTAGGCCCACTACCTGAATTCTTTGTCATGAAGAAATGAATTAGTGCCACATCTTTTTTTTTTTTTTTTTAGGGAACATCTAAAATTACCTAACTTCAAGAACTCTTTGCAAAGTAGCTTGCTTTTTTTTTTTTTTTGGTTATAAGGACTATTTTACAAAGAACATTAAAAACAATTATCAATCTTATTTAAGTCTTTATAATTACATTTTTTTTAATATTAGGCAGCATCAATTCACTTGTTGGATATGAATTAAAACTCAAAACTTTCACATTATAGGGCAATGAGGCAACTAATTATGGCCTAATCATAGCAAATATCTCCTGTATGTTAAGTTCAAAAACCTACCTTATTTTTTCTTTATATAGCCAATTATCATACAATAATAGTAGGGTCTCATTTCCAATCTTTAATTTTTTTTTGTAACAATATATGCAGCCTCAGACCTGGCATTGGTATTTCACTATAAAGTATAAAGATAATGCTTGAGGTACTAACATTTGTACTAAATTTTTAATAGCAACACATGTGACATGTGATTTGTCACCACTTAATTGGTGATAATGTTTAATCTATTTGTGGTTAATTTTAATATACTAATTAGATAATGACAACTTATATATCACGTGTGTTGTTACAAAAAATTTTGTACAAAAGTTGAGATATAGTGTTATCTAAGGTATAAACTTCAAAATATTAATATTCCATGTAATGACGTAGTCATAGAACCCGAACATTCAGAAAAGAGATGCAATAAATGCGTAAGCATAACAAAATAAATGTGTGGTTTCATCTGTCATTGGTTCTTGGTGAGTTTTTCAAATTTTCTTTGTGCATTTATGATCCAAGATTTCAAGTAGACTTTAGTTCTAACGTAAAAAAGAAAACATAGACTCTACAGTTTGAACAAAAAAAAAAGAATAATTAATTAAAAATAGACCTCACGTTTTGAGCAAATTAATTAATTAATTCAAAATAGACTTTTAACTAGTAATTACAAAATAAAAATAAAAAAGACTTTGCGATATAAGAGGAAAAAATAAAAATTTAGTTACATGTAAAAAGGTTGGTACGACCGTACTAACAATAGTGCTAGTGTGCCATTAAGCCATCACTTATGGAAAAAGAAGAAGACTTCCATAATTAAGGAAGGAATTTTTTCAAATATGAAACAAAGGAAGGAAATTTGTGGGCATTCAATTTTTCTTTTCGGAGAAAGACTGGATTCATCATGAAAGCATTTGCCCTCGTTTGTTTCAACCATTCCATTCTAATGGAATGGAAAATCCATTTGAATGTGTGTTTGTTTCAACAGTTCAGTTTTTCCATTCAAATAATCTTTTAGAATGTGTGTTTGTTTCAACAATTCTGTTTTTCCATTCAAATAGTCTATCCGAAAAATTAACCATTGGAATAGTTTTTTTGTGTCTTGAATGAGAATAGAGGGAGAGAGGTGTTTTTGAATGGTCCATTCCAATGCTCCTATTCTAATTACAACACATTCTACTATTTTTTCCATTCAAATGTCTCTCATTCCAATTATAACACATTCCAAATTTTCATTCAAATAAACACATTCAAATAGGCGAACCAAACGGGGCCAAATATCTTCTGAGGAATTAGCTTCTACTTTAAAATTTTCTTTTTAAGATAAAAATAGACTTTAGTGATGTCTTTTACCAAAAGCACCTTTTATTCTTGAAAATTTTTACTATTAATTTATCCTTGGGTGAAAATACTAAAATATATAATTATATACCCCTTTAATTAACTTTTGACAATTGGATTTGGCTCTTAATAATCAAATCCCGTCATATTATAATTAAAAACCCTAAAATTTTTTTCATTTTCTTTTTACCTCCAATCCTTAATTTTGTTCATCAATGGAACAATATAAGGATGAACCTTTGATTATTTTTTGATTTTAGGAAAAAAAAAAAAACAAAAGACTGACCAAGATGTGGGGTGGATTTTCACTATCTTGTTGTATTGTTGTTCAGTAAAAAAAATTCTAATTTCAATTGTTTATTTCTAAAAATTTTAAGAAATTAGAAACAATATTCAATCTTCCTTTACTTTCCAAAACCAAATAAAGTGAAAAAAAAAAAAATCTAATTTCAGTTGTTTATTTCTACATGGTCTGTGTCGATATACTAAGTGAAAGGCATGGTTTCAAGAAGAATCTGAATCTTAGGCTCCATGGCTTGATCCATGGACTACTGCTTTTTATTGATATTTATTTTTTATTTTTTTTTCCATTTGAGATAACTAGAATGCATTTTCACTTGAAATAATTTTATTATCAATGAAAATGGTCAGATTCTATTTTGGTGTGGTTGTTGTTGTTGTTTTTTCTTTTTCCAATTATTTTTAGATGGGTGGCTTTATGTTAAAGATGAGATATGCAAAATTGATAAGTAAATGAAATTGATGGGGTGCACAAGATAAAACCTATTTTAGGAATGACAATGGATATTTGTAAAAAAATAAAATTTTTAAAATTTTTAGAGGGAGTTAATTTAGTTCAAGGATGCTTTTATACTACTTAGAGTACAAATATAGCCTATTTTGTAAAAGATAAAAATGAAAAATACCAAAATAGACTTTAGTGATGTCGCAATGACAAATAGGGCTGCCCCATGATTGGTAAAAAAAAAAAATGAAAATGAGAACTTGAGTTTGGACCCTTAGAATTGTTATTTATTGGGATAAATAATTATATTTTTATACTTCACATTTTGAATGTTGGTTTAATTTATATCTTGCACTTCGGTTACTATTTATATTTATCTTTAAATTTAAAACTTGTAATAAATCTATAATATTTCCAGATCAAATATCAATTTTGATCATTGAGTTTACTAAAAAAAATATTTTTTTAAACTTTAAGTATATATTTAAAAAATATTCAAATTTAAAGTTTATTTAAAACTAATAACTAAATTATAACTGTTTTAAAAAATTGGTTTTTTGCATTTTTTTTAATTTTACTTTTTAATATTTGATATTTTGGTCATTAATTTTAATAACTTTAAATATGAATTGTTTTTTTTTAAATATATATATATATATATATATATATATATATATATATATATATATATATATATATATATATATATATATATATATATAAAGGGTCAGTTTCCAAAGGAATATGTTTGTTTTTGTTGGATAGGTAACTTTGACTAAGTTGCAAATGACTTGTAATACTAAGTCAAATTTATCAATTTCAATTCCATTCTAATTCCAGTAAGAAATCTCACTTACTTTTCATTTTGATTCTCATTTGACGGAGGAATGAATTGTAGGAACGTTTTTTTTTTTTTTTTAGAAATGGAATAAATAGTAATTAACCTGAGATGTTTATTAGGATTTAATTTTGTCATTTTAACTTTATGATTAATAGTTTTTTTTTTTTTTGGATAAAATGATTAATAGATCTTAAACCATAGGATTTATATCTTCTTTTAAAGAGTAAACTTTACAAGAGTCCATGCGTTTTGTGCATGTAGTAATAATAACATTCCACATCTCCAACTCCATCCACCACTCTTATCTTTGCAGAGAAAAAGACCATCTCTTGTGAACGGTAGTCTCGAGTTCTCTTTGGGCTTTCCTCCTCCAACTGATTGAGTTCAACCATGTTTAATACAAATCCAGTATCAAAATGTCAAGACTATATATTGACATACATTTCATAACATTTTCAGTCTTCATTGCCACATTTGTGTGCCTGAATGAGTTATGCTTTTAAAGATTAAGAGACTAGACAAAGCAACAAAAAAAAAAGAGAGTGATGGTGATGTGAACACTTCGTCCATTCGTTGGCATATAGCAAAATGCTAATTTAATTATTATATTACCATTTCTCTCTCTCTTCCTGGATTTTTTTTTCTTTTCTTTTCGACTAATGATTCATGTAACTGAGAACCAAACTATTTTGTCCATTTGACGGAGGTTTTGTCAACAGAATGATTAATTAGATTCTGAGAGTGAATCCAACCAAATTGCATACAGTTTTTTAGATATTGCATACAATTACC
>JXTC01000184.1:363037-410451 GCA_002914845.1 Trema orientale
GTTTTCTCCTCTTATGGATCTCTCTCTCTGAGTTCTTGTCTTGCTTTTCTATTGCTCTTCTACCCATTCATCTGTTTCTGCCTAAATTCTATCACTCCTTGCTCTTCTACCTATTCTCTTTCTAAATTCTCATCTTATCCTACATCAATAACTTTTGTGAAGACTTGTATGTAGGGGCCAGGGAGCTTTATAACTCAGTTCATTGGAACCATTCCCTTACCATGCATCAGTATGTATTTGGCATTGCCGCATTGTGCTGAATGACCAAATAAATGAATAAAAAATTAGTTAAAAAGTGAGAGGAAATATTTATGTTCACTGAATCACTGGTCAGGAAGCAATTACTTCCACTCCCAATTATCTCTTAATTTTTGCCATGCCAGGTGCTACTTGGTTTTTGTATGTTTTACTGCTGCGAAGACAATTCAGTTGGAACATACTATTACTTGTTTTTTTTTTTTTTGTTATTTTAGAAGTATATCATTTCTGTATGCATTTATCCTGTTCGATCACCTGTTCTTATTTTATCTGTTATGGCACCAATGGTGTGACTTACCAGTTGAGAAAGTTGCAAAAGGCTTTGTTCTTCATTAACTTATGGATATATATGTACATCCTTTATTGTTTACTGATCTACTTAAGTTCTTTATCTTTGTTGCTTATAATATTAAAATCTTTCCTATAGGTTTAGCCCTGATCCAGAAACATCTATGGGCCTAGTGCAGCATGAAGGTGGGCCTTGTGGTGTCTTAGCAGCCATTCAAGTAATTTCTTGATTTCTCAGCATATTGGTTTCTTAGCTCACTGTAGTTTGATTCAAATTTTCTAGTTGACTTGTCCAATCCTTAAAATTTATGATATGGTGTATTGGATATGAACCAACATGAAGTTACATTTTTTTGATTTAAATATTTAAGTTATTGTTACACTTCTTACTAGAATTTGCTAAGTACACAAGTATACGTTAATGACTTGGTTTCAATCTTCAACCCACCTAATTCTGAGATTGAGTCAGTTCAAAATTCAATTTATTTGCAGAATATTTTGGAGCTTTAATCAATTTGAATTGTTTTATATGTCTATGTTTGTATGTTTCATATCAACATGAATTTTTCTTCATCTTCACAACTTCCTTCAAAGTTTTATTCCCTTTAAATCCATATCATTGCCAAAAGTGCACACTTGCAAATTTCTCTAACACAGAGGTTTGATTTAGCCCTCTTGAGAGCTTAGTAAAAGTTAGTCTACAGTTGGCACACTTCTAGGAACGACTCATGTTGATACTTCCTCAAGCAAATGATACCGTAAATTTCAAGTGTTATTTTACATGGAAGGAACAAACAATCCTAGCTTTGTTCACTACTACCATGGCACATCACACACCACGATCCATGAAGGAGAAAATTAACTTTATGGTTTTCTCCTGTGCAATACATCATAGGTATTAACCTTTCTAAGAGAAAATACTCATCCTTCATATCTTATTATGTAGTAGAATCTACTACTTTAGATTTATACTTTTCCAGTTTGCTTTCACTATTCATCAGAGAGAGTAGTTTGTCTACTGAAGAATATTTGGATTCTCTAAAATTTGAAAGCAGTTAATTATTTGCTAGATAGATTTGTGATTTTTAATTTGCTGAAACTGGGCCGTAGCATTGGCTCTTGAGTCTTATTTGAGTTTCGTAATCTTTTTTTTATTTTTATTTTGATCTGGGGTCTCTCATAATTGCCTTTTAGCAGTTTCGATTTAGGAATTGAGATTTTATTAGTGCTGGAGTACTCAATGGGTGTCTATATGGAATGTTTCTCTTTCTATGTTATTAAGGGATATGTTTGGGGCCTCGAATATGTCACTGATATTCTGCTGGTATATGGTGTTTTAGTTACTGAGAGGGTTTGAATTTTCAGCTTAATGTGTATGTGTTTGTAAATTTTACTACTTATTTCGTGTTCTTAATGGTTAGAATTGGCAGGTAATGCTCCTTTATGTGTATCAAAATATGCGGCATAAGTTGTTTTGAAGATCTTTTAAGTTTTTAAATTTTTTATTTTTATTTCAAAAATATAAAAACTGATTTATCCTCTGAATGGCTACTCTGTGTTTTTACAGTTTGTCTCTTGTCATTTGTTCCCCCTAACTGTTAGTGACGTACACATGTATTGCATTGGCAATATTGTCTTACTTTAATTTCTTTTTTCCCATTTAAAATGCACATCTTATGATGAAAGTCTTGATATTTTGGGGTTTTTTTTTTTAATTTTTTATACTTAGTTTGTTATTGGTTCCTGCTATATAGTTATCTCTTGTTTTTTGTTTTTTAATGCAGGCTTTTGTTCTCAAATACCTTCTTTTCTTCCCAGAGGAATTAGGCAAAGTTACAAAAAATACGCCACAAACTTTGGCTTCAAGGAGATTATCTAATAGTGAATTTGTTGCATCAAACAATTTTGCTTCTCTTACTGAAGATGCAAAAGCAAGGTGATTAATCTTCATATGGTAATCTATTTGTCTGTTAAATTTTAGTTATAAGTAATGTAGATTTGTTGTACGTTCTGGAATAGCGTTGCTTCACACTCGTGCTAGAGGCTTAAGACCTTAATAGAAGGCCCAACCACCACACTACATGCGCATACATGTGTAAAGCCAATAATATGATCCGTTTGCACTTTCATGCCTGTTTGACATTTTGTTGTTGCTTGTTTATGCTTATTGCAAATGTAGTTGTGTATCTCTGGGTACTTTTCACTGTTCTTTGTTGATTAGTATTAGTTGTAGTAAAAAAATAAAAAAAATAAAAATTTATACGTGGTACCTTTTGTTTCCTGCGGTTATAATTGACTTTTGAATTTATTTTCACTGTGGTTGTGAAATTCGTGAATATCTTGGACATGGAATCATAATAAATAAGAAAAGCAATTCTTGGGAGTTTTAGATTTTGGAATCCTTGCTTTTATGAATTTTCTCTGGCGCTATATCCTCCGCATAATCTTTTCCCGACCCATACATAGAAATTTTATTTCTTAGACGACTCATTTTTGCAAAACTGAAGTTTAATACATTATTTCCCTGGCAAAGGTTTTTGTCCAATGACACATCCATAGCATTTTGACATAGAAATGTCATATTTGCATCTAGTGAACAGAATTTTTACTTTTTCTTTTTCCTTTCTTTCCCGGCTAAACCCAAATTAGCTGAGTTGGAGGTGGCTTTCAGGTTCCCGCTTTGATGTCAGTTGACTTTATGAGTTCAAAAGTAGTTCTTTTGCCTCTGCATTTCGTATGCTTTACTAAAATTATGTGATTGTCTGCATGACTAGCATTTATCTGTGTCAGAATTTTGGTTCTCATATTTTCAGGAATGATTAGGACACGTGCACGCAGGTTTATATTTTTTCTTCTTCATGTCAAAGGGTAACTAAAATATGTAGTTAAATTTTTTGACCAGAGCCTTGATTAGAAGTATTGGTGAGATATTGTTCGTATGTGGAAGTAATAAAAGGGCTGTTATTGCAACTTTGAGTGTTGTTGGACATAACTTAGAGGAATCTGAAGGCAACCTGACAGATGAGGTAAGCTGATTTTAGGATTACATTGGAGTACCTGTGTGGCCTTCATACGTCATTTTGGGCTATATTGAATATCAACTTTGTGATTGAAACTCTTTGTAGCACAGTTGTTTGGGCATTATATCTTACTCATTAGTGTAAGGTTTGTGCAGATCATGGTAAAAGCGCTTGAAGATCTTTCAATTGAATCAGCTTTGGATTTGCAGAAAGTGTTGAGAATTAATACATACACATCGCAAGCAAGTGCATTTCAAAAGCTTGAAGCAATGATTCCTGTTTTCCGGAGTCGAATGGGTGCTATGCTGTTCCTTATTTCAGCTTTACTTTCTCGAGGACTGGTATACTTTTTAGCTTGATACTCTCCTAGCTTTCCATCTGGACCTGATTTTGTTGTTCATAAGGGAAATGGGTGAGAAAATTGCTTGTTAATTGTTGTACTTAGAGGAATTATTTGCTTTCATTATTTGCCTAAATATAAGAGGTGGGATGGGCTGTCTTGTGCGCTTGAAAATTGTATTTGGTATCTTTGGCTTCCCCTGGTAATGTTAGTTAAAGGTGACAGTTGGATTTGTTGGCCTTGCAAAAGTTTGTGCACTCTCGACCTACAATGAACTGCTGGTTGAATTATTGCATACAGTTAATAGTTCTGATGTAGGATAAGATGAGAATTTAGAAAGAGAATAGGTAGAAGAGCAAGGGGTGATAGAATTTAGGCAGAAACAGATGAATGGGTAGAAGAGCAATAGAAAAGCAAGACAAGAACTCAGAGAGAGAGATCCATAAGAGGAGAAAACTCAATAATCGTTTATTAATTCATCATAATCTCATAATCTGAAAAGTAATTACATAGCTAAGCCTATTTATAGATAGGCAATTGGACACAACTAGGAAAGTAGACAAATTCTAGAAACTAATAGAAACAGGAAACATAAATCTAGTTACCCAAAATTAAATAATACCTAATAATAAATCTAAATAATAATAATAATATAATTTCCTAATATAATATATTCCATGTCTACATCAAGTTCTTTCCAAAACTACATTCTTTAAATTTCTTGATAGCTTTTGACAGTCTCAGACGAAATGGTCCATTTATTATTTCACGAGTCAGCAAATTTTCCTGCATTTTCTCCTTCCCCATCACGAGTAATGCTTTGAAATTATTGCTTTTGTAGGATTCTGTTCAAGCTGACAGGGATGATCCTAGCTTACCTCTAGTCACTGCTCCCTTTGGACATGCCTCTCAGGTATATGACCACATATCATAAAGAAATTATTCATCTGATTTGGTGCTTCATTAATGCCTCTGATTTACTATTATTGTTTGTGAAACATGTAATTTTCTGCAACAGGAAATTGTGAACCTACTGCTCTGTGGTCAGGCAGTCCCCAACGTGTTTGATGGAAGGATGGATTTAGGCGGTGGTATGTCCTTAAAGGGCATATCTAGAACTGTGGAAGTTGGTTTCCTCACTCTGCTGGAATCCCTAAATTTCTGTAAGGTTGGTCAATATCTAAAATGCCCAAAATGGCCAATATGGGTTATTGGAAGTGAGTCCCATTATACAGTCGTATTTGCCCCTGATACTTCTGTTCAAGATGAGAATGAACTGGAAGAAAGGGAATCACAAATTCGAAAAGCTTTTGATGCACAGGATCAGAGTGGTGGTGGTGGTTTCATTAGTGTGGAAGGCTTCCACCAAGTCCTCAGGGATACGAATACAAAACTTCCACCTGAGAAGGTCGACCACCTCTGCAGCACAGGTTTTATTGTATGGAGTGAGTTCTGGCAGGTAATCTTGGATTTGGACAAGAGTTTGGGAGGCCTGAAGGATTCAACAGGTTTAATGGGTAAGAAAGTTTTTGAGCTTTACCATTTTAATGGGATTGCAAAATCTGATTTGAATGGTAGCCAAGTAATCTCCGGAGAGACTCCAGTGCAAAGACCTAGACTGACCAAATTGAGGGTCTCAGTTCCCCCTAGGTGGACTCCCGAGGAATACATGGCAGATGTGACAGTGTCCTCTAGTTCTGGTGGAAATGAATCCAGAGGAAAGGAAAATGAAGCGGCTAAACCTGAGCCTCCTCAGCATGCCCCTTTGGTGGACTGCATAAGAACACGTTGGCCCCGTGCTGTTTGCAATTGGTTAGGGGATCCACCTAGCATAGTCTGAAATATTTTATACTCTTGGAAATGCTTTGTGGTGCTAAACCAAGCACAGTGAGGCACACTAGTGGAAACAAACGTAGATGCAGCAGCAAAGAGATGGGCTTCTGTGGTTTTGGAGTCGGACCCTCAGCCGCACAAAAGAGGGTTAAATTTACAAGGTTTTTCAGTCTTAAAAGTATGTGCATAGCACCAATCATTTACTTCTATCCATTCAATTCGATTTTGATATGTCAGTCTAACTATTAAAGGTGAGGATTCTGTAATATTGTTGTAAGTCGAAAGTGTAAAATCGATTCATAAATGACTTGTTGTTCAGGGAATTTTTAGTTATTGGAATTGTGTAATAAACATCGAGTCCGTTTCGCGTTGGAATTGTTGTAGACTTGTATTAGTAGAATTTTCTCCATGTGATGTTGAATAGTGAAGTTGTTTGGGTCTAATATGGTAGATATTACATCCTTGATCCTTGACCATGATAATATGGTCGTCATTGTTGTAATCACTATCATCATGATTAACATCGGCTGTTAAAACTAAATAAAAAATAGTCATATACAAGTTTAGTATTTTACTACCTTTTCTCATTTCATATTCTGTGTCTCAAATAGTTTTTCTATTTGCTTATAGATGGGTGATAAAACAATATGGTTAGCCAACATCTAATTTGAGGAAAAGAGAGACTATTCTACTCTCTAGTTTTAGTGTTTAGACATGTGGATTCTACAATAATTTGTTACAAAAATTATTTTTAAATAGTTTATAAAGTAAGTAAACGTAGCTTGTCTTTTGAATTTTTGGCTGTTTTCTTAGAAGGAAAAAAAATTCCACTTAATATAATCAGAAGGAAGCGAAAATGAAAAAAAAAAAAATGACAAATAAACTCTTTTGGCTTATTCTATTTATTTTTCTTATGAGAGGATATAAGGTGGATTGAAACCATTTGTCCCCAACGTATATCCTCTGTTTCAATAATTTCTTCTATGTCTCACCAATTATAGAGAAATGAGGTGGAATGGACCTTTTGAAAATGAGTTTTGATAAAATGCTTATGTTTTAAATCTTTTTAGAAAATAGTCTATAATTTCTCCTATGTCTCACCAATAATATCAGAGAAATGGGGTGAAATGAACCTTTTTAAAGGTGAGTTTTGACAAAATGCTTATGTTTTAAAACTCTTTAGAAAATAATCCTTTTTCCCAGTCGAGTATGATGTTGAGTGTGGTCGAGTATGGTGTTGAACATGGTCAAATATAGAGTTGAGTGTGGTCGAGTATTATCGAGAAATACTACTTTGCAAAGAAATTAAAAACATAGTTCTTTATGCAAAAAGTATATTTTAAAGAGAAATTTACGTCTAGTACATATTTTTAAAACTTATTTTCATAAATACTAGTTTTTAATTTTTCTTTCAAAAATTACCCCTTTTTTTGGTCCACATTTTATATGCAAAATATGAGCGGTCTACATTTATAATGTAAATTTATCGATAAGGTATACATTTTATGTGTAAAATATGAACAGTATACATTCACAATGTAAATGCTTACCATGGTTTACATTTTTCATTATAAATTTTACATATGCTATACAATTTAAAATATGTGTCAATTTCTAATGTAATTTTTATTCATAAAATGTAGACCACGGTATATATTTAATGCATGAAAATATCATTAGTGTAATTTTTATTCATGAAATGTAGACTGCATGAAATGTATACCGTGGTATACATACATTTCATGTGTAGAATACTTGTGGTCTATATTTCTTCAAAAACAGAGGGTAAGAGAGAGAGGATTTTCGGCGAAGGCTGAGAAAAGAGAAGAGAAAAAGTTTCTTGTAACCTCACACTTCTCATCTCATGTCCCGGTATTCCAAAGGATCAAGAAGGTGTTCTTGATCATTTTCTAACGAAGGATTCAACTTGGTGCCCACTCACCTCATAAACCAAGAGCAGTAGCATAGACAAGAAGATCTATGATTAGAGATTTGATCACTGTCAACAGAGAGATCAAAGAGGAGTACGCTACAAGAGGTAAACCCTAAATCTAATCTCTAGGGTTTATAGATCTAAATTTGATTTATGTCATACATGATCATGTATATGATATATGTATGTTCTATGGTTATGAGAACTGTTTTCATGTAAAAATTTTAAAACCTAAATCTGCTAATTTTTCCTCTGCGTTCATAATGTGTTCATGTGTTTTAGTTTAGTATCCATGCATGTATGATTTTTTCTAAGTGTTAGGTCAATTTCTAGCACAGAGATGTCGAGAAAATGGACCTGGATGAACTGATAGGTTCCTTACAAACTTATGAGCTGAATCTGAAACACTAGGATAAAGGCAAAAATACAAATAGTATTGCCTTAAAGACAGCTGGTGCACCTGAACTTGCCACCATAGATGAGTTGGATAATCTTGATGAAGAGAAGGTAGCTCTCCTTAGTAAGAACCATGCTAAGTTTCTTAGAGGGAACATGAAGAAACCAAGTTCAAGAACAAAAGAGAAGCTGCACTCTCAAAAGGGTAGCACTAGAAACACTCATAGTAATACCACTTATCCTCAAAATAACAAGAAAAATAAGGAACAAGAGAAAAAAAGTAAAGAGATACAGTGTAGAGAGTGTGAAGTATTCAGACTTATCTAAGCTGAGTATGCAAACACTTTCAACAAGCAAGCAAAAGTCATGAATGCTATTTGGAGTGATTCCGAGGAAGAAAAAGAGCGAACAGAAAACGAGAATAAAGACTTCACTGTTAATTTGCTGGCATTTACTATCAAACAAGGTCAATCTCTGAAGATGAAGTCTCAAATTTAGATTCCTTGTCGATATCTGATAATTTAGATGAAGAAAGTGAACAACAAAATGTATATACTAGAATATATACTTAGTGGGTTTCCTCTACTGCTAAAATTCTGGCTCTCGAGAAGAAACTAGTTGTTATTGAAGCTGAAAAACAAAAAACTGAGGCTGAGAATGTTCAGTTGACGACTGAGATTGACAAATAGAAGAAATTGCTTCAGGAAACTGCAGAAGAGTTGACTAGAAGAGTTGACTACTGCTAAAGAGAAAATTAAAAGGTTTACCTCTGGTTTTGTTGCTCTAAATGATGCTCTGAAGACACGAAGAAAAGCCAGGTGACAAGACTAGTTTAGGATTTTTCGAAGGTCAATCATCTGGTACTAAAGACATCATAGTTCACACATAATCCTCAGATTCTATGAGCTCCCTTCAATCTCAACGTTTTATTCTAGTATGTCACTTCTATGGCAAAAGAGGTCATAAAAGGCCAAAATGTTTCAAGCTAAACTTTTATTTTCAAAAGCTGTTGCAACAAAACTTAAGACCTAGTCTTGAAGCACTTCTACAGCTAGATACAACATGTCATGGGTGCCTAAAGCTGACATCACATTCAAAAGTGTATAAAAAGGGGTATTATGAAATAAAAATAAAAAATAAGTATTTTTGAAAATATGGTTTTAAAAATAGGTATTTATAAATTTTAATTATATTTTTTATTGGTAACTCACCTATAATTAGGGAGTTCAAAAAAATCGGTGTACTGCGAAAATCGGCCGCACCGCACTGAAATCGGTGGTTTTTCTTCATTTACAGTTGGTGATGGTTTGGAAAATCACCAAACCGACTGGTGTGGTGTGGTGCGGTGTGCGGTTCTAGCCGAATTTAGTCGGTTTCAAACCGAACTGGTAGAGAATGTGTAATATATATATATTTGTTATAATTTATATATAGTTGATTACAAATAAAAATGGCCCAATTCAATATACGTAAGCACAAATAAACACAAAGCCCATTTTCTCTATAGTTCCTCTTCACACAAGTCACCCCACTCACTTACTCAAGTCTCATTGTCTCAACACTCAAACTGAAAGTCTCAAATTGCCGCAGCCCTCCCACTCACTCTGTCTCTCTCTCTTCTCTTCATTCATAGCAGCCGCCAGCCAAGTCTTTGATCTCGCCATCAATCTCTCTCTCTCTCTCTCTCTCTCTCTCTCGTCATCTCCATCTATCTCTCGTCATCGGGCAGCAGTTGGTATTTCCTAATCTAACAACGCTAAGGCCACTTGGGATTACAAGTGAATTTTTGTGGGACTATAGTTGGATGATACCGATTGCTCCATAATTTGTACAAAATGCATAAATTTCTATTAGGCTTTCTATTGTTATTATTGGACTATTCGTTCCAAAACTCTGTAAATGTAGGGTATCGTATTTAGTCAAATAGCGAGAAAGAACAACAAAAGAGTGTGATAATTCTAGGGCTCCCACTCAGGCATTTCGAGATTGACAATGTCTATGGTTGCCCAAAGAATGGCGCTCTGGGAGGAGGAAGATAAAACGAAATGCTGCCTCAGGTAATAATAAGGCAGCTGTTTTCAGAGTTTTTATTAAACAATTTTTTATGTTTCTGAGTTTCATCATATATCAGAGAGAAAAAGCAAAGATTCAAGCTTGGGTTAATCTCCAAAATGCAAAAGCAGAAGCTTAATCAAGAAAGCTTGAGGTATTTTTCTCTTTCTCATTCTCTAAAGAGGGTCTAGTGCGGGTTTCCATTAGGCTAATATTGTTTAACCATGTATATGAAGTTTCCTCCAATGCACTCTTGACATGATTTGTTTAGTCTAATCGAGAGATTAGTGAATGCCTGAACGGCATTTGGCTTCTTTTCTTTCTTTTTTCCATTTTTTTTTCTTTTTTAGCCATTTGGCTTGAACCATATATAGATACTTGATCTACTTTCAGTCGTGAATCTCTCTATGTCATGTTAAATTAAGCTTTCAAATCCATATGTTGTAGTACATACTTTGACCCCTCAGCTGAAAGTCGAGAGACTCGAGACTCCATAGTTGTCCTACTCCTATATCCTAAGCTAGAAATATTCTGTTCCACTACTAAATTATTGCTGACCAAATATTCTGTTCCACTACTAAATCTTCGCAATGGGTATTGAGGTATAATATTTGTGTCTAATACTTTTTATTTTCCGAGCATTGAAGTGTTATGAAGTTTGAAGTCTTTGTTGGTGTTGTAACTTGTTCTACTATTAAGCTATTTTAGACTTGTAGTTTGTTGTTTGTTATTTATTTTAAGACGATCTAGATATTGGATTTCGATTGGGCTGTAACTTAAATTTTAAAATTCCTGTGATGCTTTGATTTGGTTTTAGCTTTTTATGATTTATATTTGAGATGGTTTATAATTATTTTTGGTTTAATTTTTGGATTTAGAGTTACTTTGGTTAATATTAAAAGATGTGTTATATTTTTTTTTTGTTTAAAAAAAGAGATCTTTTTTAAAAAAAAAAAAATAAGAAGGCCTAATTTGTTAAAGCCCAAGCCCATCACTAACCGTGGAAACTTCTCATATCGCAACGTAAAGTGTAGGTGCGGTCTGGTAAGTTTGGATCAACCGTGACAGATCACACGATTTAGTGATCTAGCAAAACCGTATATGCGGTTTGGTCAGCATGTGGAGGTTTCAGACCGCCCAGACCAGACCGTGAACACCCCTACCTATAATATCATGACATTTCATGATAATTTAATATCTCAGCCTAATGCGCTTTTCTTATAATTATTTTTGTCTTCAATTTGGATTCGAATCCAATCACCATTAGGCAAGGTGGTTGGTCAAAGGGCTGTTTATTTTTGCTCAATTTAGTGTTAGTCAGGGGCTGTATAACTCTCTCTCTTTCTCCTTCAAAAAAAAAAAGAGAAAAGCCTCTCTTTTTCTTCTCTCTCTCTCTCTCTCTCTCTCTCTCTTAAGCTGTGATGTGGCAAAAAATTGATAGGTGCGACAGGGATTGGAACATGTTCGGGGACATTGGATTTTATTCCTTTCGACTCCACTGGGTTTTCATTCAAAATCAAGCCTTATAGACGTTGCTCTGAAAACAATCGAAACTCAAACTCGCCGCCTCAAATTTGTACCAGACAGATTCTCCCAAACTTATCCTTACAGGTACAATCCCCCATAATAACACTTTCTCTATTTTTTTAATTTAAAAAAAAAAAAACAAAAGCAGAAGAATCCCAATAGCTACAGTTTGAATCTTTGATTGTTTTATTTATTTATTTTCATTTTAAGATTTTTTTTTCTCATTCTGATAGTAGTATATGACTATTTATTGTACTCGCTCCTCATTGTTTGGCCTTGATGCTTTTTATTTTTAAACAAAATGCTCTATTGAAAATTAAGTTGGTTATTCCCCTATTTTATTCAATTGGTGTATGTTGTTCAGTGTTAAGTTGTAACAACTCCGTTTTTGGTTTTGTAGCTTAAACATTGTTATGCAGTATCGGATAAGACTTGATTTGATATTCTGCTGAGTTAAGTGAGAAGCAAAATGCATATGAGAAATCTATACTATCTGAATCCTAAACTCTATGATGGCCTCCTCCTATCATTGCCATCCCTTCAATTTCAAATTCAATACTTTTGTCGAAACTTTTCTCTCTGGTCAATGAAGAAGGACCCTGATCTCGAATCGGTTCTCTCTAGAAACCGCAGATGGATTGTCAATAATCAGATTAAGAACATAGTTATTCGCTACCCGAATCAGGTAGTGCCAATAAGATACCTCCAGAAGAAGTTTAAGACTCTTGATCTTCAAGGAAGAGCTCTCAATTGGGTCAAGAAGTACCCTTGCTGCTTTGAGGTCTTTCTCCAACATGATGAGTATTACTGTCGGCTAACAAAGAGGATGATGGCTTTGGTGGAGGAGGAAGAGACTGTCAAGGATATGCAAGAACCGGTGATAGTAACGAGACTGGCGAAATTACTGATGATGAGCTCGAATCACAGGCTCAATGTTGTTAAACTTAATGAATTGAAGCGGACTTTTGGGTTTTCTGATGATTACCTGATTAGGATTGTGCCCAAGTACTCGGATTTGTTTCGAATTGTTAACCATGGTGGGAGGAGGAGTTCAATGGAGATTGAGCTTGTCTCTTGGAACTCTGATTTGGCGGTTTCAGCGATTGAGGCCTCCGCTCGTGAGCAGGAGGGGGTTGAGCCTTGTTTCCCGTGTTCGTTGCCTTCAACTTGGGTGAAGTCTTGGGAAAGATTTCGTGAATTCAATTCGACCCCTTATATTTCACCGTACTTGGATTGTAGACAACTGGTGGAGGGATCAAAGGAAATGGAGAAGAGGACAGTGGGATTGGTGCATGAGCTCTTGTCATTGACTTTGTGGAAGAAATTTTCGATATTGAAGCTCGGACATTTTAGGAGAGAGTTTGCATTGCCGGAGAAATTGAACGTTTTGTTGCTCAAGCACCCTGGTATATTCTATGTTTCGAATAAGTATCAGATCTATACTGTACTTCTTAGAGAAGGTTATAAAGGATCAGAATTGATTGATAAGGATCCCCTTGTTGTGGTGAAGGAGAAGTTTGGAGAGCTGATGCAGGAAGGGCTTCACGAATATAATCGAAGGCATTATCTGGAAAATTTAGAAAAGAAGAGAAGGAAAGGAATGGTTTTGGGTACACATAAAAAAATCAAAGACCGAAGCTCAGAAATTTCTGATTCGGAGGACCAGGAAGACAAGCTGGGAGGTTTATTTGATCCAGAAGAAAGAAAACGTTTTTATAAAGTTCTCTTTGATGATGATACTCCGTGATTTATAGCTGTGGTATATATCAGCATTTGCTCCTATCAAAGTTCTGCAGTTCTTGTTCTTAAGCTTAGAGATTGCAGTTTTCTAATGCTTTGTTTTGGATATCGTTGATGGTTTGAATAGCAGTAGCCATTGGGATAAGGGAAGAGGTGCTTGTTGTGCTTCTGTTTCTATACTGTTGAGATAGATATTGAAAGCAGAATACACTGTCAGGTTTAAGAATCTTCCTTTCAGTCTTCAGGTTGCTTATTGTGCTTCAGTTTCTATGCCACTGAGATAGATCTTTTCTATGCTTTGTTTTCAACCATGTTTTAATTCATATTCTCATTATTTATGAATCAGAAACTTTGACCAAGTTCTTTGATTTGGATATCTTTGATGGGTTTCCAGCATCAGCTTTCGTAATTTGGTTGAAGGAAGGGTTCCTTGCTTGTTGTACTTCTGTTTTTATACCACTGAGATGGATATGAAAGCAGAAGAATACATATATGGCGAAAGCCAGGTTTGAAAAACCTTCTTTGTAGTCTTCAGTTCTCGTGGGAACACCTCAGTTTACGGTTTTGTATCGTTTTAGACTTAAAGGTAATAACCTTGCCGGGAAAACTCTAGCCATTTTCAATGTATGTTAGCACTAGCTCCCTGTAAGACGTGAATAAATTTTTTCGTCGCCAGTTGGCTGGATAATGATCCCTTCTTAAAAGTTGTTTACTTAGTTATATACACAATATTATTTGTCAACCAAAACAGCCTTGAGTCAAGTTCTATAGTCTCTGTATATTTTGGTTGCTAACAATTATATGCACCAGGCTTCAATAAAACCAATCAAGACCTGCTGTAGATTTGTGTGTAATATGTAAGGATGAATACTCTGTTGAAATAGTGTGGTTTTCCTTTTACACGAAGGAATAAGGTTCTTGATTTAGGGGCTACAATCTATTTCTCATTAATAATTATTATGATATCCTTGCAAGTCTTTGCAGGTTTATTGGTTTCAGATACACCTTATATTTAGATGTTTCCTGTAGCGCTGAGCCAGGGGACTTTCCACCTTTGTACTTAAAATTTCATTCAGCATGAGAAAGTTTCAAATATGTTATGTTAATCTCGTCATAATGCTATGTTCAGCCACGAATTGTTTGCTAAATAATTTTACTTGGCTGAATTTGCAGACTGAAAGTATGATCTTTCTAGTTGCACTGGTTGGCACTGGTTTATCTCGTGAAACAAACATAGAAGGTTATGACAACTTTGTCTCTGCCACCGCGTCAGCAGCTCAAATCTACAAATTCATCAGGAAGGTGTATGACCTGAATACTGTCTATGCAATCTGTGCATGTGTTTAAAGGAGGGGAAAAGATTTTTTTTTTTTGAATGTTGTTAAATAGTGATTTTATAATGATATTTTGGTACTTATATCAGGAGCATGCTGTTGATACTTTTATAGGAATAACACCTAAGTTTTCACTTTGATGGTGAAATTTGCAATAAAATCGAGGAAAATGAACTTAATAGAGGGAAAGTGGATAATCTTGATCTCCTTTGACTGACGAGCATCTCTAGTCAATCTGACAGAGACAATTGAAGGTGCACTTACTCATAGTAAATGTGTAGGTTCATTATTTTAGAAGTATATCATTTCTGATGCATTGTCCTTTTCCATTACCTGCTCTTATTTTATCTGTTATGGCACCTAGGGTGTGACTGACTCCCCAGTTAAGAATGTTGCAATAGGTTTTGTTCTTTATCAGTTTTATACATATCCTTTCATGTTTACGGATCTACTTGAGTTCTTTATCTTTGTTGCTTATAATATTAAAAATCTTTCCGATAGGTTTGGCACTGATCCAGAAACATCTATCGGCCTAGTGCAGCATGAAGGTGGGCCTTGTGGTGTCTTAGCAGCCATTCAAGTAATTTCTTGATTTCTCTACATATTGGTTAGTTGGCTTGGCTTACTGTTCTTTCATTTTGTTTTTCTTGCTGACGTGTCTATTCCTTTCGAAAAATTCATGATATGGTGTATTGGAAATGAACCAACATGAAGTTACCTTTTTTGCTTTGAAGACACAGGTTTTTGCTACAATTCTTACTAGAATTTGCTAATTATGCAATTATTACTTCAATGACTTGGTTCTCAATCTTCAACCCACTTGATTCTGAAATTGAGTCAGTCAAAAACTCGATTTATTTGCAGAATATGTTGGAGCTTTAATCAGTTCAATTTGTTCCGATTGTCTATGGTTATACGTCCCAGCTGAACATTATTTTCTTTCATCTTCACAACTTCCTTCAATGGTTCTTTTATTTCTCTGTAGCTATGAAGTCCAAACCATTGGAAAAATTTCTCTCTACCGACTTCCTTTAGCATGGAATTTTGGTTGAGCCGTCTTGAGACCTTTCTTGGCTCAAAAGTAAGTCCACGGTTGACACACTTTCGGGGCACGACTCTTGTTAGGTAAATACTTCCTCAAGCAAATTATATGATTGATCTCCTTTTGTAGGCATTGTTTTGATTGTACACATTTTATCTGCATTTAGTTTTCAGATCTCTAGCACATTGTAGAAACCAGTGTGTAATCTTCGTCTTCACCTGAACGAGAAGAATAAAGCAGAGGTCATTACTCAAAAGTCAAATCCCTTTGGACAAGTGAATACATCTCTATATGGAATAAAGAAGACAGGCGAACGAACGAACAAATGAACGAAGGCGACGAAAGAGAAGTTAGATAAAGGCGAATAGGAAGGTCCTCTTGCTGGAACTAAAATTGCTAAGAGTTGAGCACACTTTTTCCCTTTAGAAATTCTTCAAAACATTATCCATGGATTTGAGCCGATCATTCTCTTCTCCATGGCATAGTCGAGGTCGTCTTCTGTAAGTACTATTTTCCATTTCCTTTAAATATCGAGGGCTCATATTTTTCTTGATCAGCCGAGTATTTGGGTGTTTTTACGTTTGTAACTTTTGATGGTTAAAGTTAGAGCGAGAAAAATGTTGAATAATATATATTTATTTTTATTATTTTTTTTCCTACCTACCCAAATTATGGTATCTAACGGCTGAAAAAAATACCTATTGATAAAAAAAATATATACATATTGGATTGGCAACCATGTATATACACACAAGAACATTCTGTAGACATACGAGAAATACTCTTACCTTCATCAGATAATGTCGGATATGCATGTTGAATTGCTTTGAACTTACGTTTGATAAATATGAATTAGAAAGTACTAGAAGAGTTTTTTCATGAATTAGAAAGTACTAGAAGAGTTTCTTTCAGCAATAAATCTCTCTTATATAATCGAGCAATGTAAAAGGGCACATATTAACATCAAACCTAGGGGTGTGGGATCCATATAAAAATCTTAATAGTGCGGAAGCCGCCTCTACGAGTATGTTGTACTAAGCATCACATATGCCCCTTAGGGGCATTTTCCATATATATTAAGACATTATGGGGTCGTTTGTTTTACTCATTTCATTCCATTTAAATGGAAAATCCATTAGAATGAGTGTTTGTTTCTATAATTTCAGATTTTTTATTCAAATGGTCTTTTGGAATGAATGTTTGTTTCAATAATTCAGTTTTTCTAGTTAAATGGTCCATTAGTTACATGAACTATTAGAATATGTTTTTGTGTTTTGAAATGAGAATGGAGCCTATGAGGTGTTTTTGAATGGTTCATTCTAATGTCTCTCATTCTAATCATATTCCATTCCACTTTATTTCAATTCAAATATCTCACATTCCAATTATAACTCATTCAAGAATTTCCATTTAAATATACTCATTCAAATGAGTGAACCAAACGGGGCCTATATTTTTATAACATTGCATATATGCATAAAATGAAAACATACATGCATGCGCGCACAGAAATATTCGAGGTGCTAGTGAAAGCTAAGATTAGTGCTTACTCGCGAAGAATGCAAATCATAGTGCATTTGTTGTTTAACGTAATGTTATTTTATGTTATTTCATTCTGCTAATTTCTACAATTTAGCGTATAGTACAAAAATCTTGCTCCAACATAATGATATTTGTTGTGTTAAATTTAGGATATGCTATATTTGATGTCATATATAATATCAAGTATAACATAATGCTAAATATATAATGCAACTTCGACTTTTTAATTATGAAAAACTTATTTTAGAAATATTAAAATATTTAATATCTCATTTTTCAATGTTTAATTAATTGTTTGTATGTCTTTTAATGCTTTATCAAGGTGTTTTTCATACTCAATCAATTACAAAATTAACTTATCTAATTAACCAATAAAAAAGTGAAAAAATAGCATTTAAATAGTTTTGTGCATTAGAGTGAAAATTTAAATTTGGCACATTTCGCTACCTTTTTGTGTGTGTCAAATATAACACTAGTAATAGCATTTGCCATTTGCATTAGAGATGTGGTCTTGCATCGTGGAAATGCCAAAGCTAATTCCAAAGACAGATTTTCACCTTTTGACTAATCGAATCATCGAATTTCCGAAATCGCATACAATTACACCACTTACAGACTTAAGAGGAAGCAGCAAACTAGTAATCATAAAAGCAAGGATAAGAGCCACTTTCACCACTGTGGGACCCACTTTCGGACCTTACGCCATGTGGCCAAATAAACGGTAAAACAGATGGTAAGAAATTCGCCGTGTAACACGTATACGGGAAGATCATGTAAGGGTCACGTAGTTCGCATATGACGTAATTGGGCTTCCTGCAAGTTGTCGTGGGCCAAGGCCGAGTTTATCCCAGACCCTGGATGGGTTCGGCCCAACCAGACCCTTACCCCGACAACTGAGGGTCGGAAGCCTTAAGGGTCTTCCGACGGAAGACCACTGTGACAGCGCACAGTTCCAGACCCAGACAGTGCATTTAATGCGATCCTGGGTAGGTGTGCGCATCGAGCCGGATGTCCTGACAGAACGGCGGGTTGTCAAGTTCCCTCCCTGTCGAGCTCAAGACAGGGGCGGCAACAGGGGTTAGGTCACATCAATTAGAAGAAATTGCGATAACTTTGGCCCGTAATTTCCGGTTCGGGTCATAATGAGGAAAGGTACTTGATCCTGGGATTGCGAACCAACAGTACTCCGATCCCGGGAGCATAAATACAACCCGTATCCTTTTAAACAGATAGAAAAAAAAATGTCTTACGAAAAAAGAGATTACTTAATCCTCTCTGCGAAACATATATCTAACTTAAGCATCGGAGAGTCTTTGCAGGTGCCGACCCCCGTCTCCCCTAATTCAACTTGGAGTCAGCAGTAATCCGAGATAGCAGAGACACGTGACTCCCCTAATTCAACTTGGAGTCAGCAGTAATCCGAGACAGTAGAGACACGTGACAGTTGGTAAGAATTGTGCCAACAACCACCTTGACAGAATACATACATTATCGTATTTCATGCATTACATTACCTCTCTCATAGTTAGAAACAGCAAAGTAAAAATACTTATTAGTTATTAGATGGTAAACTTTTTATCGGTTCCAAATATAGATCTCACTTTCATATTAAGTGAAACGTCATTAGTGGTGAGATTAAACAAGGAAAGAAAAATATGCTTATAAGTCACTAGTTTGACCACTTGCCAGTATTAAACCTAACAAATGAAAAAGGAATAGTCAATAATAGTCAAACGGATACTTGACTAAGGTATTCATAATTCTTCTTTATATGCAATCTTCTTTACTGAAAGATTGTAACATATTAATTGTAGAGATTATGGAGTTGTTTAATACCGTATATCTTCTTCTCTTTGATACTACCTTTTGCCATCTTTCTTCGATTTTCAGCGTTCCCAAACGTAGAAATACCGAAAATGGAAAACCACTTCACCCGAATCTCCCACCAGAAGCCGTACAATTTTACTGTACGTAATTCAAAATATAGAAGATTTTTTGACGTCAATACATTAGGACATGATCTATTGAGGTATTACAAATGGACATGAAATTCGAGTTCATTAACGATAATATGAGGATCTCAAAAATAACAAATTCTTAGGACCCTGGAGAGCCAAAATTCCTTCATAGAAGTACCGTCACTTTTTAGCTATGAGATGATATCAAAATCTGACAATAACTGGAAACAAGAAGGATGGAAATCAAGGATTCACTATAATTAATGCTCAAATTGACCATTATTTCCCATTTTCGTGACAAGAATCCTTCAATTTGATTAGATCTCATAATTCAAATAAAAACTCGGTGTATTAATTGTTGTATAGTGGAGTATGATATTAAATCTAGTTGAGTATGGAGTTGAGTATATTTAAATATTGTCGAAAAAACTACTTTGCAAAGAAATTAAAAAAATATATATACCTTTTTGTAAAAGTGTGCTTTAAAAGAGGCACTTTTGTCAACTCATCTAAAAAGAGAAATTGAACTCACTTCATTGACTCTTTTGAAAAAGAAAATTATTGGGTAGAAAAAAAAATAGCATACCCACTTCATATTAGGAGTATTTAAAATAACCGCCAAACCATCCAATCTAATCCAAACCGCACTGAACCATACGGTTTCTCTTCTTAAATAGCTGGTTACATATTAGAAAATATGAAAACTGACTTAGCCGGTTTGGTTCTTAGTTTTGGACATATTCGGTCAAATTCAAACTGAACCGGTCAGTAAGTTTGTATATATATATATTTAAAAAAAATGTATATGTATATTAATAGTTAAAAATTTAAGCTCATTTATTTTAATTGAGTAGTGATTACACTTAGCTTATTTAAGACTATATTACTTAAAGACTCTTATGATATTTTAGACTTTAAATTTTGTTGTTGTAATGCGTTTAAGAATAAGGACTTTACATTTGCTCTTCAATTTTGATTAGGTTCTAAATTGTAACTAAAATTTAAGTTTACTAGGACTTTTGATTTGATTGTAACTTTTAATTATGTTATAGTTTTATTTTATATTTGGATTTTATATTTTAGATGAAGTATAAATATGATATGAGCTAAGTTGATATTGTATTAATTTTTCAAACCAGCCGCAAAAATATAGGTGCGGTCTGGCCGATTTGAATCGATCAACTCAAACCGCACAGATTGGTGAACTGACCAAACAACATATTTGGATTGATTTCTTGATTCGCAATTTAGACCGGCTATGAATACCCCTACTTTACATTAGTAAAATTCACTACGAGACCAACTTATTTCATTCATGAATGCCCAAGGAAGATGGATATACCACAAAGGTTACACTTGGTGTTCTCAGCAGCTGATGTTGACTTTATTTTAGGAATCCCCATTGATATTGCTAGCGGACCAGACCTATGGATTTGGACCCTAAAGGCGACGGGTAATTTCTCAGTCAAAACAGCTTACTCTTCGGTTAATTCTAATCGGTTTAGTCAAATTCAGATTGATGAGGCACTTTGGAGCCGTCCACCTAAAATTTAAACTGCTATGGTGGAATTTGATGTGGAATACAATCCCAGTTAAGTCGGTGCTTACATGCACTTCCCCTCCCTTACCTCGCTGGATTGCCCTTTGTGCAATGGATTGTGCAACGGACCTCAAGAGAGTGAAATTCATCCGTTCCTCCACTGCCGGGTTATCTGCCCCTTATGGTTCATGTTGTTGGGATCTGACTAACCCAGATTCACCGCTTCTAGGATCTTACTTCAATGAATATCAGAGAAATAAAAACTGAGAATAGAAACAATCACTACAACACAAGAATTTAAGTGGAAAACTCCTGAAAATAAGTGTTAGAAATCCTTTTACGAGCCTTTTTGGGCTTTCTTCTATTACGGGCTTTTATATCTTACCAGCCCCAACTTCATGGGGCTTATATCAAAATGGTCAAATCTTGGAGAGAAAAACTGCATGGTTTATGCCCCATTTTTCAAACTCGGTTTAAGTAGGTGTCCTTTTTTTCATTTTCAATCTCCTAATGACTGCTTTACCCCACAAATAGAAGAAGGTGAAGAAGTACTGTTATCATCTCTCACCTCATCAAATGCCTCTTTCATTCTTCCCAATCACATGGATTTTCCTTAAATGAACTATTCCCGATATTGTCAGAAGTCTTTGATTTCAAATCGCATTGTCAAGGAAAATGATTATCGACAATGCAATTCTAGAACCAAGTAGAATTTGAAATCAGTCTTCATTCATGATTCATCAAGTTCTTCCCAAAATTCCTAGATCCTATCCACTTTGACTTCGTTTGGTATGCAGGATAGGATAGGATAGGATTGGACTATTTTAAAGGATTGGATTGGATTGGATAGGATAGAATAAGATTGAATTATAGTCCAATCCTATCCTATGTTTGGTATGCTACTTTTAATTAGGATAGGTGTGTTTCATAGTTTTAGGTAAATAACGAATTTTGAGATTTGATTATATCAAACTTAGAAAAATACCACTTTTAAAAATAATTTAGAAATGTACCATTTTTAGAAATCAAATTTTGTAAAAATATCATTTTTAAAAACTTATTTCCAAAAATACCACTTTTAAAAAAATATTTTGAAAAATACAACTTATAAAAAAATATTTTAAAAATTACCACTTTTAAAACTTATTTTTGGAAAATGACATTTTTTTGTAAAATTATTTGCAACAATACCACTTATAAAAAAATATTTTGAAAAATACAATTTCTGGTTTTACCACTTTTAAAAGTTAATTTCGAAAGTACCATTTATTACTACTTCAAAAATATTCTATTATTTTTGATCAAATTCATAATCCCTTCCAATCCCAAATTCTCAAGAGGATAAGATTATCCTCTTCTAGGGGGATTATTTTTGGAGTGGATTATTTTAATCCAATCCAATCTCTCTCATATACATGCACCAAACATGGGATTAATTTAATCTAATCCAATCTCATCCTTATCCTGCATTCCAAACGTGGCCTTGTTCTGATTCTTTGTTCTTGCTTTTAATTTGCCCCTTTTTTTTTATGTCTCATTTTATCTTTGTTTTGTTTGAATTTTAGATGTAACCAGATTTTATTTGACTAGGAAATTAGAATTATGATGTGTGTTGATTCATTAATTTGAGAGTTTGAATATTTGAGTCGACAAATTAGGTTAATTGATGTTGATTTAAAATTTTTTAGAAGGAGAATTGATTTAGTTGCAATATTTGTTTGAAATTTTTTCTTTTGAAATCATGTTTACAGCAAGTCTGCTTTAAATTTTTAATATGTTCTTATTTCTTGTCAATCTGCACTTATGGTGTATAGCTTGTTGATTAACACTTTGATTTTCATAATTGTAGCTAGTGTTGAGTCTAGAATAAAAATTCAGAACTAAATGAGTTTGTAGGACCTTATTTGTTGCAAATACACCTATAAAAAGACCAATTTATGTGTTATTGACATTACTTCTTGTACTTTGGAAGACTATCAAGAAATGAAGTTTTCTAGACAGTAACTCTATTGTTATCCTTCTTTTTTTTCTCTCTCCACCTATTTTTTTTAATTAGACACCTCATGAAATTTAAAAAATTGAAAATTTATTTTTAACACACCTTTTAAATTTTTTTGATTTCCAAAATTAGCCATACTTAAAATTCAAAATAGTTTATTTTCTATTCATTTATTACTTTCCTATTTAGTTCATTTGAATATTTTACCCTATCTTCTTCTTCTTCTTTCTTTTTTGGTTTCATTTTGTAAGTAGTGTATAATGAGAAGTATTATTTCCTACCATTTACACTAATCAAAATTTATCTTCTTCTTCTTCTTTCTTTTTTGGTTTCATTTTGTAAGTAGTGTATAATGAGAAGTATTATTTCCTACTATTTGCACTAATCAAAATTTATAATATGTCCATTATTAATTAGAAACCTTTTTCTTTTTTGGATCCACAAAATTTCATTCAAAGTATAATGCATACCAACCCTGTGCTCAGAATACAAAACCAAATTCAATTAATAAATATTTGCATTTAGTCGTGTTAGAACAAAAGATAGTATGTACCATCTTTCATATAACAAAAACACGTCAAGACTCTTAAACAATACGCAATGTTTGCAATCATTGGCTACAGATTAGTGCACTTCTTTTCATAAGACCATCAATGGCAGACCCTTGCATTTTCCCGTTTGGATTCATTTAATTTGAAGATTAATAAAGGTTATTTTATTTGATTTCTGCCGAAATATATTATTAAGCATGTTTTTTTTAGATGAACTCGATATTTCAGTTCTTTTTTTTCGTTATTTTGGATATATAAAAACTTTCATTTTTCGTGTATTATTATGTCTTCTTATACTATATACGGTTCTTTCTACTTCTTTGCTTCTCTCATTCGTTCTTTTCTACAATGATTCATTATGTTCATCATACAAATTAGAAACTGTTATTATTCTTCTATTTCGATGGGTGTGCAAGAAAGAAAGTTTGTTTGAGAGGTGAATATGATGCTTTTATATTGGCTTTTAATATCTTGTCCAGTATTGTCTTTTACTTACTATTATGGTACCTTTAACTATGAGGAATTATATTTCACCCTATCAAACATTATTTTAATTTGGTATAAGATTGTTATCTCCAATAGTTTTACTTGTACCATTACTTGATATATCATATGCATAGGGTTCTTCCACGAAATTAACATGCTAATTCAAGAAAAAATAATTGAAAGAACTGAAGTGAGTTTTTCTTTTTTTTTTTTTTCTTTGGTAGAAAAACAACTTCATTAAGCAAAGCAGAACGAAACAGACAAAGGAACTAACAAGCTCCAACAACAGAATTAGGACTCCAGGGAGCATTATCCACCAAAATATCTGGTGGCCAAATTACATTCGGACTAAAATAAACAAAGGAAGAAGAAAATTTACACCAAGAGGCCAAACTGTGAGCCTTAAAGTTGACCTCATGAGGTATCCACACCACACAGCAGACGAATCTTCGAAACTGGTGAGAACTCCCAATGCCTTGGCAGATAAAGAGGGTAAGTGCCCCCACCGAATACTCTTTTTTCATAGAGACATCCGTATTGCACTTTACCCAATTCACAGTAGGCGGTTCCTAGCTAGGACCTTTGCTAAAATATTTCTCTAGACCACAGGAGAGAGGAGGCTAGGGAATGTTCCTTAAATTTGCCGGTAGTAGTTTCATAGACATAAGGGGATCAAACAACTTGGAATGGAATAGTACCATTTGGTTTCTGACAAACTAAATTGACTCAATAAGGATGCTTGCATATAACAATAGGTCCCTAGTTTCCTGGATCGTACTATCCCCCGGGCGGAATGGCAGAGAGTAAAGTAAGAAATCTTTCATCGAGTTACAATGAATATATATATATATGTGTGTGTGCGCGCTCTAATCAAAGATTCCATGGGGACATGTGTTGGAATTTGGCTAAATATTACGAATGTGAAAGAAGCCAAAGTCCCATATCGATAGAAGATGAATGGAGGCTTGAACCCTATATAAGGAGGCTATCTCCTTGGTTACTAATCACTCTAATATATAGCATTTCAAGTATTTTCCTCTTCTAGGTTGTGAGAGTCTCTTGTAAAAAAGAGGAAAATCTATATGATTGTAGAAAATTTTCATATAGTGCAAAAATAAAAAAAAATTACAAGTATACGGAAGTCACACTTTTTTCTAATTTATGTACGGTTTTTATTAGGAAAATATCACTTTTTAAAAAATATTTAGAAAAATATCATTTTAAAAATAGTTACTAGTTACCTGTTTCTAGGAACTGGTTACTGGTTACTAGTTATATATCAGTTATAAATATCTTTAGTTACTAGTTACTAGTTTCCAGAAACTAGTTACCCGGTTACTACTTTAAAAAAATATTTTTTAAAAACAGTATTTTTCTAATAAAAATCGTAATGCACCTTAAAAAATACAAAACTACCGTAATTTTCAAATTTTTTTTCTAAAACACCGTATATTGTGTAATTTCCCCTCGTAAAAGCCCATACAAGACAAAAGGACCCAAATAATGGGCTTTCTTGTTTTCGTTTAGACTAGTAGAAGCCCAACCTAGAAAATCCCTTTCGGCTTGGGAGCAAGGACACAACACACTCACAATCTCTCTCTCTCTGTCTCTCTCGCACTCGTTGCCGCATTAGAGAAACAAATCGGTTGCTGCGTTTCTCACAAAAGGCACTCTTCTCCTTTGGCTCACAATTTCTCAATCCAAAGCGCAACTCTCGTTCTCTCTTCGCCATCGTAGCGTCTCTCTTCCTTCTGGTTTTTATTCATCCCGGTAAGTTTCCCTCACTCTCTCTCTCTAGTTCTTTCTCTCTCTAGAATATATGAAGTTCGACCTCCACACACCTGCACAGAAATTTTCGAGAATTAGGGTTTTTTTTTTGGGGGCGTTTGGTGACTGGTTTCGTGTCGACAATCGGAAAGAAATCCAGGGGTTTTTGATTGATTTGGTTTTGTGTTTATGGATCTTTATTACGTACTGTTTGTATAGGTTTTTAGGTGTATGCTACTGTTTGTCCCTGTTTTGATTCTGGTTTTTGATTTTGAGATTAGGGTTTTTTTACTGTACGGACTGACCGCAATTCGCTGAAATCTCGATGGGTCGAAAGAAGACGAGTGCTCGGGACGACGAGAACCCGGCCCCCGCGGGTGCCAAGTTGAAGAAGAAGGGGTTGGTTATTGACGATGACGAGTACTCTATCGGAACCGAGCTCTCTGAGGAGTCTCAAGTTCAAGAAGAAAAGGTTGTTGCTACGGGGAAGAAGAAGGGGAAAAAGGGTAGCTCCAAGGGTTCTGAGCTTAGAGACGACGATGAAGTAAAGGCGGCAGTGGAGGAGGAAGATGATGTTGGTGAACTTGCCTTCACGGGTAAGAAGAAGGGGAAGTCGAAAAAGGGTGGAGGGAATAGTGTGATCAGTGCTTCGAGCTTTGGGTTGCTTGGAGATGAGGATGACGACGATCAGGGCGATAAGGTTCAGAGTGATGAGGAGGATGGTGCACCGGTAGTGAGTTTTTCGGGGAAGAAGAAGTCGTCTAAGTCTTCGAAAAAGAGTGGTAATAGTTTGTTTACGGCGTCAGCTTTTGATGCTATTGATGATGATGGTGGAGATAATGACGGGGAGGTGGTTGATAATTCCTTGGATGGGAGTACTGTAGTTGAGGATGATGATGATGCCCCAGCTATTGAGTTTACGGGGAAGAAGAAAAAGTCCTCCAAGGGGGGTAAGAAGGGTGGTGGTGGTACTTCGTTTACAGCCTCTGGTTTTGATGCCCTCGAAGATGGGGATGAGCATGAGGATGAAAAGAAAGATGGGGATGATGACGTTGCTCAAATTACTTTCTCTGGGAAGAAAAAGAAGTCGTCGAAGGCAGCTAAGAAGCCTGGTGGCAGTTCGTTTAATGCAGTATTGCTTGATGAGGTAAATGATGAAGATACGTCTGTATCTGAAACTTCTAGGGTTGGCAATGACACTTTAGAGGATGAAGACACTTCAGTCGTATTATTTTCGGGTAAAAAGAAATCTTCTAAAAAGAAAGGTAACAGTGTTTTTACTGAATTGAACGGAGGTTTTGGGGATGGGAGTGAAGTTACAGATGCAGTTGAACCTGAGCAATTGAGTTTGGGAGTTAGTAATGTTGGAGTTGATGAGTCCTCTACGCTTAGTAAGAGTGAAGAGGTGGGAGGATCTTCAAAAAATAAAAAGAAGAAGAAGAAGGGTGGAAGGACTGCTCAAGAAGAGGATGATTTGGATAAGATTCTTGCTGAGCTTGGCGAGGGGCCTCCAGTATCAAAGATTGCCTCTCCTACACAAGAGGAGAAAGTTCTGGTTCAACCCGAAACTGTTGGTCCTGTTGATGAGGGTGAAAAGGAAGGTGAAGAAGAGAGTGTAGAGTCTGCTGCAGCAAAGAAAAAGAAAAAGAAGAAGGAAAAGGAAAAGGAGAAAAAGGCGGCTGCTGCCGCTGCGGCAGCAACAGCTGCTTCTGTTGACATTAAGGATGAAAAACACGATGAAGTGAAAACTGAAGCAACAGAACCAAAGAAGAACGAATCAAAAGGGAAAGCTGCTGACAAGAAAGTGCCAAAACATGTTAGGGAGATGCTGGAGGAACTCGCCAGGAGAAAAGAACTAGAAGAAAAGGCGAAGAGGGAAGAAGAGGAGAAGTTGAGGAGAGAGGAAGAGAAGGCGCAGAGGGAAGCAGAGGAGAAGAGGAAAGCTGACGAGGCCAGGCTTGCGAAAAAGGAGAAGGAAAAGGAGAGAAAACGAAGGTTGAAAGAGGAAGGCAAGCTTCTTAGTGCAAAGCAAAAAGAAGGAAATCGTAGGTTGGAGGCGATGAGAAACCAATTTCTTGCTAATGCAGGGTCTGCTGTGCCTACCACTGACACTGGTGCACCAGCTAAAAAACCATTATATCAGAAGAAGAAGTCAAAACCAGCTCCCCATCGAGCAAATGGTGCAGACTCTTCAAAACCAGTTGAAGACACAGAGGAAAAGGAAACCCATCTAGAGACTTTGACTGAGGTGAATTCTGTAGAATCTGAGAAGGTTGAGGAGACAGAATCAATCGATGTCGAGGAGAAATCTGAAGCGGCTGAGTCTGTCAAGGAGAATGGGATTGAAGAAGAAGATGATGATGAGGATGAATGGGATGCAAAGAGCTGGGATGATGCTGCTGTCAGTCTTTCTGTTAGAAGTGCATTTGCTGATGAAGAGGTTGACTCTGAGACCGAACCTGTTGCTAAAAAAGGAGTGAGGAATGCTGTATCAGCTTCTCAGAATGCAGGTAAGCATGCTTATACAGTAATACTTCCTTTCAATCTTTCCCTTTAGGTAGCATATTGCTATTTCTTCTACGAAGTGGTAAATTATTTGTGGTTGATCCTGGGGGAACAAACTATTATTATAAATTGGTGAATACGGCTAAGTATCATAAGAATTTCATCATTGGACCAAAATCAGCCAAGAGGTGGAATAACACATAGAAAGTCTACGTAATAATAACATGTTTTTGCAATTGGTACATATTTTTGTTAAACCTCCAATGACGATCAAATTCTAGCTTTTATCTGGAGTATATTTAACAGTTGTTTTTGTTTATTTCTCTTTTTATGGGCAATTTCTATGGTCTTGTGCTATTCTCTGTCATTATGGCCTAAATCACATCCCTATTTGTGTCCGATGAATTCAGTTTACAATCTGATGATTTTTTTTTCCTGTCCTGCTCAAGTCGGAATATGTGAATTATTTAGCTTACCCTGATTAACGGAGAATGAATATGAACAATTTGTTTAATCAAAATCGTGGAAATATTTTGGCAATCTAATGACTAACTGTGCACAATGATTTTTGTTCGCTCTAAAATCCAATGTGTTTTTATATCTCAAATTTTTAAATTTTAATTTTTAGACATTATATAATTCATTGTTACTAATAATTCCTACAATATTTGTTAAAAACATGATAGCCATGTTGAAGTTTTGTATTCTGCGCTTGTTTTTTAGGATCTCACAAAACCATTTAATGAATAAAAGTTTTGTATTCTGCACCTGTTCTTTTCTTCGCTGTATTCAATTTTGGTCTAACATTTACTTGTTTGAGACTTTTGGTGTGAGGTATGTATTTTGTTATAAGCCCTTTTTGTTTGCCTACTGATTCTCTACTGTTTCGAGTTTCAATTTTGCAGCCCCTCCAGCTGCTGCAAGTGTCAAGCCTTCTGTTGCTGCGAAGAAATCTGTTCCTTCTCAACCAATTAAATCTCAGAATGTTGACAATAATAAAAAGAGTCCTGAGTTTGAAGTCACTGATAAAAATAAGGCAAAAAGTGCCGCAGGGAAAAAAGCAGCACAGAATTCGGATGCTACACCCAAGAGTGAAGAGAACCTTCGTTCACCCATTTGCTGCATTATGGGCCATGTCGATACTGGTAAAACGAAGCTGTTGGATTGTATTCGTGGTACTAATGTTCAAGAAGGTGAGGCAGGAGGAATTACTCAACAAATTGGTGCAACATATTTCCCTGCGGCGAATATACGTGAAAGAACCAAGGAGCTAAAAGCTGATGCTAAGCTCAAGGTGCCAGGGCTATTGGTTATTGATACTCCTGGGCATGAATCTTTCACAAACTTGAGGTCAAGGGGTTCAGGTTTATGTGATATTGCTATTTTGGTGGTGGATATTATGCATGGCTTAGAGCCACAAACAATTGAGTCTTTGAATCTTCTTAAAATGAGGAATACTGAATTTATTGTGGCGTTGAATAAGGTAAGCACTATACTCATATGGTTGTTTTGAATAGGCGTGTACTCTTACCATTTTCTTCTCGTTTCACTGATGGCTTTTTTTTTTTATATTTATTTTTTAAATTTTCAGGTGGACAGACTCTATGGGTGGAAAAGCAATCGCAATTCCCCAATAGTGAAGGCTTTGAAACAACAATCAAAGGATGTTCAAAATGAGTTCAACATGAGGCTCACTCAGGTCATAAATCCCCCCCCGTCCCTCCTCTCTCTTTTCTCCTCACATGTTTGATTGTACTGATTAAATTCTTATATTTGTTTGGATCATCAGATCATCACCGAGTTTAAGGAGCAAGGCTTAAATACTGAGCTTTACTATAAAAATCGAGAAATGGGAGAGACATACAGCATTGTACCTACAAGTGCCATTACGTATGATTCACAGACTCTGGGCCCATAGCTTATTTTAATTTCGTTACTTTGCTAGTTGTCTGATATTTTGTGTTTGTACTATTCTAGTGGTGAAGGCATTCCAGATCTCTTATTACTATTGGTTAATTGGACTCAGAAAACTATGGTTGAGAAACTTACATACAGTAATGAAGTGCAGGTATGTATTTTATTGAACTATACTTACTATTACTCAACTGAGACAGTTAACTAGAAAATCTGATGGGGATCGCATTCTATTTGCCAGTGTACTGTACTAGAGGTTAAGGTAGTTGAAGGTCATGGGACAACTATTGATGTCGTACTGGTTAACGGAGTGCTTCATGAAGGAGATCAAATTGTTGTTTGTGGCATGCAAGTAAGCATCTTTAAATCCTTTTCCAAATCCGGTCTAGTGTTCTGAGTGTGTATTTTTTATGTTTTATCATTGTGCTTTTTTTGTTCATATACATTGCTATTCCTATTATCTTAGCAATTTTACAAGTGATTGCTATTAATATGTCTTCTGTTTTGAAGGGACCAATTGTTACTACCATTCGAGCCTTGTTAACACCCCATCCAATGAAAGAGCTCCGGGTTAAGGTAATAGCTCCTCTTTTTATTTTTTATTTTTTAACTAGAAGGAAGATATTTATTTTCTTCATTAAACCTTCTCAAGACACATCTACCTCATCTTGTAACCAAACGTATAATTGGTTTGGACTTGTATCACTTGCACTTGTTCACCAGTAGCTTAATTTTCTTAAATCATATCTGAGAATAATGTCTTCAATAAATTTGCACTAACATCACCTGGAACATCTTTGTAACCTTTCTTGGAGTGCTTTTGTAACACAATGATCTTAACCATACTTGAGAATAACGTCTTCAATTAATTTGCACCATTACTTGGAACATCTTTGTAACTGTCTTGGAGTTATTTTTTCAACAGTGGTACAAGCTCAAGTTTACTTTTATTATTATTAACAACATCATCATCGTCATCATTATTTTTATTATTGTTGCTGCTTCTATTATTACCATTTTATTTTCTTTTTTTTTTGGTTTTTTTTTTTTTGGGGGGGGGGGGGGGGGTTGGGGGGGTGCAATGTGTGAAAGATAAACAGATTCTTCAAGATATTCAAGAAGAAATCAAATTACTAAATTTATGTATGTCCTTTACAAAAGCCTTATTTATAGGCCAAGTCCTAACTGATATGGAGGTTAAAGTCCTTATTTTTTTAGGAATCTAACCTAAATAAAATCAATCTTAAGAGACTTAGTAGAACTTTACACTCTGTTTTGAGCTTCCATTCTAGTAAGGAAGTGGAGGACGAGAAAGTAGGGGTGGGCGTGTGTGGAGTAAGAGGTTTCTTCTTTGTTTGTCTTTTTTTCATTTTTTTTTTTGAAAAAAAAAAATATAGGAGGAAAAAGAACGCGGGGGAAAGTTAGGAAAATCTAATTAGTTTGGGAGGATTTAGAATTATTAGAAAAAGGCTGAGGTTCATAAAAAATTCAAAAGGAATTTTATGGAACTTAAAGAAAATGTAGAATCTAAATTAGTAAGAGGGAACACAATTTATTGTATTTGAAATTAATTAAAAAAAAAAGAGGAACTTTGGGGAAAGTGAGAGGAAAATCTTAATTAGTTTGGGAGGATTTAGAATTATTAGAAAAAGGCTGAGGTTCATAAAAAAATTCAAAAAGAAGTTTAATGGAACTTAAAAAAAGTATTTTCATTAAGAAGTTTAATGGAACTTAAAAAAAGGTATTTTCATTCTTCTTTTCCATTACCTTTCCGCAATATTTTTTTCACCGAAATCCTAGTTCTAAACTGAAACTTGAATAGATATTAATAAGAATCTTAGTTGATCAAGGACTAGGATTTACTTTCTACTTCAGTCTCTCCTAGCCGCAGAAAGAAGATATTTAGCATGTTGTTGCTTTAAAAAAAAAAATAGGGTTCTAACATGTTTTGCTGAATTCCCTCCGAGGGTTTATCCTTTACTTCGATAAATAAAACCTCCTTCAGTTGTCTTATATACTCAGAAGTTTCCCATGATTTACTCTGAATCAAGAAAGCCTTAAGTGTGGATTTTGTCATCAAAGTTGGCAAAGTGGGACCTGTCACTTAAACTTGAATTGGCCAAATTTCATGCACAGATTTATTTTTATTGATTAGGCTAGCTTCTAAAGTTAAATGTGTTTTTCAATGTGTTAGAGATGTTGTTCTTGTGTCCATTGATTTCAAACATTGTTATGAAATATTTTGATGGTGATTTATTGGTTATTTGATGTTAGGGAACCTATCTGCATCACAAGGAAATCAAGGCTGCACAGGGTATCAAGATCACGGCACAGGTGCTTATTATAGACTGAAGTTGAGGCTAATACTCCATGTTTTTATGCCCTAAGCACTTTGGGGTCATACTGAAGATGTTCATGTCCAAAATTGAGATTTATTGATTTTCTGGGAATGTTTCATGCAGGGGCTTGAGCATGCTATTGCTGGCACTGGTCTATATGTTGTGGGGCCTCAGGATGACTTGGAAGATATCAAGGAATCAGCTATGGAAGATATGAAGTCGGTTATGAGCAGGATTGACAAGAGTGGTGAAGGAGTTTGTGTACAGGCATCTACTCTTGGTTCCTTGGAAGCATTGCTGGAGTTTCTAAAAACCCCAGAAGTAAACATTCCTGTTAGTGGTATAAGTATAGGCCCTGTACATAAGAAGGATGTCATGAAGGCCAGTGTGATGTTAGAAAAGAAAAAGGAGTTCGCGACAATTTTAGCTTTTGATGTGAAAGTGACACCAGAGGCCCGTGAACTTGCAGATGATTTGGGCGTTAAGATCTTTATTGCTGATATCATTTATCACTTATTTGATCAATTTAAGGCTTATATCGACAATCTCAAGGAGGAAAAGAAGAAGGAAGCAGCTGATGAAGCAGTGTTCCCTTGTGTTCTCAAGATTTTACCCAATTGCATTTTCAATAAGAAGGATCCCATCGTCTTGGGAGTGGATATTCTTGAAGGCGTTGCAAAGGTAAAAATGTTACGGTTTGATTCGATTTATCCTGATTATAAGTTAATGTTGTAGGGTCATAAATCATAAGAAGTGAGTGCCATGATTGTGCTGTCATTTATCCTGATTATAAGTTAATGTTGTAGGGTCACAAATCATAATAAGTGAGTGCTATGGATGTGCTGTCATTTGTCAGTATGTTGTGTTGTAGGAAATTTAGTCTAAATCTCAAGTACTACAAGTTAGTCTGGTTTCCTGGTCAATTTCTTATTGTACTCGTCTTTGTCTCTTTTTTTTTCTTTAACTAAAATAAAATTGTGGCTTGGAGAGATTTTCTTCTTCATATTTTTCTTTTGAGGAGTTATCTTCAGCTTTATGTAATGTGGGTTTAAAAGTTATATCTTATGAAATTGCGTTTTAGAATGAATGTTTATCTTTGACATCAGTGTGCTGAATTGGCTTTTGAATACACATCTATGTTGTATGATTTACTAGATCTGAAAGTAGAGGGGAAAAGAGAAGACCCATTATTCCATGTTTTCAACTTCTATACTCTTATGGGATTTGAAAACTCGCAAAACATGAAAGTGTGTATAGATTAGATTAATTCTTGGGAAACTCCAAAAGGGTTTCTATGCTCCGTAAGGTGAATATATATTAATTGGATTAGTCCTGTGATAACGTTGCACTTTCTTACTGTGTAGGTGGGAACTCCAATATGTATTCCTCAAAAGGATTTCATTGGTATTGGTCGCATTGCTTCAATTGAAAATAACCATAAACCGGTTGATATGGCCAAGAAAGGGCAGAAGGTGGCCATTAAGGTATAACTCAACTATCTTTGATGTGATATTGAATGCCTGTATTTGTCCAGTTGAATTTGGGGTCTGTTGTGGAGACTTGATATATCTGCATATCTTGAGTAGTCACCATTATCAGCAAAGTGCATTTGTTTTATGGCTTTTTTTGCAACTTTCTTGAAATTTGGTTGGAATGACCATCTTTATTTGATTTTATTTAAGTGACTCGTCAAATATGCCAGAAAACGTAATGTTGTTGTTCAAAATTTTCACAACTTATATGGGATGTGCATATCTCTGAATCATTTTTGTGCATCATTTATTAGTAATCAAAATTTCCGTATCATTTTGTATATGGTTTATGGTTTGTGACGATTTTAGTCTGGAAGTATGACTTCTGCTGAATTTTTCTTTATCCAGCTGCTAAGATTTTCGAGAAAATAATGTAATATTCTCAGTTTAACAGGTTCAGTATATTCGTGATTTGAACTTGTCTTGTACGAGGGAAATTAATAGTGCTATTTACTATTAGGTGAAAATTTCTTTGTAATACATACGGTTAGGCTCAGGGTTGACTCAGGCTTGGACCTTTTTGTATCAATACGTTTTCATTTCTTGATTCATATGTGATGTTCTAAAGACAATGAGTTTTGTATACATCTTCATCACATAAAAGTTTATTAAAACCTGTCTCATAGGAGTAAAATTAATAGTGCTATTTGCCATTAGATGAACATTTCTTTCTAATCCGGTTCAGGGGGCTGTGAATAGACTCTAGTTTTTGGACCCTTTTGTATCAATACATTTTCATTTCTATAGTTGAGTTCTGTAGATATATTCATCGCCTGAAAGTTGAACTGGGAGTTAAAGCGTTGTCTGGTTGTCTTACTTTTTCAGTATGTCATGACAGTTATTCACTCTTAGAAGATTGTTTCCTTGGCACCTTTGTCTAACATGTATGTGCATTTGTTGTTCTTGTGTTTGTGCAAGTCACTATACTAGCTGTTAACCTTAGTGTTTCATGTTCATTTTCTGGAGTTCCTTTATGGAAATCTAGATAGTCAAGATTAAAGCCCTCTTGTTTGAAGCAGTGGTGTGGATGCATATATATATATATATATACACGTAACATAATAAAAGTCAAAAACGAATATTACTTGCAGACTACCCTCTGTTGTTGCATTTGTCTTTTACATTCTGTTTCTGCATAGGTTTTAAATTATTTAGTGTTTGCATTCCGTTCTGTCTTTGATTTATAGTTGTTCTTTGGCTTGTGCTTTTGCAGATTGTTGGCAGCAATCCTGAGGAGCAGCAGAAAATGTTTGGCAGGCATTTTGAGATCGATGATGAGCTTGTCAGCCATATCTCAAGAAGGTCGATTGATGTGCTAAAAGCTAATTACCGAGTAAGTTGAAAGTTTCAGTGACAATTGTTGCTTTTCCTTTATGTATTGAATGTCCACTTGCATTGCTAAATCCATTTTATGGATAAGTGCTTGATTTGATTTCTAACCGCAATTTTTTGAATTGTTTAGGAGGATCTATCACTTGAGGAGTGGAAGTTGGTTGTGAAATTGAAAAATCTTTTCAAGATACAATGAGAACCTTATTGTGGATCACTGCTTTTTAGGTCGAAAGTACCGGGTGGCTTCACAGATGAGGATTTCTGAAAAAGAGAAGAAAAACAAAATTTTGGTTCAAAAAAGGTTTCAACTGCAGAGAATTGGTCATGACAGATGAACTAATGCTATTATACCAAATAGAGCTGAAGTTCCATCTTTTGTTGCTCAAGAAAGCACTTCTCCTTTCTTTTTTCCAGAGGAAGTTCAGGGCCGGAACTTCTTGGATTCATGAGTACTTGTTATGTGGATTCGTTGATGGTATACAGGCAAGCAAGCCATTGCAAGTGTGGAAGCGGGAACTGAGTAAGAGCTGTTATAGTAATTTCTTTTTCGAGGAAAAAGATTTTAAGATTTTACCTTCAAATAATGTCTTCTTCAAAAGCTTTTGTTTTGTTTCATTTTTTTTTTATTAAAATGTAATTTTCAGAGATGTCAATGTCTGTTTCTTATAAATTTAATTCATTGACAAATTGGGAGCTCTACCCTGGAAATGATAACGCGGAGTGCTGTGCTTTTTTGAGTAATTGTTGGAAGTTCTCGCGTTTGAAATTTTGTCAGTACGGCTACATTATCGTCACTTTTACGCCGTGATTTAATTCATGGAATGTTTTTTGTTTTTTAATCAAGCAATAATTTACAAGTGTTAATAATTAATGGATCAAAAGCAGACTGACGGTCGCATGGCTGAAATTCTTATCAAGTAAGCAGACAAATGTAATGACAAATTCAATTTCGATTTTCTTGAATTTAATACTTGATCTTTCGCATTTCATTTTCAGATTTATAGTTTTAGGAAATGTACAAAGTTTTACGATGAAATGGAACATTTAGAAATTATTCCTGATTTTAAAAAATAGCAAAAAGATCTCTAGACAGGTAAATCGATACCCATTGTGACCCCCTGTCTGAGAATAAAATTTGAACAGAAAATTCTACTGAAAATTGAAAAAAAATATTTATGCAATAACCAAACAACTATATTAACCCTTTGATGAAGTGTGTCAAGCTCCCTAATGTTTATCGTTTTGATCCTTTGTTTATGTGGTGACCTTTTATTGATATCCCATAAAAGCACGGCACTGGGACTCCCAGTGCTCCTTAGCTTGTTTGAGTCTCTCTTTTCGTTCTCTTTGGAAACGTTCCTCCCAATACTCTGGCAAGCTATAAGATTACACAAGCATTAAAAAAAAAAAAGGAAGAAAAAATCAAATAAACAATCGTCAGAAGGGTCGTGCCATGAACACTCATTTTCAGCACTGAAAATTTACATCAAATAATGTGACGAGATTGAGAAATACATACAAATTTTACCTGCGGCTCAATAGCATGCTCAGCTCATCCAGGTGTACAGCTCCCTTAAACACTCCAACCTGAAATTTCAATTTTAAATAAAGGATCATACTCTGTCTTTTGTACATACTATATTTGTAGAGAGAAACTATATGTAGACCTTTTTTCTTTTCTTTTTTATTCTTTTTTCTTTAGAATTGAGATCTCAATACATTTTTTTTGCTCAAAACCTAGTACACTTTTTATCTTTCTCTCCTCATTCTCTCTCTTCGACTTTCACATCTTCTAGCACATTTTTTTATGACCACTCTTACACAAACTCTATGCTAAACCATATATGATGTATTCACCACGAAGTCCCTTGAGCTTTAGTTTTGAGCCATTTCAAACAATAAGTTGGCCAAAATCTTTGTCAACTATCAACACTTACTTGCCGGCAAATAGGACATTTGGATTTAGGATCAGCAAACTTTAGTCCATCAACGGTGGTGACCGATGCAACTGAACAAGCACACATATAGCAGAAGATATGGCTACAGGAAAGGGATATTGGGTCGAACACTGTCTCCTGTTTCATACAAGGCCGCTGTAATTGGTGTTAATCTGGTCGATACGGAACAAATTTAGATCTATGGTGCAGGATTTGATGCACAAAGACTCAGGTCTTGCGCAATAGATTTGATGCTAAAGAGTAACAGTGCTAGTGCTCATCATCATATACTAATTTGTAAGTGGGACCCACACCTATATATATGTTTAGTGTTATAAGCACCACTAGCGCTCTTGACATTTTTCTAATGTCTATAGGACTTAATTTGTGATATTAGACTATTATACAAATCAATTCGTATCATGTCAAAATAAAATATATACAAATATGACGGAATCTGATGAAAATTTAATAATTGATAAAGTTATGATTGATAAAATTTATCATAACGTATATTTTAGCATAAAGAATTTCGTACAATCAAAACCACATTTTTACTGTCTTCAATATGATAACTCCAAAATTATGATTCAAGTGCGTACTCACCAAACAAACTGGACAGGTCAAGTCCAAATTCAGGCTTATAGAGCTGAAAAGAGTGACTAGAAGATAGGGCTTTTCACCATCCATATGAAGCAGGCAATCAAACAAAACTGGTAATGAATCCTTGGTTTCGTCTTTGTTCTCTCTCAAATTAATGTGAAATGCCATAAGTTCGAAAAGCCAAGGCGATTTGAGGAGGTCCAAATCCTTAACTTGAGCTTCTAGTCTAAACTTTTGTCCTTTCATAGAGCAATGAACCTGTATTGTACCCCAAATGCATATGCAATAAAAATTGCAGTCATAATTTGGAATGAAATTTCTTTGCTATGCTACCCCAATAAAAATAAAAATAAAAATCAATAGTTAATATTACTGAAAAATTAAGTTTTCGATAGATTCAAGCACCAGTGTTTGAATTTAACATAATTCTATCATGATTTGAATGTTTAGAAACATGCACTAATAGTAAATGTTCCTCACCACAAAAGCTTCATCTTTTAGTCGCAATTGATTCAGTCAATTATTAGAATGTAAACTCTATCCTATATATAGCTCTAGTTCATGGCTGTAATCAATTATATAAATGTGCAATATAACAAAAATTGGAGCATGATTGAATTTAAAATATGATGAAAAATAGGATGATTACCTTGTCATATTTCTTAAGAATTTTCTGTACAGCTACTGCATTGATTGTGGCGTAGGTCAAAAGATCGTTGCCTTCTTTCATCAAATTGACTTGGCTTCCAGATAGAAATTTGTTTTTGATGAACAAAATGTACTTAGAAATTCCTGAAGCTAAGTGTGACTCTAGTAATTTTTGGGCGCTCTGGTTGAAGAAATATACAACCTCGAACATGTCTTTGAGAAGAGAAGGGAAAAAAGTCTCATCACATTCTGAAAAAATTTTAGTTAGATGAGTATAGTTTTTGATTGAAATGAATACTACCTCATGTGGTGTAAGTTTCTAGTGTAAGATATTGGTATCCCTAACATTACTCATACAAGTTTACATTGACCACACTATTTATCTAAACAACTTAATAAAAAAAAAGAAGAAAAAAATTATTGTAGAGTTGAGATCACATTCAAGATATACCATTTATCAGAGCATAATATAATTACAATTAATAAATAACAAACTGAAATATTATGTGGTGCTGGGCACTATATAGTGCCCCATAGCATTGCTCCTATTTATTATGACTATAGTGTGTGTTTCTATGCATATGTGTACTTGTGGTATATATTAATTCTTTTCATTAACAATAATCTCTTTGTCATAAAGACGCATTAGGTTTGGAAACGATGTGTCCTATACTATCAGGAAAAAGCTTTTCGTTCAATTGATATTTGAAAAAAAAAGGGTCAATTATGTATTATTGACATCTGTGACAAATATTTAATACGAGGGCACAATTTAATGATAGTAACTCCTACTAAATTAGTTACAATTATGACAATTAATTATGATAACCTATAAAACTTGACATGTGAATAGTGTTGTGTCTCAATTCAGATGAATAACAGGATCACACTTTTCACATGATTATATTGAAATAATTACCTTGTTAATTCTAAAAGTATTCGGAGTGTTGTTCTGGTCGTTAAACTTTAATAATCTTTATTTTGCTTATTAAGTTTTTGAAATTGTTCTCCGTTCGTTCTTTTTAAGAGCTTTTAGTGTATATTAAACAAAAAAAATGCCCAAATATTTTTTTTATTTTTTTATTTTTTTATACAGCAGTGCTAATATTAAGTCTCATAAATACGAAATTGCTGATGTGACCTTAAATAAACAGATTTTATAGGAACTAAAATAAAACTTTCTCAGTAATTTAAGAACCATCATATTAATAAAGAAATTGTACAATAAACTCGGATTTAATAGCACCAAGAAGAAAAATTAATTTTAAATTGTAAACGTAGGACACAAAATATTCTTTTGTCGTTATGTTAAACTAGTCCTTTATAAAAGACCTTGTTAACAAATAGCTTATAATGAGAATGGAAATAAGGTTCAAAAGGTAAGAAACACAGGCCAAGTAAAAAAAGAGAGAAAATTTTGAACGTTTAACTTGGACGGGGCCAGACAGTAAATAAGAGACTTTACCAAACAATCACTAGCCACGATGATTTCCCAAACGTTTAGATCCACTTATTATTTGATTTTGATATACTTGTATGTATGATAGTACTATACTTTAAAATGTATGCGCTATGTCTAACCATATCACAAAAATCCCCTTTACAAATACATAATTCCAGTATGAGAAGTTTCTGGGTAAAGTAAACCCATTAACATAATTGTGTGCATTTCTGGACATAAGATTACATTTAAATCAAACAGCATGCTGCGACTATAACTTTAATGATATCTTTAAAAAGTAAAATAACAAGCTAGTGTCATATATAAAAACAGTTATTTAAGGTTTTTGGCATTTCAGACCTGAACAGTGCCGGAGGCAATCACATGGCACTGATCCATGTTCTTCCTTGGAGATGATTATCTGGTCCTTAATCTCACAATTCTTTAGAATTTTCTTGAGCTTCTTTAGGTGAACAACGGGCAGTTCTTCGTTGTGCCGGCCCTTCACGAATTCCAGGTATTTCTTGGCAAATTTCATTTTGTTCTTCTAAGCTTGTCCTCTTTCTTCACCATTATTGTTGATGAATCCAAAGAAACCTCTATATTTTCATAATAATTGCATAACATGTTGACATTTTAACTCATGTCAACGCACAAAAGAAGGATAGAATATAGTAAAAATATGAAATTTTGAATAATCAAACACTAGATGACGACAAAATACACTAACGATCGAATAGGACATAGATATTAATTAAGCGTATGTATTTTAATATATAGTTAAATATTTTATCATTTACTTCAATATTATTAATATATTTTTTTTATAATAGTTACATAGAATTGATGTTTAAGTTATATGTCTTTAAATGGTTTTTTTTTTTAAAAAAAAAAAATATTATAACATTATAAAACTGTTATTTAGCTCGATAACTTACTATCTAATGAAACCTTTTTTTTTCCCCCCCATATAAGAACTTTTCATGAAAACTCTCAAAAATATCCCTTTTTTTTTTAAAAAAAAAAAGATAATAGGAAATGAGGGTCTAATGTTGGGTAAGTTAAAATATTGTTTACAAGATGAATTTCTCATATTTAAAAAGTTCAATTGAAACAAAAATACATTTGGGTTGGTTTAAAGCTTATTTTCGAGATTTTTAACCTGAAAATCTACAACAACTCACCGAGCTTGTTGAGATCGACTGTCCTTGAGTCGAGATGAACTAGTAAGTCCTATATATATATATCATACAAAATTTTAAATAAAATGTAAATAAACCGGAAAGGAGGGCCATTTTTTTGAAAAAAAAAAAAGACGGAAGGAGTGCCCATAACGTACCAATATATTAAAAAAAAATAAATCAAATTTTAGTAATGTATATTTATGTTATTTTGAAGGTAAAAAAAATAAAAGATCAAGGAAATAAAGGCATCCAACTTTAAATTTTACTCTTACATTTATTTCAAAAGTCATTCATTAAAAATGATTTTTATGACACTTACCCATAGATAGAATTACAAGAATTTTTATTATCGATATATGTATACATCAACATTTTTTAATATTGTCCTTCAAATAAGACAAAGTGAATTCATTGCCACATAAAATTCATATATTATGTATTGAATAAAAAAAATGTATAAATATACACACATATACATGGAAGAACCCATATATGTTGACATTCTAAGTCATAGTCCCTAGAAAAAGACGAGTAAAAAAAACCGTGTTGGTGTTGTCATACGGCCTGCGTAGAGATACTATTATATGATTAAACATTAATTGGTGCTTAGTGGGCAATTTTTTTATTTTTATTTTTATTTGTTTTATTGAAATAGGATACTGACTTTTAACCTAGTGAGCATATATTTCTAATATATAAATTACAAAGCACGCAATTATACATTTATATATAATTATATACGTGTCTTGACATTTTCGCAGTCTCAAATTGGAAGGAACATTAGCTGCATGCCTAAACGGCCCCTTCATAGAAATTATATTTTTTCCTCATAAAAAAGGCCATTTCATTCTGACTTTCTATTATTTTTTCAAATTTCAAACAACTTAACAGATGGGTTCCTCCCCGGCCATAAGGTCGTGGACCTTTGGGTCTTGACCTTCTATATGTGTTCAAATTTATTAATATTGCTTCATGAAACCAGTTTTAATATCTTAAAAAACCAATTATGTATATATACACTGTAAAACCCCTTAAAAATTGTAAGAGTATTACGATCTTTTGATCCTTTTTTTTTAAAAAAGAATTGAATTATTAAAATTAATAATTATAAAAGATGAAAATCCGACCATCCTCTTCGCTGTTCGAGCCCCGACGCCGGAGATAACTCCTCCGAAGATCACACCACCATCGTAGTTTTTTGGCCAGAACTTCGCCGTTCGACCACCGTTTCACTTGCCGCTGACACGTATCACCTTCTCTTGAGCTCATCGATCGACTCCACCAGGTGATAGCTGTCGATTTGTCGCCCGTGAGTATTTTTCCATTTCCGTCATTTTACAAATTAAAAGTTGGCATTTTTATAATTATGTTTGCAAAATAATTATTTAGGCTGTAAAAATTATTCGATGTGAAAGAAGAGATTGAGACATGAACAAATATGATTTTGTGGTATTGAAATGATATCGGGACACATGTAAATTATCTAATTGAAAAAGGGGATATTTTTCTAAATATTTCAGAAAGTGATATTTTTGTAATTATCAGATTTGAATGAGTGACACATAACTGTGGATTTTATCTCAGTTAAATATTTTATCGAGACCAATTTAAAAAAATTAAAGTTTCAGAACGTTTTCGAATTATTTTTAAAATTAATTAGAGTATTTCTATTTTATGAAATATCTATTCTGCCACTGAACCCGACCTCGGGTCATGGCATACACATATTAAAGACATATACATTATATCGATATCAATTAATGTAGAAATATCTAGCTAGTTATGTACTGACCTATAATTTTACTGGCGAGTAAAATTTTTCTTAACCTTTTTTGCTTATGTGTCTGCAATACGGAATCAAGTAAATGTAAAGGGCTTCAACTTGGTTTTATGAAATCATTAAAGAAAGTGTGAAATGTTAGCTAGTAGTTATTATCATTTATGGAAAGTTTCTATTTATAGAAGGTTTTCATGCATTGACGTCTCATTACATAAAATATAAAACTAGATAAAATTTTAGTTATGAAGTAAAACAATTAAAATAATTGAACAGTTAATATTCTAAAAAATTTGATTATGCAATAATCTTTAATTGTTTATGTTCACATGAGGGGTATTTTGGTCATTTATATATCTACATATATTGGTAGCATGACTGAGTATGAGACAGATATAAAATTCTATTCGTAATTGGAGTTATTGCACATCTTATGTCAAGATTAGTGCTTCATTGTGATTGATTTTGTTGGAGCATTTCAAAGTCCAAAGTATCCATCATAAACTAAAGCAATGAAAAACATGCTTCTAATATTGCTATGTTTTGTAGTCTGATTCTTGATCGTCACAACAGTTGAGTGAATGTCATAAAATTCTTATGAAAAATATGCTTCTAATGTTGCTATATTTTGTAGTCTAATTCCAGGTGCCATCTTAACAATTTATTTTAATAATTGTTGGTTTTATTTCCATTCTCAATTCATTTATGTTTCTCTTTGCTCAATACTTCTAATTTATTTGGTCTATGAATTAGCTGATTTTAGGTTCTGATTTTGATACTAGGGAGAGATTAATTTCTTAATTTGGAATTGAGAGGTACAGTTTAAGTTGTTGTGAGACCGGAAAGAGATCAATGCCTAGATAAACCTTTGATAGTCTTATGGTTGTTTGAGTTATTATGAGACCGGGAAATAAGCGATACTTTCATTTCTATTTGATGGCTTAAACTTAATAAATACTTAATTGATCAGGTTAGATAGGGATATCAACTTAGGTTAGTTAGATGTATTATCTCATTTGATACTCAGAGAGGTAATGAGGTTAGATTAGGTTCCTCGATTAGTGAGTTGAGTAAAAGTCGGTAATTACTTAAGTTCATAAACTTAGGAGTAATTAGGTGTAATCAATTCCTAGTACATTCATACATAGTTTTATCCATAGTTTTATCTTTGTTTTTTTTATTTACTTTTATATTCATTTAGTTTTTATGTCTAAATAAAGCCAGATTGTGATAATTCTAGTACTTAGCGATGTTTAACACCCAATCTATATAGATCACCCTTTTTATTACTATACTAGTTAGTTTTTTGTTTTTATTAGGACATACTAGGTTAATCAATAAGAGGAGGAATTTATAAATTCTAAATTTGATTTTGGGCATTATTATTCAATGATAGAAACCTCTCATTATAAATGGTTAAACATCATATAAGCCAAATAAGGTAAATAAGTTTGTTTCTATCTTGAAAATAGCTGTTTCAGGGTGTATATTTTGTCCATCTATCTAATCTTTCTTAGGAAAAGAACTCATTCTAGTAACCGACATATTTGCATAGCCTTCTTAGGGGGTACTACATAAAATATCTTACTAATTAGTAATTATGAAAATTGTAGGGGATACTACATAAAATATCTTACTAATTACTAATTATGGAGATTGTAGGTATTGACCAAGCATTTATGGAAATGTAGACAATGTTTTATATTGTTGAACCATGTAAAAATTTTTGTGTCTTCTTTCTTGTTATATGTTTGATTTAAGCTCTTAATGAATTAATCTCCTAAGATGATAAAACGGATTAAAATCAATCCAACAATTAGTATTAAAGCAAGGACTAATTTTCATTAGTTAGATCTTGGCTATTTTTTTTTTTTCATTCCTATTGTTTTTCTTCTTTGTGAGTGTGTTTTCTCTGATTTTGATATTTATTGTCTGTTGATCTGTCTTGAGTCTATTTGTTGGTGATCTTGGTGTTATTTTTCTAGAGCTTGCTATTTTGGTTGATTGAAATTAGTGAGTTTTTGGTATATAGGTTGTTTTCTGAAGGAGTTTGCTTCTTCAGCTTCCAAGTGTTTGATTACTTGCCACAATAAGTATGTTGTATGTAAGATACAGGTGCATACAATTTGAGTGTGCCAACTCCATTAATAAGAAGGGGAAAATCATGAATGATTTCCAGAATGATAGTCATGATGATTTTGACGATGAAAATTATGTACAATGGATCATGAAAGTAACTCTGCATATTCAAACTACGTAGCTTTTGCTGCTAAATTGCATAACAAATGTCTTGATAGTGAGTTTATTTGTCCTGACATTGGAATTGGTAGCGAGACACTATTATTGTTTATGTTGAATCTAAATCTAGTGATGATGACGATGAACGATAAAAGGCTTATCAAACCATGTGTACTCATTGGCTTAAAATGTTTCCTAAGAATAAGATTCTTGAAACGAAGAATCATCAACTTCAGAAGCTTAATAAAGACTCGGAAATAAAAACTGTAGATTTAAGAGAGAGTCTAGTGTTAGGAATTTTATTTCCTATGTTGGGCCACATATTTTATCAATTGTATTTGGCCATATTATTCCTAAGCAGACCCAATAAGTAATTTAATTAGGGCTGAGTCAGGATATCCAACCGGGTATTGATATCAATATGGATACCCTGTTAGTCACCCAGTTGGATTTGATGGATACCCAACAGGGACTATTTAAAGAACCTATTAGGGTTATGGTCCCTGTAGCCAAAGAATACGTACGCTCAATTCTCTGTAACCCAGCATCAGTTACAAAGAATTCCATCTGAGTGACATTAGGCTTTTAGGCTACAGAAGATTAAACCCTCTAGCAATTACAGTCAATTACTATCGCTTCCACCTTCGGTTCATCGTCCAGACTACGGTATTGATCATGGACTCAGGTATACTCAATGAATCCCTTCCTATCAGTTTTACATGAATGTTCTAGGGTTTGTGTTTGGTTTTGTAATCCTATATATTCATGCCAACAAGTGGTATTAGAGCGGGATTTCATATTAAAATTGATTAGGTTTTCAAGTATGTCTATAGTTTTCAAAATCTATGCCTATTTGGTTTTCTAGGGTTTAGATTTTACATGCATGATTTGAAATTTTACATGATTTATTGAGTATTTGATGCTATGAGGGTTAAAGTAATTGAGTTTTGGGTCATAAGGTACGTGATTAGAGGCAAATAATCACGGATTTGATGATTTGGTCTTAAGTTTTTCGGGTTAAAAAAAAAAAAAATACAGGCCGTGGCGCCACAGCGCCACATCCGTGGCGCCGCAGCGCCACATTTAAGTGCAAGCCGTGGTGCTGCAGCACCACAACCTGGGAGGTGGCTCCGCAACGCCACTTCACGGCGCTGCAGCGCCACTCTGGCGCCACAGCACCACTTCAGGGTGCCGCAACGCCACTCCTTCTGTCACTTTAGATCGGTTTTTGATCTAATTTGAGATTTTGGGTCTCATTTTTGGATAGAATTGAGTCAGTTTTGACCTAATTCGAGGAGTTCTAATCTAAAACTTGACAAATTAAGTTCATTACCTCAAATCCACTAAAGTTAGACCCAAAATTTATCCGTTGAAAACTCTTGTTTGATTTTAAGAGTTGATAAATTTCATAAACTCAATTAATTTTGGTTCATGCTTGTAAAAACTTAATTTGCTTGGGCATTTCGGATGATTTTCATTGCACTATTTGTCTTGTATGTTAGATTAAACACGATAAAGTAACATGTTGCCAAAGTAACCTCTGTTGTGTAATTTTGTTTAGTCTAACGTATAAAAATGTTAGGTTTGTTGTTAATGCGGATAACTATCGGCCCAAAGGAAGATAGTTATTTGGCACGACAATAAACGCACCTGTGATAATGAGTATGTGACAGTTGTTTGGTTTCCATGTGAGCAATAAATCGGCCCAAAGGAAGGTTTGTTGTTTGATAGGATTTACCGTCAGTATTTGATTATTGCACTTAAGAGTACTACTTGCAAGTTAATACGTCGGCCCAAAGGAAGGCCTATTAATATTGCGCTAGGTATCTTGTGATGGTAGCCCACCTTATATAATATATGTCATATTTGCATATTTTGTGATTATATTGTATGCCTATATATGACGTTTAAGTTGTGAGCATGTTTAATTTATGGTATTATTTTGTTCTCTATACAGTTTCTGCTGCTAATTTTTCTGCCAACTTGAGTACTATTCCTGTGCTTACGGGCACAAACTTTAAGTCCTGGAAAGAAAATGTCATGATCGTACTGGATTGTATAGATCTTGACCTGGCACTTAGAAAGGACCAACCCCTTGCTCTTACGGAAGAAAGTTCCACTGAGGATAAAAAGAACTTTGAACTTTGGAAAAAGTCCAATCGTATGATTGTCATGATCATAAAACGCTCTATTCCAGAAGTCATGCAGGGCTCTTTGCCAAACGAGGAAAATGCTAAGGATTTCCTTGCTGCTCTTGAGAAATTATATCTCAAGAATGAAAAGGGTAAGATGATTAGTACCTTGGGAAAACTCATCTCAATAAGGTACAGTGGCAAAGGAAATATAAGGGAGCACATC
>JXTC01000184.1:413915-516321 GCA_002914845.1 Trema orientale
TATTAATGGCCATACTTCAGTTTTGCAATACAATTGTATTTGGTTCATATGTGACCCAAGTGGGAGATTGTTAGGAATTTTATTTCCTATGTTGGGCCACATATTTTATCAATTGTATTGGGCCATATTATTCTTAAGCAGACCCAATAAGTGATTTAATTAGGGCTGGGTCAGGATATCCAACCGGGTATGGATATCAATGTGGATACCCTATTAGTCACCCAGTTGGGTTTGATGGATACCCAACAAGGACTATTTAAAGAACCTATTAGGGTTATGGTTCCTGTAGCCAAAGAATACGTACGCTCAATTCTCTGTAACCCACCATCAGTTACAGATAATTCCATCTGAGTGACATTAGGCTTTTAGGCTACAGAAGATCAAACCCTCTAGCAATTACAGTCAATTACTATCGCTTCCGCCTTCGGTTCATCGTCCAGACTACGGTATTGATCATAGACTCAGGTATACTCAATGAATCCCTTCCTATCAATTTTACATGAATATTCTAGGGTTTGTATTAGGTTTTGCAATCCTATATATTCATGCCAACATCTAGTTGAAAAAGAAAATTTGCTTCAATTATTTAGAGAAAAATTGTAGCAATTGAAAGAAATAGTACAACAACTCGCCATTGGAATCGTAAAATTTGATCATGTTTTAAGTCTTCGTAAGGCTGTTGGTGACAATAATGGAATCAGATACAAAGAATCAACTCAAAAATTTGAAACATCTACTTTGTTTATTTAAGCTATTGTCGTAGAACATGGTGAAACCTCATATAAGCTAAATAAGGTAAATAAGTTGGTTCCCATGTTGAAAAGTTCGGGGCATACAATCTTATTAATTTTTTCCATTTGTCTAATCTACCTTAGGAAAGAACTCATTATATATATTAGCCAACCTATTTGCATAATATTCTTAGGGAGTGCTACATAAAACATCTTCCTAATGACTAATTATGGAAACTGTAGGCATTCACCAAGAAAACTTTCTTCAGCTCAATATTTTTTGAACCGTGAATTTTCTAAAATGATTTGCCAAATTTTCTAAATACAATTTAAAATCCTAAATTATTTAAATTTGTTCATATACATATAATATTATTTAGTAGCACTTGCTATCCTATATGGCATGTTAATTAAAATAGCAATTGATATCATTTTAAAACAATTTGCGTAGGAATAGGAGTAAACCAATGCTCTATTATAAATATGTGCTGCGGTTGCTAGACTGCAATAAGCTTTTAATTCGTTTGCAACTGCTTTCGAAAACTGGAAAGAGTTTTTGAGAAAAGTAGAAAAAACTGTCGAGATTTGGTAATTCTAGCAAACAGAATCAATTAGCGTTCATTCGTTGTTATACTTAGGAGATTTCAGAAAATGAGACCATATACTTTTGAATAGTCAAATTCTATGACACGGAAGATCCTTTGATTGAGAGCGAGTTAATAAATCAAATCCTGTACAAGAGAATGATCATTAAATAATTTTGGCTTTGTTTTATTATTACACTATGTACTCTTAATAATTTTAAAGGCTATTTTTCCTAATATATCATACTACTTTAGCTAGTATCCAAACTTTCTCTTCTTTAGAATTCTTTTTGTATTTCCATCTTGACTATTCTTTTTGATACAAAATATGATCATTTAGATATGAGTACGTATCTTTTCGTATTCCATACTTAAGATACGGAATAATTTCTTTGCATCATATGTAGAAGATTGAAGATTATTATTTTCTATTAGAATTTCTTCTACTAATGCAAGCAATTGAGGAAATGCCACATCGCCCAACCATTTTTAGCTTTCAAATCAAAAGCCTAACTACAAAAGACAATTCCATAATTTTTGAATTAGGATAAACAGTGCTCTCAATATCTTCTAACTATTTTAAGAATTCTTCTAGATGCTCAACAAAATGTACTTAGACATCATTAAATATATATATATATATATCAATAGAATGATCATCTCAAAAGTTGAAATGATCATCTTTAAATCACTATCGGCTCGTTTGGTACACAAAATTGGATTTGACTATTAAATAAAATTAGATTAGATTGGATTGAATAATGCTATTTAGTACTATACTGTATTTGGTGCAATACAGGACTAAATCAAAGTAAATATAACAATTTTTTTTTAATATAGTTCTAATTACATTTATAAATAAATGAATAAATAAATATTTCCAAAAATAGCAAAGATAAATTTAAATAATGATTAAATAAAATAAAATGATTTTAATTTATTTATTAAAAATAGGTATATAAAAATAAAATATATTTTTTAGTTAAAAAATAAAAATTAGAATTTAATTAATATTTCTATATATTTATATTAATTAAAAAAATTACTAAAGAAAGAAAGGAAAAAAAAAAAAACAAACACGTGTGCTTGGTCTCATGACTAAATTAACGCAACATCCAGTTGGGCCAGACACATGTACTTGGTCTTGTGACTAAATTAACCTAACATCTAGTTGTGACTAAAAAGGGAGGGCCAGACTCCTTTGTCCAATTCCCCTTTGAGCCCAAATATGAGACTAGACAAAGGAGTTCAATCCAAGCGTTAGTCCAGCCCACCAAACAGGGTCTAAATGATTTTGGACTATGTCATATCTATCTTTTAGGACTCATCTATCCGATACATGTACAAATGTCTTTTTATGTCGATAAGTATATATATATTTTTTGTATGTGGTTTCATGTCAGAGTCTATATCAAGTTCAATCACAAATTTCAAAAAAAAAAAAAAAATACTTAACTCCATCGATTCTTAATATGTTAAAATATAAAAGGAACATGTTTCTCTATGTTTTGAGCAACATGTTTTTCGCCTTATTTTATTTTGAGAATATATGTGTCACAAATACTTTTTTATAAATATCTTGTACATATTTATTTTCACCATGAATGAAAAATATTAATATTCTCATATTCCAACCATTCATCATATGTTCTTCAAAATATTTTCCATATCTCTTGACATGGTACCAGAGCCAATTTTTTACTTTTGGTCAGAATAAAAAAAAAAATAAAAATCACTGAACTGCATCAGTCACCATCTTGTATCAAAATCTATCTATCCTAAAATCACCAAAACTAAATCCAAAATTTCTTATTAAAAAAAAAAATCAAATACCTAACCTTATATCTGAAAAAGAAAATAAAATCATTTTTTGACCCAAAAAAAAAGTCTTTGAATTCCATCAAGCCCAAATCAAAACTCAACATACAAAGAAATTTTCCAACTTACCACCGCAGCTCTTCTGCACCAATGACAAAGCTCATACCCGAAGCTGCAGAGCATCGTCACCCGCACTGAAGCCCCCTAATAAAGCCGCTGCTCGTCCACGCCACCGTGGTAGTTGATCCATTTGCTCTAGCCACCAGTGCCACTGTTGCTGCAGGTCGCACCAGTTTCATTCACCATCACTGCTCATCGAAGCTGCGATTTTTCGCCGCGCCTAGCATGCCGCTAGTCACTGTCGCTCAATCGTGCAAAGATCCGCCTCATGACCACCGCCTCCATCGCTGGACTTCGAGCACATCTCCTTCGCCGAGTCTATCCTTTGCTTTGTTGCACCAGTCTGCGCCGTGCACTAGTCACCGAGCTTGCGTACCCAGCCTCCACGGCCACTTGTTGCTGAGATTCTTCAGTAAACCTATTCTTCATAAACATATATATATATATATATGATTGCTAATCCAGTAGGTATTTTTTTTTTATCTATGTATAAATATTTTTTTTTTAACTATTAGATCATCATGGTTATAATAATATGTATGAAAAGATGTAGTATTATTTTTCTATTTTATTTTTAATATAAAAAAATATGCATAATAAATTTTAATTGGCCGAAATAATATCTATATATAGTAAAAAAAAGAAAAAAAAAAACCTATTGAATTGGTGCCCTATATATATATCCTTTTTGTTTAAGACATTTAGTTATATATATAGTTATTAGAATACATATATATTCGAAAAAAAGGAGAGGATATTTTTTTTAAAAACAAAATCCAAAAAAATATCAAAAATCAAAAAAAAAAAATGATGAGTTAAAAAAAAAGGGACTGAATGTTGCATTACTAGTTGTTGGACTTCTTTGAAATCCTGTGAAGTCCAATTCACATTTCGTATGCATTTTTTGGGCCCAATAGTTCTTTGGGCTAAAATCAGTTTGAGCCACAGCTAATTTATTTGAAACATCAAGTATTTGCATCAACGTATATATTATTTCATTGCTTTTGTTTCACTGTTTACAAAAAAAATTGTTGATGGATAAAAAAAAAAATCAGAACGGTAGGATCGAAGCTATGAAGAATTCCAAGGAAGCCTCCGCATCAGTGGTAACTGCAAATAATGATGTCGTTGAAATGAAGACATAAGATTTAAAAAAGAAATATAAAAGCGTCTCAGCATTGATAACAACTGTAGATGATTTTTTGTGGTATTGAATCAAATTGAAACCTATGTTGTGAAGCTCATGATGGTGTGAGCCTGTCATGTAAAGATTTTGAAATTAAAGCCTATGCCGTAAAGCTTATGATATTGTAAACCTGTCAGATGAAGCTTCTAAAATTTATTGTGGTGCCATGAAACTAATGTGAGTTTGAGCCTAGCATGTGAAATTCTAGAAATCAATCTACTGTGAATCTCATATGAACTTGAGTCTAGCGTGAGAGATTTCCAAAGATGTTCTAAAACTCATGTGTAAGTTGGTATATACCAACTTGAGGGGGAGTATCAAAATGTAAAAAGAACATATTTTTCCATGTTTTGAGGAACATATTTTCCTCCTTATTTTGAGAACATGTTTGTAGGATATTTATCACAAACATTCCTATAAATATCTTGTACATATTTATTTACACTATGAATGAAAAATATTAATATTCTCATATTCCAACTATTCATCATAAGCTCTTCAATATACTTTCCTTATCCCTTAACATAATACTCTTTTGATAATCTATGTATCATTTGTCATCCACTTCTATCCATTAGTTCCTAATTTTCTTTAAAAGGAAAAGAAATGGACAAAGTCTCCTTTATATATGGACTAAGCATTCTTGCAAATGACACCGAAACGATCAATATAAACAAGAAAGAACTAACATAAGTAACCCATTCATATATCATTCCACACTTCACGATATGTGGCAATATATATATCCTAGTAATTCTCTAAAGCTAGTACTACTATCATATTCAAAATCAAGAGTTAAAAACAAATATATCACAATATTCACTAGTATTATTTTGAGACAAAATGTCTAGTACTCTTTTATAACACGAATTTTTTGGTGCCAAATTTTGACTTTTCCATAACATTTTGGAAAGAGAAATAAAGTGGCTTCTAAAATTACTCTTGGAGTTTCTTTTCTCAAATTTTTTTTTAGACCTGGAAAATTGAAATCCCCAAATGATTACTATCTAATTTATTGACTATTTTGAATATGGTATAAATGTTGAACACATCGAAATGAAGAAAAAGGATAAAAAATGATAATAATTTTTGCCTAAGACGGCTAGTTGGCCGTCGGAACTCTCGCTCGCATTCTCATGTTCTCTGATTAATTTGGGGGTTTGGGGAAGAAGACTTGGGCCCCAGGTCGTTTTATAACTAGCCATGTTGCTTCTGAACAAAGTGACGTGGTTGGTTAAACCTTTTGCATTTCACGTTGTTTGTCATCTATAGCTACGTGAATCACATTGCCCTTTCTTAAGGCGACATAATTGGCTAAATAGTATGTATACTATCATGTTGCTTTTTAGCAACGTAACGTACGTGCCATAAAGCGACATGGTATTAGTGACGTATACTGTATAATTTGTAGTTGTCCTAGCTTGTGGCCCTTCCATAAAACAACTTGATCATCTTTTTGGAAAATTAGTTACTTTATTAAGAAAACCGAAAGGCAAAAATTAAAATCGTCAAAGAAAAGTGGATAGCAAATTAACCCTAAAGATATACTTGATATGGATATGCTTTTAGCCTTCTACAAATTAAAGATGAAATCCAAATTCATATATAGTAATTATCAGTGATTAGTTAATGAATATTAAATCAAATCAATAAGATTCCTCATTCCCCATATTACATACCGGGCCAGAGATTAGTAGATGCCAAAGCGCATAGCTAACAGAAAGCCAATTCTTTTTTACTTTAACTTGCGTCAAACCACTTTATATTTTGCAGCCCAAAAAGTGAAACAAGAAAAAGCAATTAAATTCACATATCGTTGTAAGTTGATAAAATTGAGCAATTATAGAAGCATAAAAGATGGATAAGGTGAAAGATTCCATCAAGACCCTACGCTTTCCCGGCAGCTAGCCATGCTATGTATTGATACTTTTATCAATATCTTTGATAGGTTATTGCCTATATATTGTCCCATGTATACGTTACATGCATGCTGCCATAGTAGCAGCTTATAATATCTTCTTTAACAATTTTTTTTTATCAGCACTGGCGACACAGGAATTGACCACTTAGTCCTAACATATGCATAAATTAACCCTTCCCGATCATGCACGTTAAAAGGAGTTGGATCCTAAGAGAGATATAGCTCTTTCGGTTTTTCCTAGTAGTTTTACATTAATAATGATCATTCGAGCTAACTCAGCTCATTAATTACCTGGGCATTGACCAGATTCACCATATAGACCAGAATCGTAGTAAATATGAATTCTTAGAGTATGTTTAGTAGGAGAGAGAAATAAGAAAAAGAAGAGGGGTAGGGGGATTAATAAATGGTGTTGGGGTAAAGAATAGACCTGTCATTCTTCTCTCATCTCTTTTCTCTAGATAATGTACCTTTCTTCCTACCAAACATAGCCTTAGTGTATAGTTTTACATCAAAGCCAAGTACTCCTCTCAATTGGCTTAACCTATTGCAGACAAACTATCGATTGGAATCGTTGTAATTTTCTACTCTTTCCATTATGTGAGCCAAACAATTACTTGCTGATTAAGAGGAAGCACGCTACATCATGATAAGAAGCTGATGAGAGAAATACAACTTAATTAGAAAAGTAATGAATTTAAAAACATTCTCTACCGATTACGAAAGCATCAGCATAGTCTCTTGGTTGCATTATTCAATAAAGTGAACCAAATAATTAAATCTTGAGCTAAAAATTAATTAGTTATATATTATCCCTGTAAAAATCTGGATTTTTGGAGGGTAAATTAGAAATTTTACCAATTTTCGGATTAACTAATGGAGGGACTAATTTGCAAAAATTTTAAGAAGCGGGGACTAAATTACAATATTTTGAGGGACTAAAGTCAGAGGATTTTGAAAAATGAGGGACTATTGTGAATTTTTTTGAAAATTGCACAGTTCACATTAAAGGGCCACGTGACCTTATTTCTCTCTCTCTCTCTCTCTCCTCTCTCCCTCCTGTCGTCTCTTTCTCGCTCACTCTCAGCCGAAGGATCGAGGACCAAGGGAGCCGAAGCCACCGTCGGACCTCGTCGCACCCCGCCATCGACCGGCGAGGACTCCCTGCGCCGCTAGCTACTAGCACCATCGGTCCCGCGAGGCCGCCGAAAAGTGCAGTCACCGAAAATGCCATTTTTGGCCGTGGCATGTCTTGAATTTCCAGTGTCGTTTCGGGCTGTTTCAGCTCACGTTCTTGGGCTCGTTGGATTCGTCTCGTCGAGAGGAAGCTCCAGGTATATATATCGTGACTCTATTTTGCCCGGTTTGAAAGTTGCCTTTTTTGAGTATTTTGAGCTTAAGTTTGATTTTTTGATTCGACCATTGAATTGTGTTTTTGATATTATTTTTGGAATGTACTCAGAAAATGGAGAAAATTAATATATATATTGACTATGTTTAGTGACCGATACGAAAAACGAAATCAGACAGCTAAAATTTACCTCGTTTTGTGTGCAACCGGTCCAGTTTCGGCTAGGACCCGAATTGGACGAATTATATGTCTAACCTAACTATTTTGGGTGCTAAAAATACAGTAAAGACATCCGTCTGTGGATTTGAAACTCCGTTGAGAAGCTAATTTTTTGTAAAAAAACTATTAAGGGCTTGGAATTGGTTCCCGACCATCTGAGCGATCGTCCAACGACATCTTAAGGATCCAATAATATGGTATCGCTATTCTAGTGAGGTAGGAATTCGGTTATCTCTGCTTTATATCGTTTTTGAATAAAACTTATTTTCTGCAACATATGATGACAAATATGATTTCTGAACTATTTGAATATCTGTGATGGAAATTTGATTGTATGATATATATATAGTATTGCTCTGAGAATTTTCTGAGTGGAGGTTATTTTTGGGTATATCAAAAATAGGGCCATTATGCCGCCCGTTTTTCTATAAAACCTAATATACTTATTTTATTAAAAAGCCAGAGCACGATAGTTTTTACACTTTAGTTCTATATTGCACGTGTAATAGGATCATACGTGAGCACCGTGTTAGCATCGTAGGTTTACAGTGTAGCGTTGCGTGCCCCATCATCAGTGTAGAATCCGTAAACCCACACAGAGTTTGTTTCTTCTGATTATCTCCCCATTTGGCAGGCGTAGGCAATTCGGTTACCCCTCCAAATTTGGTAGGCGATACATGGGTGTCCCCTCTGGGTATGGGCTTAAGTGTCAGGTAGGCTGTTAGATACACTTAGTATCATCATCTTGGGTTTCTACAGATGAGAGGATGAGAGCTCATGGATATGGGTTGATTTGTGTCACGTGCATATGAATTGAATAGTTTTGATTATACTGCTTTTTATATATATATGGATTGCCGGTTTGGATTATACATACATATACATATATTTTGGATTTAAACTAACTATGTAGGAATTTTCCATCACTAAAATATTTTCCTTCAAGGTAATTTTTTCCTACTAGGCTTCATGCTCACCTCCTACCTTCCTTCCTCAAATAGTGTTCAGTGCGACCTTGGTGATCAAGAGGATTAAGAGGCCGTCTGTGATTGTAGTTCGTCATCTTGGTAATGCTAGAAGCTTGTTATTATGGTGTTTGGATTGTTTAGATTTTGTATTAGCATTGAACCAAGATTACTACTTTCTATTATATCTGTGAACTTATGTATGCCATTCTGGTAATTGATATTTGTTGTGGATGATGATGATGTTTGAACTCTATTTTGAACTACATTTTTAAATTACTATTCGATCTATGTTTAATGGTGTCTACGAACTGTAGGAGAAATTCATGGGATGAAATTCTTAATATTTTATTTAAATAGACTGTTTTATAAAACTAAAACTTCTAAGACCTTTTTTAAATAAATTAAAGAATTTTTTACTTTAGTGAAATTTTCCTTCTGCTACCGGCCCGGATTTTGGACCGTAACAATCCCTCCAAGTTTCAATTAGTAAACTAAAGATAACGAAAAAAATGGATATTTCGTTTTTCAACTCCATACATGTACGAAATGGAGTAATTGGCATTTCATTAAGAAAAAAAAAGGAGTAATTGGAAACCGTACGTACCCTATATTAGCTAGATTGTTCACCTACGTTTTGGTTTCGTATAGTTTTTGGGGATTTTTCTGCAACAAATTGCGCAGTTGTCTTGGTACCAAAACTATTATACGCTCGAACGGCTTGCCTAGCTAGAATTTGAAAAACCGAACTAGATTACCAATGAATATTTATATAACCGCTAATTAGAACTTCATAGGCTTGTTAATTATGTACTACGGTGGATTTTAGAGTCCCAAAAGCTCGAATTGGTTTTGCTAAAAGACTAGCGTCTTCTTCTTCTTTTTTTTTTTTTTTTTTTTTTAAAAAAGAAAGAAATAGATAGAGAATGGCTAGACTTTTGATTTTTATATCATGTCTATTTATATATATGATATTCACTTTATCCGCTTTTCACTACCTCTCTCGAGCCATATATATGTATGAGATCATTATATCAAAAACTTTTGTCCTGTCACTAAAGCTGGTGCTATATGACGTTGTACATGTCCCAATTATATAGATAAATAAGTGGCAAACGTGGAATAGGTCAGAGAGTCGTGCAAAACAATTCACAACATAGAGTAATGTTATGGGGCACCAGTGGTGCCCAGCACCACAGTGATGTGTCAGTCTGTCACTGGCTAATCATAATTATAATTTAAGTGGGGCCTATGTGGATCCAGTTTATTAATTAAATCATCCAGTGACAAACAGACATGTCACTGTGGTGCTGGGTACCACTAGTGCCCCATAGCATTGCTCCAATATATATCATGTTGGCCTATTTCATACGTCCAATCAAGTACAAGCGCATGTACGCATGACCATTGAGAATGATCTCTCTCTTTCTTTGTTTCTTTCTTCTTTTTCTTTTCTTTTTTTTTTTTCCTTCTTTTTATCTTAAACTAGACCCAAACGCATATGAAAAGAAGAAATGTCTACAATATCTATTCTAATAAATCAATACTACTTTTCATTATTGTAATATAATTGGATACATGAAAGATACATATTACAAAAAGTAAAACTAAATGCCCAACTCTACAAGACAACCTCCTAGCTAGAAATATTATCATTCTAGGATGAAAAAGGAAAAAAAAAGTGAAGACGAAGAAAAAAAAAAAACGAATTTCAGAAATTATTGAAATAGTAACATTGGTGAAAGAGAGAAACAATGAGCGTTAAAAGGTTGGACCAGTGCCTCATATATGCAAGTTCTCAACTAACTACGAAAATATTTGAATGTGTCATGTGACACATGGCAAGCTGTAATTAGTTGAAAAACTACATATGATGATCGCTGCTAATGATATTTAGTACTTTTTTTCCCCCCTAAAAGAGCTCGAAAACGATATTTTATAGCCCCCTTGACCCAATTAACTTTGTTAGCCCAAAGGTTATAGCCATGGCCAGCCAGCCCCCAACCAAAACCCTCGCAGCCGACTTCACTGTCGGCGCCTTCCCCAAAACCGCTCCCAACCAACCGAACAACGCCAAAGCAAAGCTAACGGCCGCCACCACGACCCACAGCCTCACTCTGTACTCCTTTATAAAAGACGCCGCAAGCAAGGGCACCATTGCGCCCACCGAGAACGCAAGCGTCGAAGCCGCTGCGGCTTGGAAAGGGTTTGGCAAACCCTCCTTCTCACCCAGCTCGTCATGGTCTGGCTCAGCCGCCACTCTCTGCCCGGTACTTATCTCTCTCTGGACTTTCTCTCTTCTCATTTGCGCAAGCTCAATATCGAGCTGAGAGTACACGGAGACGAACTCTCCTATCGCCATGCTGCAAGCCCCAGCTACGAGTCCCGCGAATCCGGTGAGGATCATGGCTTTGATGTCCTGTTTGACGGCTCCTACGCCCATCATTAGCGAAGCCGTCGAGACTAGCCCGTCGTTGGCGCCAAGAACAGCGGCTCGCAGCCACTGGGAGCGTTTGGAGTAGTCGAACTCCTTTGTTTCGAGGTCTAGTGCTTGTGTTGTTTGTCGCTCGAGATCTCCGCCGTATTTGGGCTGGTTTAGAGATGTTTGGTTGGAAGCCATGGTAATTGTTAATGAAAAGTGAGTGGAAATGAGGAGAAGAGGAAGAGGTTTGGTTTTTCGGTGAAGAAAGTGTGTTGGACACACGCCCCCTTGGAAGGGTATTTATGGAGGAAGATGGTAGAGTGTTGATGGTATACGTGGGGCACAGTCACTAATCAAAGTTAAAACAAATATATATATATATGTATTTATTCACCCCCAGAAAAAAAAAAAAGGCCCACAGAGAGAAAAAAGAGAGATCTATATGTCTTCTAGCTATAGTTTGTACAAATGTATTTGGATAGTCTGATAATGTAAAGTTCACACACATGATCAATTTTGTGTGTGACAGGTGGTGATCAAATACATGTATATATATATGTATATTATATGATTGTCAATCTAATAGGTATTTTTTTTTAGCCGTTGAATTAGATATATATATATATATATATATATGTATATTATATGATTGTCAATCTAATAGGTATTTTTTTTTAGCCGTTGAATCATCATCTAATGGTGATATAACAGCTATAATGAAGTACATAAAAGAACGTGCATCATTAATGCTATTTCTCTCTCTTATTTTTTACTATAAAAAATGTGCAGGATAAATTTTTATTAGCTAAATTGATACTTATGTATTAATAAAAAAAGATACCTACTGAATTGATGCCCATATTATATAATACTTATAATATGGTTTCCCAGACATTTCATGGTTCAATATTCACTGAGATCATATTAATATTTGGAAAAGTCCAACATGTTACATATATAGAAATAATGATAAAATTATATTTTACCAGGTTTTGATGAGATATATATTAACTTTAAAGTAACTACTAAAAGCAAACTGTTTAGGTTAAAGATTTCAAAAATGAAGGCCACCATTTAACTGTTAACGTGAAAAGTTTAGGGCGCGTTTGGTATAGGATTCGAATCCTATTCTTCAAATCCAGAAACAGCTTTCATGTAGAAAGTTGGAAGGATAAAACATTTATCCTTCCAACTTTCTATGTAAAAGTTGTTTTTGGATTTGAAGAATAGGATTCGAATCTTGTACCAAACACGCCCTTAAAAATCTTTTACTTTTTATTTCTTGTTGTTATTAATATAAAAGTAGGAGCAGTGATCTTCTGTTCTCTTCTCCATTTTAATTTGCAGGCTATCTTAAAAAAGCTTAAAGAAAACAATCAGACAAGAATACAAAGCCTGTAAATTCCCAACTCTCATGAAGCTCGTGTATGTATTTATTACAGTAACAATTACTCCATTAGTAATTAAATATAGCTCACAAATTACAACTTGAACAAACTGATAAATTAATTACCGAGTGAAAAAAAATTTATCAAGTTGGGAAAAAAATAATAATTACATACTAGATAAACAGAGAATATTGCTGACTCTGCTGTCCACCTTAGAGAAGTCGATCTTAGCGTAATGAATTATCTATCTGGTCATGGTGGCCAGTAATAAACAATCTTATGTATTCTAACTCCACCAACTAATTTGGTTGATGAGTCACCCAACTCAGTAAGTTCACTCCAATCAAAATTTATGGACGGATTATGGTACAAAATTAAGTTATAACGTACGACACTAGAATATCTAGAAGAGGTGATTGATGGCATATATAATTTAGTGGTAATTACACTTTATCGTATTAACGTAAAAAGTCTAAAATTCAAATCTCGAGTTCTTAGGTGTAAATGTTGATGAATATAATAAATAAATTTAATAAACTTTCTTCGGAAAAAAAAAAGAAGTTAAAAAAAAAAAGAAAAAGAAGAAGAAGAAGAAAGTGACACCAAAAAAAAAAAAAAAAATGCCAAAGGGAAAATTTAAAGAAGATGTCAAGACCCACCAATTACCCAATAATTATTCCGTCATGGGACCCAATGTCATCTAGTGTAAGACTCACAATTTTTTGGTTAATACATGGGTCAAAAACAATCCGCAGAATAGGAATGTAGATATTATCCACTTTGAATTTACTGACTCGCTCAGTCTTTTGTAATATATATATATATATATATATATATATATATATATATATATATATTTATTTATTTATTTATTTATATATGGCTGTAGTCCTCTTAAAAGACCGATCTCATCCATATTTTAACTAATATAAGTCATATTTGTCTAATACTCTGTTCGTGAAAATATGACCTATTTGTGTTGACTAAATTATGAACAGAACCGGTTCCCTCAATGAGACTATTTTCGTAGCATATATCTAAATAAGGGTATAATTATATCTCCTGTTCTCAATCGATGTGCGAGTACGTACACGACAAAAGTGACTGGCTTGTATGAAAGTAAATTCTTATTTAATTTTCAATTGGAATAGAACTCTGAATTGTTGTATTTATTAGGTATATAGTGCTTTATGAGTTGAAGATGACAAACGTAACGAGTCCACAAATTTTCAGGAAAGAATGAATGCAAAAAAAGGAAGAGACGTATTTGCTTTAAGGAAGTTAGAATCAGATTGGAAGAGAGTTTCATGACTAAAGCGTGATCATCCAACGAGACAAAACATAGAAAGATTCACAACCCCAATCGAATCATTTGTCTTTATTACACGGAAAATAACGGAAGCTTTATGGGTTCTCAGTTCTTTTCCGTTATCATCATTACATTTTGTTTCTCTATTTTGTAGTTAGCTCTCGAGGCACCTAGTTAGTTAAATTTGGACAATACATAAACATACTATATAGGTGAGGATTCTAAATTGCAAACGTTGATTAAATATCGATAGTAGAGATAGGTATTATTGTTAATTAAGGAGTAACGCCCTAATCTTTTATTAATAAGAGAAATAAAACATAAAACAAAAGTAAGCAAATAATGGTTCACTGTCAACGTGAGGCTTTTAGTCACTGGAGATTTTCACTACGATGAAGAGAAAGGATTACAAAAAGATCTCACTTCTCATGTCTCTCTAAGATTTTGCAAATTCTCTCTAATCTTATTTATACAAACTCGACATCCTAATATCCTTTATATAGAGGAAACGAATTAAAGTAACCCAAATACACGTATAAAATCCCAAAAATACTCCTAAATAATATACCCTTACTAGTATAAACTTTTATTCAGAGGCATGGAGTGCAACGGGGTGATGAAGGGGGTTTACCACCCGTTCTAACCCCAGTGTCGACGACACCGCAAAGATGAGAGTGCAATGGGGTGATGAGAGTATTTTGTCTTAGGTGATGTTCGTTGATATAATTAGGCTCCACTTCTTTAATAATTATTATCAATTATATTAAACCTGTTATCACAAATTTCTTTTAAATTTAGTTTCTAATTGTTGGTGCAATCGGTACTATCTATAAATGCTACATTATTTTTATAGTTTAAATATGTTAAAGTCATAGAACTAACTTGATTTTCAAATTTTAAATAATACCTATGGTATGATTGCGTTGATTGAGCATGAAATGAGACATCAATGTAATATATATGCTAACTTAATTAGTCATAAACTATTTTATAAAGCTTTTTGTTAACGTATATTTTATAATTTTAATGTTACTATTGGACTTTGGGTTAACTCTTATATATCCAACTAGTATTTTGCGAAATACCACCCAAAAAAAATAAAAAATCGTGCAATAGCTACTAGTTGATTCCCCACTTGTACCACAAGCCAAACCGAAACCCTTTGCGTATATGATGAGAATCCGGTTAGGTTATAAGTACTTATGTCATTTTATGAAGGACACGATCAGCTAAGATTTGTTCTGATCATAAAATGTAAAAAGTCTCCGCAAACGAAACTGGTGGAAATATATGCTTGGCAAACTTTTAGCCAATTAAATACGCAAATCCTCAAAATGTATACTGAGAGCTACTAGCTATAGCTTGTCATTGATGTTATATTATATATATGTACACAAACGTGTAAATTTTATTTTGCAGAGGATAATACCTATTTAGATATACTTGCTGTTTCATTAGATCTTGTTCACAAGGGATAAGATATGATGGTTTTCGGTACCTCTCCTTCAATTTGAACATTTGGTGGATAAGGATTGTAATTTAATTTTTTTTACTGTAGTACCTTATTTACTCTTTTAAGAAAAGCCTCTTTTGGAGGTTTATCCATTAAAAAAAAAAATACAAGTATAATACTATTATCTATCAATGTATGCCATTCAATTTCTAGAACAAAAGCATAAGTGCTAGTAAAAGTACTAAAATTAGATGGCAATCTTAGTTTTAGTAGCTCATGGTTTGATTGTATTTGTATATAGACTTCAGCGTAATCTAAGTAGAGTCTAAAACGTGAGATTTAAAAACCATTTGGACGGGCAACTAGGGAGAAAAAATATTGTAAAAACAGTAACACCTTAAATAGTCAAATTTGATGTCTACTAAAAGTACCATATAAATTTAAGTCCTTTCTATAAAAACTGTACCATTTAAAGTCTATTTTTTTTTTTTTTTTTGGTACGAAACCATACCTAAACAGAATACTGATAGATATTAATTTAATTTTTTTAAGATGGATATTAAATCTATTTACATTATTATATGAATAATATTATGAGCACAAAATGTATTTAGCATCACACGAGTTGACAATTTTTTTTATTAAGTGATTGTAATTAGTACACTGAGTCTTATATATAATCTCACTTGAAGTATCATTATATCTTATAACTAAAAACTAGTATCTCGTATGGTATGGATACATTAAGATATCTCATAACATTACTATTATTATACTGGGGACCTAATTTCACTACAAGTTGATGTATCCATAAGAAAGTACAGGTAAGTTATGCCTACGTTTATAAGCGGGGTTTCACTCTTACTTAAGAAGCCACGGATTTTCAAATTTTTATTCAATTAGATTAATGAATTACTCATATTAAAACAAAATGCCTTCAAAATGTAACTGTAGTTAATAAATAAAATCAATACATAATTGCTTATTTCATATATAACCTCTAAAGATCAATGCCCTCAAACTTTTTTTGGGGCCATTTAATTTCATCATTCATGCCACCAACGTAGAACGGTGGAGGTACTTTGATATTATTGTGATATGACCATCCAAATCACTTCACACGTCTATTATTATAAAGTCTTTATATATATATATATATATGAGAATATATATACATGATTACGCTAGTTGGTTTTTTTTTTTTTTTTTTTACTTATGTATAAGTATTTTTTATTTTAACCGTTGGATTATTATCTAATAGTAATCTAATGATTATAATAAAGTGCATAAAAAAATGTACATTATTAATGTTATTTTTCTCTTATTTTTTATCATAAAAAAATATAAAAAAATATACATGACATATATATTATGTAAACATTATATAAAAGAACTAAAATATTTAATTTATAAAGTTCATTCAACAAATGGATTCTGAAGAGGAAAGCACTAAGTGGGTGCAGAGAGGAAGAGTGGGATGTAGATAATATAAGAAAATGGAAGGGAGTGTGCATTCCATACGAACGCCACCAACTAGCATTATCTTAATCAGTCTCCCGAAAAAAACACAGACAAACACAAATTAAAGTGGTATTTGTTTTTCTTCTTTTGCTCCTTTTTGACTTTCCACTACAATGTACCATCATTGGTTTCTAACATTATTTCTCGTTTAACACATAAATTTATACAAATGAGAGGCGAGGGAGATAATGGACCTTTGAAACTAATGCTTTTTAAGTAAGAATGTCAAATTGGTTTTGGCCCTATTCAACCTACGTACAATTTTTTTTTTTTTTCAAAAAAAAGTTATAGAAAAAACACTAAAAACTATATAGGTTCTCTCTACATGTGGCATTTATCCTTTTTTTTTTTTCGGAAAAGATAGTGGGATTATCCTACAGACGAACCTAGAAGTTAATTTAAGTGGGCATATGAGCCACATTACCTGTTTTTTTTTTTTTTTTTTTTTCTTTGGAATGCCATAAGCCAGATAACTTAATCAAGATAGAATACTTAAACTCAAATAATAAGATGAGAAATTTCATTTTCCCACAAAATTAATACTATATGAAAAGACCTAAATGCACATGCATACTTGATAATATGTTAGTGAAGGTTTAAAAATTTACCACTCATTAGCTGTGCAAAAATTAAAGGACGCTAACAATTCCCAACCCATCATATGTACAGGGCTATCATAGCAGATTTATAATATTTTTAAGATTAACGGATGGGAGCTTGCCACGTATATAAGCAACCATGATTACTAAGCTAATTATGGGCAGTTAATCCAAGTTAATTGGTCTTAACTACTACAGCTAGCATTTAAATTTCTAGGAGAAACTCCCCATTAGACCAATGCCTACTTAGACACTCATTATGGGAAATTCAACTTGTAAGAGCTCCAAAGAGCTACTATGTGAATGTAAAACCCTCGATTTTAGATGAGCTAATATATAATGTAAAATATTTGATTGTTTATTTGGTTTATACCTTGTATTTTAGTTATTATCAATATAACATCCAGATTTGAAACTTATAATAAATTTATATATTTTCTAGGTCGAACATCAATTTAACTATTGAATTTACCAAAACACTCTTTCATTTTTAATGATATATATTTTTAATACTTAATTTAAATTTAAAACTAATTAAAATTAATAGTTAAAAGTACAAATATCGGAAAAAATAATTTTTTTTTAAAAAAGCAAAAACCTATAAATATTAAATATTATTTATAGACATCATGGTTTATCCAACCTATACTTAAATAAGTGATCAGTTGAGCCCAATAAACTTAATAAGGTGTAGAACTCTCTAATACTTAAGAAAAAGTTATTCTCAGCTTTATAGGTGCTAAACACCACCCTCAATTCTTTTGACTATATTTTCGTAAAATAGAGAAAATGAGAGAGAGTGAGAGAGAGCCGAGCCTCCACAAGAGAAATCTTGAGCTTATTCATAGCCGCCATCAGAGAGATACCTAAGGTTATAGACGTACAACTAAGAAGAAGGAAGAACATATTTCCGATGGTCCCATTCATCTCTCATTGGGAATCAAAAAAGTACCTGCACATCGGATCATTCAATGAACTCCAAAAAATAGGAAAGAAGACTTCATGGTAGTGAAGCATTTCTAGGTTTTATCTAAACCAAGATCTTGAATTGATTTATATTAGATCTTTGATCTTTTATTTTGTTTTGTAAAGTTTCAAAAAAAAATTATTAATTCCGCTAAGCCCTTACCCATTTTTTTTAGTAATTATAATTAATATATTTTTCTTATAAGAATACCCATATATGAATGAATGTAGATATATATATATATAGGTTGCCAATCCAGTAGGTATTTTTTTTTTTTTACCTATGTGTAGGTATTTTTTTTCTAGCCGTTGGATCATCATCTAACAATGATCTAACGGCTAAAATAAGATGTATAAAAAGACGTGCATCATTAATGCTTTTTCTCTCTCTTATTTTTTAATATAAAAAAATGTGCAAAAAAATTTTTCATTGGCCCAATTGATACCTATGCATAGGTAAAAAAAAAAAATACCTACTGGATTGGTGCCCATATATATATATTTATAAGTTGACAATTCAGTAGGTATTTTTTATTTTTACCTATGTGTAAGTATTGTTCTTTTAGCCGTTGAATCATTATCTAATTATAATCCGACGGATATAATGAAATGTATAAAAAAACGTTCATCATTAATGCTATTTCTCTCTCTTACTTTTTACTATAGAAAAATGTGCATGATAAATTTTCATTGACCAAATTGATATCTATGTATAGGTAAAAAAAAAAAAAAACTACTGAATTGGTACCCATATTTATATATATACATATATATCCTTAAATATAATCTTATTGTTTATCATCACATACCTTCAAACACTCATTATTTTGGTCAACGCATACCATATATAAATCTAAGAATAAAAATAGTTTGACTAAAATTTTAGCATTAGATTCATAAAGTCATAAATTCTGATAATTTGATTGGAAAACTTATTTTTTATGTTCTTAATTTTTAAAAAGTTTTAATTTAGTGTTTAAAAAAATAATTCAAGAATCCTAACCCAAATCCTAAAAACTAGCTTAGAGCTCTAATTTCTTAATGAGGAAAGAAAATTTTTTTTTAAAAAAAGGAGAAACATATATTGATAGTTGCCTAATCTTTCAAGTCCTATAATTTAGTCTGTTCTTTATGTCCATTCTCTTGCCACAAAACTATCAATGTACTTTCATACATCTTGGATTTTTTTTTTTTTGTGAATAGAAGGCAAAATGTATAAGAAGAACAAGATTAGGTAAGAGTTATTATGGTGTGTGAGGGTCAAAATCTTTCATTTGATTTCTGTAAATGACCAGTTTTTGAATTAAAGTACATTTAGAATGTGTGGATCGAAAAATAAAATTTCAAAATTTTAGATTTTAATTAAGGGTGTCTTTGGAGAACGGGTGAAAAGATTTTTTTTTTTTTTTTTAAAAAAAAAGATGAGTTGCAATAGAGTCACCCACTGGTATATTATTATATACGTAAATTGATAATTTAACTCAATTATTGACTCAAAATGAACATAAAATTAAAAGAGCCTACATTCCATTAAGGGGCCTAAGATTCGACTATTTTTGAAAATACCCCAAAAAATTAGTGTTAGTAGAGGTATTATTTATAAGAAATAGCCTTTTTTCACTCCAGTTTAAAGATGGCCGTTTTTTCACCTATTTAATAAATGTCTGATGTTTTATTAGTTTTTGCAAAATACCCATTGTTTACTGATCAATTATTTGCATATTGATTTCATTCATTAGTATATCAATTTTATACAGTATATCAATTTTGTTTATATCGCTGTATCAATATCATTTAGTATATTAATTATTGTGTATCAATATATCAATTTTACATTACGTACACCAATACATAGATATAATTTTTTATAATTCATAAACTGGTATAAATATAGAAAAATTGATATATTTCAGGCTGTTTTGATAAACTCGGCCGTTTTGTTAATTTTTTTGATATATTCGGCTATGTTATAATAGTGTTTGAAAATGCAATTTGTTAAACTTGGACCCATAAGGGCTTATAGAAATATGACCAAATTTTGGGTCCAATTTCAGTAAATGTCCCTTTGTCAAATGTTATAGCAAAATGTCCGATATATATGCATATATACTAAGTGTAAAATTTTATATACCAAGTATAAAAAATTATATACCCAGTGCATTTCAGTACAGTACCTAAAATTGGTAGATATGTGTATCTACTAAGTGTAAAAATATATATACTTGGACATTTAGCTATAAAATTTTAAAAATGGACATCCATTTAATCAAATTTAAAATTTTTGTCATCTACCCAAATTTCTCGACCCATAATTCAACCATTTGAATAAGAATCCCTTGTTCCTTAAATACCCATGTTTAAATCAAGGTTAATATGTCATTTTCTATCGAGAAAATAGATTATTGTGTTATTACTCGATAGTAAGGTAAAAAAAAATATATATTAAAGAAAAAAAAAGTCATTGGTTCAATATTGATAATTGGGGGGCTTCTAGGATACGGTACACTCAAATGGGTGTATCAATACACCCTTTTATGCTACCTGTGTGATTGGAAAAGAGTGGACCAAATTCTTAGCTTGTTTGTCTCTTTAATAGGCCCGCGAAAAATGTGATCGTTCGGTTGAATGGAGGAAGAGAGACGGAGTCTACCCGTGTAAAAATAGATTGTTCATTTTATTTTATTCCTAATAAAATAAGAAAAGCTAAGTTCTGGAATATCCACCGAATATTGATCAAAGCAATAAAAATTTGATTGAAATGCAATCAAATTGTAGCTTAGTAAAACCATTCGAATCCATTTACGTATCACCTTAATTCAGCCATAAAAGCCCCATTAAATCTAATTGTTACCCTCAATAACAACCCGCTAAATTACTTAATTTCAAGCTTTTACATAAATTGGGTCTTATCATAAACAAGAATATCCAGTTGCAGAACCAAATTATAAACAAAAATAAAAATGAACCCAGACGAAAGAAAGTGCCATAGAAAAACCTGATTTGCTAAACAAAAAAAGGAGAGAACTTTGGATGGACAGTAGATGGCGACTGGCAGTGCAAGGAGGTAGTGAGCAGTGGGCGACGGAGTGGGCAGGACGACGACAGGCGGCATGAATAGAACGATGATAGGCAGTGGATAGTTTGACTCTACTGGGAGCAAGTTTCACCCAAGAAGCAATGTCATACTCCTTTGTGACTATCATTGAGCCAGCCTCCTTTCGGAACCTCATACAGTTCAACCATGTGCCTTAAATCAATTCAAAACCCTAAATGATACTAACTGCCTAATTAACGGGACAAAAATCGACTGTCAAATAACGATGGTCATTAACGGATTTGCAAAGGTGCCTATAATATACTATAACCTAACAACACAATTTATGTGGGTCACCAAACCTCCTCAGTCAATCAAAAAATTTATAACGGGGTGTATTGATATATCCATTCAGATATACCGTATATTAGAAGCGCCCTGATAATTGTAGTCATTTTCTGCGGGCCTTGCAATAAATGGGAAAAAAAGGTCTATTTTTTTTTAATTATTATTTTTATCTATATGAAGTAGAACACATTATTCAATGCATTGACATCAATTTACGAAAATTCAATATTTTTGGCTAAGTATCTGCATGCACAAGATATTTATTAAAAATTTGGTCAAAAACTTTGTCAGGTGGAATACACACAAATTCACTGTAGCCACCGACAAAGCCAAGTCCGAAGCAAGAAGTAGTGGTCTCTTTTCCAGGGTTGCCCCTTTTTTCTTTTGCCAAGTACAGTATATGAAGCATAGTATATGTGAGTGGTCCTCTTATAGGAAAATCGTGGTAACACGAAAAGACTAAAGGTAGGCTGATTTGTTGATACATTTTCTCCCATCAGCATTGTTAGTATTACCTCTCAAGATTATTGAAATTGCGTATCTTATTATAATTAATTACGAATTTATATGTCTCTTCCGAGATCTACAAGTAATGTTTAGCAAACTTTTTTGTTTCTAAATAAAGTGCTAGCTTACCAAACATCAAGAAGAATGTATAGAGACATCTCTGTTAGGTTGACAACTCTCTATTTAATAGACATCTCCCTATGCTTAACAATATTATTCATGTCAATGTAATCTGGATATATATATATGTCAGTATTATAATCAAATAATTTTTTCTTATCCAGTTAAGTGGTTGTTTAGCATTTTTCTTCCACCACACGTCTCTCTCTCTCTCTCTCTCTCTCTCTCTCTCTCTCTCTCTCTCTCTCTCTCTCTCTTATCCTTTTCTTTTGGATGCCCTTAAGTGAGTGCTTGAGTTTGTTGGTTGAAAGTGGGTTCAGAATGCCCGGAATATGAGGATTTCTGAAAATGGCATAACTTGAGGTTTTGTGAATAGGCCTGCAATTAAACTCTGGTCTTGTCTGGTTGGATTGGACTTAGTGGATTACACCGTTAAATCAACAATAAGCCCAACTCAAAGGATGACAAGTAAATAGAAGACCTAATTAAGTAACCGAAAAAAAAAAAAAGAAAGAAAGTAGAAAAAAGAGAAATTAAAGCGTATGTCCATTTTTCACACTTCGTAATAATAAATATCCAATTTTCTCTTTTCTATAGTTGGATGGCCAAATATATACATTTTTACACTTAGTATTTCTATTTATATATTGAGTATATTAATTTTTATACTTGGTAAATCATATTTTACACTTAGTATATAAACTTATATACTAATTATTTTGCTACAGTATTTAAAAAATTAACATTTACTTAAAATGGACCAAAAATTCGATCATTTTGCTATATGTACAGATAACTAATGTCACTTATCCAAAAAAATAAAATAAAAGAAACAATACAACAAAAAATAGAAAACAGAATTGGTGTCCTTTTGTACTTCTTTTTTTTAAAAAAAAAATGGCTACTTTTTTAATTTTTTAATGAATATATGAATATACTAGTTAATATAAATGGTATATCAAACTAATTTACCTAATATTAATAATAATGTGTCAACATATCTAATTAATATATTGAAAATGATCATTAGAGAAAAGTAATAAAAGTCAAAAAAAAATTAATTAAATTGATTTGACAATTGAGATATCAATTTAATTATGATATAGTACAAATAATTAAAATATAAATATCAAAGTGGCATGAGCTGATTATTACTAATATGATAATATCTGTAAGAATACTATTTAATAGTGGAATGCAATTCCAATTTTTTAGTGGAGTAGAATTTAGAATTTACAATTGGGCCGATTAATTTAAGGCACAATTGTGTGACCTACTATTTTATAAGCCCAAAGATCTTCGGACTAACCCATAAATTCAGCTATATGGCTGTAAGTTAAAAGGATTTGTTGGATTTTACCTTTGAAAATAGAAAAGAATTACAAAAATACGGTATGGGAAATATAATTCATTCCACACCATATACAAATGGTATTTTTGAAAATATTTGAGTCAAAAACACGGTGACGTTGTGGTAAATAAACACATCTTTTTCATTAACGTATATATAATATAACATGTACCATTTTAGAATAAATAACCGGGCTACATAGCATTTTGGCCAGATTTAGGCCCATAATTCAATATATGTCTATAGCCCATCTTTTATAGCCAAATGACTCATGTAAAGACCCGTTAGAAGTCTATACCAAAAATACCCTTACTGAACCATCTCCCCTAACTTTTCACGCTCTAGAGGAAAAAAAATCTCTACTGCGATTTTCTTCATTCGTGAATCATCACCGACATCAACTTCTTCTTCTTTGAGAGTGTCAACGCTGGAGCTTCACCATTGTTGGATATGGAGTGGACTTCAATCTATGAGTTCATCTAGAAACATCAAAGCTCTGTCAATAAATATTGAAGTTCCATTGAAAAGTTTTCAAATTCTATTGATGAACGTGCAGATCCAAAGATAAATTAACACCGATTGATCTTCACTTTTTTGACTAATTTGTGTTTTAGGTTTTTAGTAGATTCATTTGTGTTAATTGGTTGGTTTTAGGTGAAATACTTAGATTCAATCATTTTTGAGGTTTTAGTTTTTAGTAAATTCAATTGAAAATTTAGGGGTTTTTATTTTTCGTTGATGAATTCCTATTTTAGTTCATGATTGTGGTAAAAAATATAAGTTTTGATATATGTTAGATTTGATCTAACTCATGTGAAATTTCGGTTCATAGTTTTTTATATGTGGTACATAGAATTTTGAATGCAGTTAATGAAATTATTGTTATGAGATTCTAGTTTTTGGTATATTCAATTGAAAATTTAGGGATTTTTGTTTTTAATTGAGGAACTCCTATTTTAGTTCATAATTCTGGTGAAAAATATGAATTTTGATATATGTTAGATGTGATCTAACTCATGTAAAATTCGGTTCATAGTTTTTTATATGTGGTACATAGAAATTTGAGCCCAATTCATGATATTTTTGTTCTTGTATATATAAATTTAGATAGCATTTATGTTTCATAATTTAAGAGAATCTGATAGCAATTTGAATATGAGAGAATCTGGGGTATGATCCAAAATCTGTTTGGTACATATTTGATTTCTGCTTGGTTCATAAATTTATGTATTTGGTTCATAGACTTTTTTTTTTAATGAAATTATGTATTTAGTTTATGAAGTTGTCAGTGTAGTTCATAACTTTATATCTTTAGTTTATAAAATTGTGTTTCATAACGTTGCATTTTATATATGAGAATATATCTCATATAAATTAGTTCTTAGCACATTAGGTTCCTAACTTTAAGTCTTTAGTTCATATATTTAAGTCTTTGGTTCAAATTCAAAAGCTGTCTGGTTCATAAAATTTTGTCTTTAGTTCATGAAGTTGTCAGTGTAGTAGATAAGTTTGTGTCTTTAGTTCATAAAGTTATATTTCAGATATGAGAATATATCTCCTTAAAAATTTTCTATTTGGTATATAAACTTAGGTATATGGTTCTATTGAATTTTTTTTATGATACTATTCTATTTGGTTCATAAATTTATGTCTTTAGTTTATAAATTTGTGAGCGTGGTTTATGATATTATAGTTATAGTTTATATCTGCTATGTACCTCTTGTTTAATTCATTCAGTTCCTAAACGTATTTATATGGTTCATAAATTTATTAATTTATGATTTTTTTTATTATTCAGTATCTGTTTAATTTGTTTTGATTAATAAATTTATGTTTTTGGTTCATAACCTTATGTATTTGTTTGACACTTTATTGTGGTATATGCTAATTTGGACATGGTATATGATTTTTAATGTCTGGTACATAACTTGCAAAATCTGACAGTTTCCCTCGTGAAAACAGAACCGACTGTGGGATGTTTGTGATCAAAAGAGCAGAGACATTCATGACGAATGTCAACATAAAAGAAGTAACACAAGACAAAATCATATTCTATTGGCAAAAGATGACCATAGAACTCTATCATTGGACTGAAGACAAGATGAGAAAGGGATACAAAAGTGATATTGAAATATAAAAGTGAAAGTGATATGGAACATATGCTCTTATTTTAGTTTAGCCAAAATAATATGATTTTTTAGTTTGAAAAGGATTATTGTATTGAATACTTTTAATTGCAAAAATATTGAACATTTGACAATTTTCTCGTTAGTTCATATGTTTTATTTAATGCAATTTGATATAAATCTAAACTGTTACTTACTTGCTTCTAGTTATTCACTCTGTGAGGTACACTTGAGTAATTTAAAAAAAGCTGAAACTATTTAGGAATGATAATGTATATTTAAAAAATTCTCTCTTTATGATATATAATCTTTTGAACTAGGTACATAAGATTTTCTTTATGGTTCATTCTAATATGAAATAGGTCTATAACTTCTAATACTCTGACAAGATATATAAACTAGGGCACTATGCTCAAATATCATAACCCAACTAAGAAATAGTATATGAATTTGTCATTTCGAACACGATATATATATTTATATATAATCACTCAACCAAAAAATCGTTTATAATATTTTTTTTACTGCTTTATAAAATTTCGACAACAATATTTGGGTTCATACATAATCTGGTATGTATATATTATACACAATGATGATTTTTTTGTTCCACTAACAAAAAACAAATTCGATAATATATAGCAAGTAATGAATCTAGTATATAGCCTCATATACCATGACAAAATTTCCATATACCAAGACCGAAAATTCATATATCTGGAAGTGTAAAAACTTAGAAACAAGATAACAATATCAAATATCTAAAATAATGAATCTAGTATACAACTACATATACTAAGACAAAATATCTATATACTAAGACCAAAAATTCATTTACCTAGATATGAAAAAAAAAAACCCTTCCTTTCAAAACAAAACAAACTATAAATTCAATACGAAAAAAGTAATGATCCATGTGTTCCATAAATTGATATCACAGGCCTAAAATGACGACATCCTTTAATAGAAGCTCCAAACGCCATAAAAAGGTACTTAAAATTCCTATCCAATTCATCAGCTTTATAATCAATATATGAATGTATGAAAAAATCAAGAAACAAATATTAATTAAAAAAAATAATATCACATTTACTGGTTCAGAAGGTACATACATACATATACTACGTTAAAAACTCTATGTACCAAGTATAAAAAATCATGTACCACAAAAAAATACCAAAACATAAAAACAACAAACTTGGGTTCAAACTTTTGTTCAATAATAGCAAAATAATTAATATGTTAATCAATAATAACCACACAATATATACCACCACAAAAAACTGATGGTACCAAAACAAGGAATATATGAATCAAATAAGAGTATTAAACATCTAAGATTAATAATAACAAAAAAAAAAAAGCATATACCAACATAAAAAACACATATACTAAGACAAAAAATATATATACCAAACAAGAAATATAGAATATGTTCAACAACAAAAACCAGTAAACAGTAATACCATATACCACGAAACAGATCGCATATACCACTATAAATACCATATATACCACGACTAAAAATTAATGTACCATTGCCAATTACAAAAACTAATGACGTCAAAACATACATCAAAATACAAAAAGCTACTAAGACTTAACAAAAAAGCAGTCTTATGCTTGAATTAAAATTAATTATAACACGAACTCCCAATATAAATGAAAATTCACAAAACCAATACACAATACAATCAAATTAAAATCAAAAAAGCAATACATATCGAAACAAAATCAAAATAAAAAAACGCTAGAGATTCGACCAAAGCAATACACAAATCACCAGAAATGCTGAGATCCGAGAAGATGAACAAAACGATCTTGAAGAAGACGACGATGAACCAAGCAACACCAGAGAAGAAGAATAATGGAGATATATGCCAGAAAACACATGAAGTCATCGTAGATACAAAAAAAAACTATGGATATTAAAGAGGAAAATTAATAGAGGAATGAGAGAGATTCAGAAAAAGAAGAGCAGCAAAAAGAAAAAAAAGAGAGAGAAGAAGAAAGAAGAACGAGAGAGCGGCAAAAAAAAAAAACTGAACAATTTTATTAAGGACAAAAATGGAAAAATAAAAATTAATTAGCTGGAGGTTTTTAAACAATGGACATATAGCTATTAATTTTAAATTTTGAACATACACTTAAACAGTTTTAAAAACGTGGACATATACCACATTTTCTCTGAATAACCGTTACCCTATTGGCTTGGCTTATGCATTTTTATCCCCCAATTTCAGTGATCTATCTCTCAAAAGCCAACTTGGTACTCTAACCCCACCCAACACTTTTTATATTATTTTATTTTGATTTGTTAATTATTTTTTTCTTCCAAATATTTTCTCATTAACCTTTTTTTTTTTACTGATTTTTTTGTTATCACTAACTAATTCAATACCAATATAGTAAAAAATTATTAAGTCAATCATTAGTTATCAGTAAACAACCCCTAAACCAACTTTTTTTTTCTCCTTTTTCATTCTTTTAATTCCTATTTCTAATATTTTTTTTTTCTCAGTGAACCCTATTATTCCCTCTTCCTTTTTTTAATTATTTTTCCTTTTTATTTTTCTCTTCTTTTTTTTTCCTTTTATATTAAAAAAATGCTAATCCTTTTTTTAAAATTTTTTTTATTTCTTCCTTTCCCCCTTCTTATTTGATTTCAATACTCTTTACAATTTACTTGTTACCAATTACCAACCAAATTGGTTATAATTTCTCTCTCTCTCTCTCTTTTTTTTTTTTGGGTTTTCAATATCAACCATTTTAGTTACCAACTATCAGTATCAATTTGAATACTATTTTCTCTAGTTACTACTAACTAATTTGGTTAACAATTACCCATTTTGTTACTGGTTTCTACTTTTAATAATTACCATTAAATAATTTGGTACCAATCTGGTTACTAGTTCTCTAGTTATCGGTTTCTCTAGCAACCACTAACTAATTTAGTACTAATTTGATTATTAGTAACCAGTTCTCTAATTATAGGTTTCTAGTTTCTATGGTTACTAATTTCTCTAGTTATCACTGACCATTTTGTCAATCTAGTTAACAATTACTAACTTGGTTACTCGTTACCAGTAAAAAATTCCTAAACTAAAATGGTTATTAGTTTCAAACTGGTGGCTAGTTACAAAGATCAATGTTACTAGTTACTAGTAACTAATAATCATTCGTTACTAGTAACTAATAATTATTTGGTACTAGTAACTAATAACCACTCCGACTATCAGTATAGTCACTAGTTACTTCGATTACCAGTAACTAAGCCATTCTTCAGTTACTAATACGATTATTATTATTATTATAATAAAATACACTACTTGGTAATTTATATTAACCATTTGGGTTACTAGTTTCTAGACTAGTAGTGGCCATTTATAAGATTGGTTATTAGTTTCTAAACAAGTGGCTAGTTATAAGACAGGTGATTTATAGTTACCAGTTACAAGAACGGTTACCTGTTACTAGTTACTAATTACTAATCTGGTTATGCTTACTCTTGTTATTATTATTGGGTTACTGATTATTCTAGTTACTAGTTACCAATTTGATTATTGGTGGTTATCAACTATTTTGATTATTAGTTTCCAAACTAGTGACTAGTTACACATATAGGTTACTAATTACTAGGTTATCAATAATAACAATTATAGGTTTTACTAGTTTCTAGTTTCTATAGAATCTGGTTACCACTGCCAATCTGGATACTGTATTCTGATTACTATTTTATTTAAGAGGTAGCTTTTTTAACATTTTCTCATTTCCAGCCCGATTGAATACAAAATCTATATCAAAAACCCAATTAATCATAATTCATCACTGCTTTTGTATCACACTTTGATTTTTGTGTCCAATATATGTATATAGTTACACATATAAAGGGAGAAAACAAGCAAGGACGAAGGAGAGTGTAGAAGAGTTAGAACTTACTATTTTATTGATTTTTCTTTGAGTTTCATTTCCAATGGAGTTATGGTTTTTTCATACAGAAATATCCACAATTCTCCTTATAAACGAGACCTCGAATACCCTCAGTATGCCCATTCTTCGTCGAATCCAATTTAGATGGGTTCGAATCCAAGCGGTCAATTTGCTTGGAGGACTCCAAAGTTTTAGTTGGCTTCATCATTGATGTCATCGACTTGTCTTTGGCGTCGGGTGGGCTATTGAGCTCCTCAAATCTGAGCGTGATAATGCGAGAGACAAAAATGAAGAATGGGAAAAAAAATATATTGGTATTTTTCTAAAAAATAATGTATGAAATTAATTAAAAAGAGGGGTCCATATATATGTTATTCTTTTTTAAAGTACCGTATATTATGTAATTTTCTCTAAGTTAAATTGATAGAAAGAAAAAAGTAATTAGGCCTCACAAGCCTAAGACTATATAAGCCTAGCCCAGTAACTAGGCATAGGTGTGTTACACTATGCCATTAGTGTAATGCATTCTCATTAAGTGAGATTTGCAATTTAATTAAATGGTAAATTATTTGAATTTTAAAAATTCTAAATTAGTGTAAGTATTGATTTAGAATAAAATTCAGATTCCTGAAAATAATTAATTGTCATGCCGTAAAAGTGATTTGCCTGTGATTCCTGAAAATAATCTTATTGAGTGGGGGCAAATAAAACTTTAAAGAAAGCGTATTCAGTGCGTGTTTCAAGTCTCATATCAAGATTTTTAGACAATTAATTGTGACCTTTGTCATCATGCATAAGAGTATTTCAATTCAACCTGTCTATAGCACCTGCCCGAAGGGTGCCCACAGAACAAGAGACTGAAACTTAAAATGGCCAATCGATCAATCCATCGAATCTTCCATTCAAAATCTCATCAATAATTGGTACAGGGAGCCGACTAGGGAAGATAAATCGTACTTCTAAAACCAAAACACCGAAAATATCACAAGGGATTTGAAATACTAGTTTGCCAAGTATAAGAAAACAACAGATAAAAAATATACGTATAAACACAAATGTATACATATATGGGCACCAATTCCGTAGGTATTTTTTTTCCCCTATGCATAGGTATCAATTTGGCCAATGAAAAAATTTTTTACACATTTTTTTATATAAAAAAGTAAGAGAGAAATAGCATTAATGATGCACGTCTTTTCATACACATCATTATAGCCATTGAATCACCATTAGATGATGATCTAATGGCTAAAAAAAAATACCTACACATAGGTTGAAAAAAAATACCTACTGGATTGGCAACCTATATATGTATGGAAGACTTCTCAATGGTTACAATTTTTTTGTGACCATGGATGTGTACTTTAAAAAGTAGTGATAGCATTAAATTTTTTTGGTCAGCATTCAATGTTTTTGGCCAACCACCAAACTAATCACCACCGTAGGATATAGATCTAACGGCTTAAACTATTGTAACCATCCATGGGTAAATATTGTTGTAACCATTTAAACCAAACCCGTATATGTATATATAAACATGCATGTATTAAACTAATAAATATAAAAACCATGTATAGCTGAAAGAGGAAGTTAGCCTATAATACTGCTAAAATTAAATTTAAAAAGAAGTTCCAGGATCCTTAACTAATAATTGGAGAAATCAATTTATAAAAAATACCGAATGGAATTTAAAAAATACCACTTTTTTTTTTAACTGTCCAATTCTTGTACGGTTTTTATTAGAAAAATATCACTTTTTAAAACTTTTTTAAGAAAATATCATTTTTAAAATTGTTACTAATTACTGATTTCTGAAAATTGATTACCAGTTACTAGTTATATACCAGTTATAAATACTTTTCATTACTGGTTAGCAGTACTCGAAACTGGTTACTATTTTAGAAAATGGTATTTTTCAAAATATTTTTTAAAAAAGTATTTTTCTAATAAAAACAGTACTAGATTTACAAAAAACAGAGCCACCTTATTTTTCTAATTTTTTTTTCCTAAAAATGTCATACAATTCATTATTTTCACTTTTTTTAATAGTGTATCGATGTTTTTCAACTGTTATTGTTTTTGTTCCATAGTTTTGTAAGGGTCCCTAAATACTAAGCCCAAAACTGAATCAGGCCTAATTATGATACTTTTTTGGAACTGAAAATTTGACATGAATAATAATAATTTAGACAAAAATGTCCAAATGATTTTTTTTTAAGAGTGTTTTTAGTCTGAAAAAAATCATAATTTTATATCACAAATTATGTGACTCCGTCACATAACTGCGTGACACTATTAAAAAAACCGCCAGTTCAAGGTGATGAAGTCGACAATCATATAACATTATCACTTGCAGATTTTTTTCCCATTTGAAATTTTCATTTTCAGTTTCGTACCAGATCTTGGAGGAGAAAATGGATGTTAAAAATACTTGGTGACATTTCAAGGACAGAAATTAATACTCAGTTACATAAATTTTAGTTCTACATTGATTAAAAAACGTTTTAGCCATTTAAATTGCAAAAAAGATATTGGAAAATTTATACCGTTGTAATCATATTTTATTGGGCAAGAACTTGTGAAGCTGCTTCCCATTCTAAGTGTCACGGATTTCATAAATGCAGAATGGCCATTTTTTTTTTTAAACATAAATGCAGAATTGTTCTGATTTCATTTATCATCTTAAAAAATAGTTATCCAATTTAAGTTTGACGTTATTATCTTTTTTTTTTTTTTTTCATTCAAGTAAAATAAAAAATAGATGCAGAATTGTACTGATTTCATTTATCATCTTAAAAAATAGTTATCCAATTTAAGTTTGACGTTATTATCTTTTTTTTTTTTTTTTCCATTCAAGTAAAATAAAAATAGTTTTGAAACGTTTCTTTTATCGAAAAGGACTACTTTTGAAATTTTACAAATTATTTTGTTTTTTTAAAAAAAATCTAAAATGTTTTTAATACAGTAATAATCTTAGCAAAAACAAAATCAGTAATAATACTATTATATTTTTATAAACCGTCATAATTAAACTTTCCCAATTTTCTTTTATAAAATTTAAATATTTTCAAAATTTTTGACACTATATTAGTGTTACTATGTCTTATTTTATTGTATATGATTAACATTAAAAAAAATGCTGGCGATTTCTATTATTATTAAAGTTCTCACACGTATTTTTATCATAAGTTAACAATTTGCAACAAAACACAGTAATCTTAACATCCCTGGGAATCTACCAAACACAAAAATATGAGTTCCCAGAGAATCATATTACCTTTCCTTTACTCTCCCAGTAATCTGAAGTCCTATATGTAGTTTAGCATAGTGGATAAAAACCAGGATAATCAAAGAGGCTGCAGAGCCCTGAATTGGCAAAACTTCCTTCGAGTTCGATAAGCCGAAAAGACATTTATAGAGTATTTGAGTGGATTATCAAAAGATTTATTTTCCTTTGCAAATTTCGAAGAGCTTCTTAAAAAGGAACCACACCTTACTCGTTTCTCTTAGAAGAGCTTCCAACAAAACAAGTGAAGCTATTTTAAAACGTTAAGTTATGTAAAAAATTAATAATAGTATATTTGTGCTTAATAAAATGTATTCACTTCAGCTCTGGAAGAAAAAACAGTATTTATTATTTTTTTATTTTTTATTATTTTAACATGAGTGAAGGATTTGAACTCTAGTCGTCAATATTGTAAAAGGGTACATTATCAATCAAATTAAACTTATAACCATTGATATTCAATAATATATAACAAAAATAAAAACTATTCATGGCTAAACGTATGGCACTGATATTTAATAGTAGATAACACAAATAAAAACTATTCATTTAGATTTTAAAAACTAGATACTTAACACACTACGATGAGAATATAATACATTATCTATGCCATGCTCAATACTAGAATTTCTAATAGTTTATATATTCAATACAACCTCATAATAAATTTTGAACAATTTCTATATTTTATATGTACCAAGTTTTATAATCTTTTTGAGTGAATTATCTAAAGCTTTATTTAAATTGTGCGAATTTTGAAGAGCTTCTTAAAGATATCACACCTTATTAGTATCTCCAAAAAGAGCTTCCAACAACACAATGGAAGCTATTTCAAAATTTTATTGTAATAACTCGATGTTTCTAATTCTATCCATTACAATTACAATTTCATTTCATCTTTATCTGGGACTTAAAACTACATTCCAAATTCATCATCCAAACAATATATATAGTAATTGTTTAACAATAGTTTTGGGGGAGCGGTTTTTTCAATGTGCCATTTGGGTAGTCAAATTATGCATTTAGTGGTTGTTTCGACCAACTTTGTGTAGTTTTGAGTTGGATTAGGTTGTTTGATATGTATGATTATATGTTTTGTGAACGTGAAAAAGAAAACATTAAATATATGTATCTCTAACACGTTCTCTTTCTAAATTTAAAACTTTAAGTTATATAGACTCTAAAATAATAGGATATTTGTGAATAATAAAAAGTATTCATTTCAATTTTAAACTTTAAAAATATATATTTAATACTTTTTATTATTTATTTATTTATATTGGGGTGGCAAGATTTGAACTCTAGACTTCCACTTCAAAATTAAGTGTGCTTACTAATTAGACTAAATTATAAACACACAAAAACACAATAGAGAGCACAAATAAAAACTGGACTTTTTAATAATATCTTGACTCAAAATAATTTAGTTAAATTAAACGTGAACTCAATTTTTTGGAACAAAAACTCCTAGTATCTTATAATATATATTAGTTTTGTTAGAAAATAAAATTGTTTCTATTTATTCGTTTTTTTTTATTGTTTACATTTAAGTCTCCATTCTTTTATTTATAGCTTTTAGGCCTTCACTGGTAGATTTTTATTTCATGTTAATTTTTTTAATATTTTCTATCCAAAAAATATGCTCATCTCAATAAAGATAAAATTAGAAACAAAGGGATATTACTATTTTTTTATTTTAAAAAAATTGGAGTTATCGTTTTTGTTCAAGACAGAGGTAAAAAATTAGAAAATTTTATATAGTTCCAATATAGATCTACTTTGTTCCAAATATTCATATAATTTCTTATGTGCAACCATGTACAAGGTTCATATATTGTCTCCAAATACTCGAAACTCCCAAGTTTTTATTCTTGTGCTTTTGGAATATGCAAGCACTAAGAATTAGCCATTACATACCTACCTATTTTTTCTATCTTAAAAAAATTAAATTAAGTAACCATTAATGCAGAAGAATCCCTCCACCCCCTTCCTCTTACATTTTATTGAATTTTTTGCGATCATATTGAACATCTGCCCCACGCGTGAACTTACAACACATTTGAAATATGAGAAATTTATCACTTTCCCCTCCAAAGTAAAATCAACACATGATAGCGTATTTTCGCCAAATGTTGTCTAGTTCCTCAAGCACACAACGAGTCTATGTATGAGAGAGAATTAATGGCCATTGTCTTGGTAGTCTAAAAATGGAGGCTGTACCTCTTAGGGTGCAAAAAAAAACCCATGTATGAATATTTGGATCAAAATAGATCCATATTAAAACTGTATAAAATTTTCTAATTTCTTATTTTGGTCTTGAACGAAAACGATAACTAACTCTTTTTTTTTTAAATAATAATTTCTTTTTGTTTCTAATTTTATCTCTGCTGAGATAAGCACGTTTTGGACAAGTGCTAATTAACAGTGATTTTGAATAAAAGAGATTTAAAGGTTTAACGTGAAAGAAAAATCTATGAATGAAGACCTAAAAGCTACAAATAAATAAATGGGGACTTAATTGGGACAAAAACCTAACAGAAACACTTTTTTTTTTCCCTAATAGAACAAATATTAAGAGACATTAAGAGATTTTGCTCCAAAAAATTGAGTTCATGATTAATTTTACTAAATTTTTTGAGTTCCAGCGGTTTTTGTATTAAAAAACCTAAAAACTATTCATTTAGATTTTAAAAACCAGATATTTAATAGTAATGTACGCAAACCAAGATGAGAATATAATAGATATATGTAAGTCATGCTCTAAATTTGTTAATAGTTTAAATATTCAATAAAACCATGCTCTAAATTTGTTAATAGTTTAAATATTCAATAAAACCTCAGAATCAATTTTGAACAACTTCTATAATACATTTGTAACAAGTGATCCATGACATAGATTACACTACTTAGGAGCACAAGGCAGTTTTTTTGGGACGGTTCTGCCCTTTTATTTTTTTTGGTGGTTTTGGCAGTTTTGTCTTTTGGGTCTAGTGGATTTCTTGAGATTTTCAGGTGACTGAAAATTTAGTGTTTAATTATGGATTATTGAGGTTTCAAATGAGTGAAATCTGAGTGCTAAATATGGGCTCTTGAGATTTCAGAATAGTGGATAATGAAAAAATAATTAAAAATATTCTTCTTTTAATGAAATACTTACTCGTAATATAATCCTATGGGTGCTGGTAATATTGTCTCAAACCAAGTAAGATTCTTGTATTTATATTAAGGTAATAGGGGGCCTTGGTTTTGGTCATACCGTAGGTACCTTTCCAATTAGGCCGCAATGTCAAATGAACGGTGATTAAAATCTTAATATATAGAAATAATTAAACTCATTAAAACAAACCCCTCTTCTGCTACTTAGTTAACTCTGGCTCTTCCTCGTGGTCGACCACGAGCAATACTACTCCAAGGTCTCAGCTATGGCGAATATGTAATTTCAAACTAAATCTAACATAGAGGTGAATGATGAGGAGAACGAGAGAGCAAAGAGAATGAAGATCATGATGATGAGTAGAGAATGGAGTGAGTAGATAATGTTTTATGGCTTTTCTTTGCCTTCGACACTTTTTTTTTTTTTAAAAGAAAAAGTATAAAGTTTTTAGTAGATTATGAAGTTTTTAGTTCTTTTACCCTTAATTGAAGCCCATCAAAATCGTTGTTCTAATCACCGTTTGTTCCGATTCAATGGTTGAAAAAACAAANAAAAAAAAAAAAAAACTACAGCTATGATTAAAATAATAATAATAGTAGATTTTTTTGTCAGTAAACGTGTAAGTTTGTGTTTTTTTTTTTTCTTTATAATGAAATGTATAACAAAAAAATTTCAAAGAATATTGGAATATTCTAATAACATATTCGCCATTCGCTTCACTTAAAAATAAATAAATAAATAATGACTAACAAATTCGTACAAAAATGCCAAATTGGACTAACATGTGCATAAATTAAAATTTTTTGAGACGATAGCATGGTCTTGTATTATCGAGAAATTGGAGAAAACTAAATTGTAGTATATATTTACTATTACATGAAAATGATTGACTGAAAGTAGCGGTAAACCAGTCATAATTCTTCAATTGAAAAATAACGGCATAATGGGACTAAATTTTTTCTCTTTGGGATAAAAATAAATAAATAAATAAGCCACTCAGTCCCGCTTTTAGGGTCCCATTTGTTATATGTTCTTTAATATTTTTAATTAACTGTCAATAGTTTCGTGCTTTAAAGGAAGTCGAAAAGAGAAATAATGGTTGCTTAATTAGTTTATACTTGTTAAACTAAGATTTTCTTTTCTCATAATTCTGTACAAACGTGGTTACCGTCAAACTATGCTTAAAAAGAAAACTCATCAAACAAATGGTAAAATATTACGATTTAATTATAGTACTTGTGTTTTCGTTTCTTAGGAAACTTATCCTTACAGTCTTTGTATTTACAATTTTATATATTTGGATTTCGTAACCGTTTCATAAATAATATACCTCAACATGAAAGTAATAAGATTTGTCGTCTTTCGGGGAAAAAAAAATTTGTTTTGAATCTTTTTTGTTTACTAGTATCATCAGGGAACACTAACGTACAATCAGACTTTGATATTAGGTAATGTGACATTTTACGAGTCCAATAATATCAAAAAGCTAATGTCCCACTAGAAACTATGAATCATATAATTTTTCAGAAGATTCATAGTGAATGATATTATTGTGTAGCCCGAAAATCCCCACCAGAGAGAATAATGGTTGGGATGGACTAGTGAGTAGTGATGAGCACACTACAGTACTACTGAACAAAAGAAATTAATTAATTTAATGACTTGTCTTGTTTCAAATAACATAACAGTAACCTCCACCAGTCACTACAGATTAATAGTACCAAACATTCCCGAACAATCCCTTTCAACAATTCCCATCATCACAGAAGAAAATCTCCACCATATTCAATATTAGAATTAGCTGTATAAATAAATATTTCTTACATAAAACAAATAATGAATGCAATTTGCTGTGATGAAGTTAGAGAAAATACCAAAAGTACCTCTCGTATGATTTAGCGAAATACTAATTTTGACCTTGTCTTATTTTCTCCTTTTTTAAAAAAAAAATACAAATGGTATACCTTCAATTTGCCAAATCGGATAAATGTTATCCGTTGGTCAATTCTGTTTAAAATTATAATGTGAAATGATAAAATAATATTTTTTTTAAAATATGATAATAAAATCCTTAGTAAAAACTAATCAGACTATCAAACTACCTCTTTAACTCTTTAAAAAAAACCCCAAAATAGTTTCTTTTCGAAAGTTTTTGTACGCTATTGTATAAGTAAATTTTAATATTCGACATTTAATTAAGGTGTTTGATTGTACATTTAACGCGTATTTAACTGATTGACCGGTGGTACTCAGGCCATTTGCAAGTTTAATTGACAAATGTGAATAATAAATACTATTTTTGAAAATATTTAGAAAAATACCACCAAGAGTTTTCAATGTCTCACACTTTAGGCTTGGATTGTTGTAAGAAGCCCAACATGAACCTTATACATTGTGTTATTCCAGATATTAGATTACTGTATAATTCCTCAATAAATATCATTTTTTTCTTCCTGTAATAGGCAGCGACGGATCTATGAAGGGTTGATTGGGGGCAAATATGCCCCACTCAACTTCTTGAATTTTTTATTGGGTGGGTCTATTTTCAAATTTTTGTCTACTTTCCCGCTTATTAATATAATTTTTTAGTACAAAATATCCTTGTATGAAATTACACAAAAGTACAGGAAATTATATTTTTTGAGGGAAAAAAAATCCCTAATACACATCTATTGAACACCAAGTATTAGCCACTGAACATCATTGATCCTTCAGCCTTCCCATGTGTCTGTTGGAGTTGTGAGTCGGTTGTTTGGTCATTTAGTTGGTTGCTTCATCCTTTTTTTGTCTGCTTAATTTTCTTGTTTGTTTTCGTGGTTAGTTACTCTAAGGATTATTGCGCACCCTCAGTTTCTTCCGTTTAATTTATTAAAACTTATCTTGCAATAGAGAAAAGATAAAAAGAAATTTATAACTCATTTAGTTACCTTTTACCTTTTTTGGAGGACTGTTGGATAACTGTCGCATTATATCTAAAATGAAATAAAGAATATATTGTTTACGGCCAAATATGATCTCTTTACAGAGTCATTATTAGTTGTGGAATTTTTTAGATGTTTGCATACTAATCATAAACATTATATATATACTAATGTCACTAAATGAACATAATTCAAAACATGGAATTTATTAACATCAAACAGATATCAAATAATCCGATAAATATTGTCAATATATAATGTCAAACTAATAATTTGCTTTATAAAATATTATTCCAACAGTACTGGTACAGAGAACCATATGTCCAAGCATGGTTTCAAATATAGATGCAAGAAGCCAGCTTATGACAGCTTGAATGATCTACAACAGATAGTATACTTCAAATTCAAATGCTGAATTGAGGAAAAAGCACCACTACTATTGGATTTCCCTTCTCCAGGTTGAAGAGAATGTATTGCTCAAGACAAGGAGGAGTAGCAGGAAACCTTCCAAATCATCCGAATGTAAAGTAGGTAGTATCTGTGAATGTTAGAAGGCATAGTTATTCCGATCAACTTCAAAGCAAGAGGAACAAACTGAGAGAGAAACAAAGGACCTTGAATCACCATGAATGAGGCATTAAGCTCTCATACTAGTTGAGAAAAATAGAAAAACTGAAAGTAATAGAACCAACAGAGAGTAAAATGGAAGAGTTAATTTTTTGTATTTAACAGAGTCAATGATCTGTTAGCCTAAACTGTGTTATTTATAATGTAACCGTACAAAGCCTGACAACATAAGCTGAACAGAAAGCTTTCTTTTGCAATAGCTGATATGTGTGCATTTGTGCTTATATTTTGACCAATTTCTCTGCATTATTTGTTAGTTTTCTTGTCATTTCTAGGTTTGTTTTATATTTGTTTTTAAAATGTTTTCTAGGTATTTTGGAGAAGGAATAAAAAGAGTTAAAACTGAGCTGAAATGGGCTAAAAAAATAAAAATAAAAAAATAAAAACTGAAACATGGTGGAAATTTAAAAACTAAGCAGAAAAGTAGTATTTTTGCAAAAATCTAGAAAATCACCTTAAGCTGAGTTCCGCGGCGCCAAGAATCGGGAAAAAGTGAGGGATTACACCGACTTAAGGTGTTTTGATACTTTTGGACTCTAAGACTTCATGAAACTCTTTCAATTACTTCTAAAGTCACAACAACTGAAAATAGGACTCTCTAAGTCAGATGAAAACATACTTTGGAAACTTTAGATACATAAAAATATATCAAAATCTAGAGGACGAGAGAATCAAGAGGACAAGAAGAGCTTGGAGACTGGGAGTTCTGCCCTACAATCATACAACGTTTTTCTTTTCTTTCTCTTTCTTTTTTCTTTGTTCTTGTTATCTAGCATTAAGGAATGGTTGTTTAATTTTATAGATTTACTAGATTAGGTCTTAGTTAGGTTAAGTTTAAAGCCCACTACTACAGAAAATATTTTCCACGTCACTTGTAGGGTGATGTGATAGAGAAACTATGTCACTCCATAAACGACGTAGAAACGAGTGACGTAGTAGCCCTACGTCATACTATACCACATCGTTTATATAGAAAGTGACGTGGTTTGCTGACTTACCACATCGCTTGTATAGAAAGTGATATGGTAGCTAAAATATCTGACAAATTATTAGTTACTAGGGTCCTACCACGTTGCTTTTTTAGGAAGTGACGTGGTAGGTGTCGTCTTCCTCCCTGCATACTCGACCGGTATAGATCACAGTGTCCTAAAAAATCTTGAGTACCCCACAAGTCTCTTCATAGATCAGACTAATGATATGCTTCACACCACCTCTACGAGCCAAATGCCAAATCACCAACCTCGTGATCTATTGTCCAAACCTTTATAGTGTCGCTTCGCTCCTCCATTGCCTCTGTTTGGCGCCTAAACATTGTCGATGATGATTGGAAACTTCAAGAATCTGCACCCGAAAGATCAAAAAAGACTGTTGCATAAATTTTCAAAGACCTAAAACTAGAAAAAACTAAAATAAGAGAGAGTGGTATCTGAAATTCGAAATGGGTAGAGTTTGAATGATAAGGTATTGAAAATTTTGGGTCTATTCTAATTGAGGTTGGGGGACGATTTGCTGGGGTTGATGGTTTTGAATGAACAGTCATGATGGAGTACTTTTTGTGGGTATGGATAGATGACGTGGCTAGTATAAGCCTTCTACCATGTCGTTTTTGCAAAAAGTGATGAGATATTAAATAAAATAATATACTACGTCACTTTCTACAGAAGCGACATGGTACATGGCCTAACTATGTGGCTCGTTACATAAGCAACATGGTAGAATCTGTAATCACGCTACTTTTAAATGATGTGGTGTGAGAGTTCAACCACGTCACTTTCTTTGGAAAACGGCGTGGTTCAAGTGACATCGTTGGTCCATTTTTTAGTAGTGGCCCTAGACATGATATTTAATTGATTATTTTTCAGATTATATATATATAGCAATTTTTCATGCAAAATTGCTTATCTTCTTCTATGTTTTATTGTTTATGATATCTATTTATGATTTATTTGGATGCGTGAACCAAGTGAACTAGATAGATCTTAATAACTAGATTAGAAACTAGATCTGTAATTTTCTAGGTTTTCTAGTATTGTTAAAATTATAGTTAGAGTGAATTGTATAATTTTATTTGACTATAATGAAGAATAAAATCTAAGTTCAAGATAATCTGAGCTTATGTAATTGTTACCTAGAATCAACCAATTTTCCTATTCTTAATGTGTTAATTAGATTTAACTAAGAGAGATTGTTTGGATTTGTCTAATTAATAGAGTTTAGATAGAGAGCCTATTTTATCTAGTGAGAATTTGGTAGAAAACAAAGTTAACAGAGCTTTTATTGTTATATCTGTCGATAGTTTTGGTTGATGACTAATAATAGGATTTGGTAATTAATTTAATAGGAGTGTCTAATGGTGACGAATGATCCTTTAATCCTTTAAGCTATTTATTTTATGTTATTTATTTGTACTTTATTTTTTGGGCGTGTCTACAGTAGGGGCGTCCCTACGTAAGGTCCTGTTTATACACCGTTTGATGGAAATCTGTGTATAAACAGATTCGCCACAGATTCCCATCAAACGGTGTATAAATAAGAGCCTTACGTAGGGGCGCCCCTACTATAGCCGCCTCCTTATTTTTTTGTTTCATTAGGCTTTATTTTAGATTATAAACCCCTTAAAATTATGGGTTAATAATTTAATAATTAGACTAATTCTTCGTAAGATTGACTGTTGCTACTGTTATACTAGGTTAAATTAATATAAAAATAGAAAAGAATTAATGTAGCTGACACAGCAGCAAAAAAACTAAGAGAAATTACACTAATAGAAAAGCCACGGCAGCTTATTCCACTAACTCTCTAACATTCCTTTAAAATGTGATGATTTTTTCACGTGACGCAACAATAGAAAAATAATTTAGGATAGTGTCCAATCGAAATTGAGAATTACGAGTCAAAACATTAGGATGACTAAAACTGGAGATCGATAGAGAAATTACCCCAATTAACAAAAGGATGGAATGCAAGTTTTGACATATGGTATCTAAATGGCTAGTTATTTTTTATTCTCAGTCCTTCAAATACATATTGTACATGCCCTTATTATATATTAAACTACTAGTTATTTTACTCCTATTATTGTCTGACATCTAATATTATATATAATATTATAAGTATATCTTGTGTACGATAGAGAATACCTCGACCTTCTTAATTAGGAAGTTTGAAAAATAAAATGCCTATTTTGTCATAGTCTTATAAGAAGGAACACGATATATATCCAAGATCAAATCATTGTTGTATGAACTTTTTTTTCCCCTTCTTTTTGAGTGTCATGATTGTATAATTTTTATGAGTTTGGTTTGAAATTAAGGGAGATAGGTAGAAATATTGGTCAAAGAGCGTTTTGTCCCCCAATGGCACTAAACTGTAGATTGGTAGAAAAACCAGAAAAAGGACGAATACAAATAGGACTTCACTTTAATGGGTGCTCATGTAGTACACAATATTAAATGTGTATATATATATATATATATATATATATATTTCCAAGCATCAAATTATCTCAGTCCTATCAAATAAGGCCATGTTTGGCACGTTGGATTGGGATTGGGATTCGGATTATTTATCCCAGTCTTATGTTTGGAGATGAATATTGACCGGATAATTAGTCCATTGACCCAAAATAATCCGATATGTTGTAGGATAAACAATCCCGAGTGAAACGGTGGGATTACTTATCCTTTGATTATTTTCTTTTCCAACTCTCATCTCACGACACAAACACAGCAGCTCTCACCCTCCCTTCCTCGCATCGTCTATTCTCCTTCCTTGCACCGTCCCGCTCCCTGCCCATCGTCGTCGAGCTTGTGACATCGTCGCCGCCATGCTCACGCTGCCACTGCCACCTCTTCGTTTTCACCACCAGTCCCCACCACCCGAGTCGCCATGGGTCTGTCGAAAAAGCAAAGCTACATGGATATCCAGAAGCAAGAAGAAGACGAGGCAGCAAAACGCCATGGATCTGCCGAAAAAGCAAGGTTGCTTTCAGTATTACTGATTGTGTTGTCTGGCTTGATGTTGTTCCAAACTGGTCAATGATATTGTTGACCAAGATGTAATTGTTTCCTCTGATAAATAAAATTCGGAAGTTTGGTTTTAAAAAAATTCTGCTCTAAGGTTGAGATATAATTAAATGATTTTGGTGCTTTTATATCACTCACCTTCATTTATACTCTCATCACTCAGATGGCAACCAAAAGAANTTAGTCCGACAGTTTACCAAACATAGTATTGGATTAGCATAATCCAATTCAATCCTATCGTTTCTAGTCCAGTCCATGTAATCCAGTCCAATCCTACGTACCAAACATGCCCTAAAGGGATAATATATATAGCCGCCTCCTTATATAATATACTACGTTTCGTCCTTTTTTTTTAAAAAAAAAAAAAAACCTTTTAGTAATATTAAATAGAACCTTTTATTTTTTCGTTTCCATTTAAATCTCATCGTAGATCTCTATATATAGTCAAAATTAGAGTTATAATTATTGAAATCAAATGGTTTTAACTTTCGAAATCAAATAACAAAATTAAAAAAAAAAAAGAAATTTAAGTGTATTTGAAGGTTATTACAGTTAGATTTCTGAGAGATTACAAATCATTTTTTGGTTTATATGGTTGCTTTTTTGCTTTTTTTTTTTTTTATGCCAATTGCCAATTTAAAGAATAATAATATTTATGCAATAATTTTAAACTCATATTCTATCCGTATATGTGAATTTGGTGAGATTTAACAGAAAAAAATAAATATAAGATTTTATTTGATATTAATAAAAAAAGCGATTTTTTTTTTTGTTTTTTGTATTTTTTGTTAATAGGCTAAACTTCATGGTTTCTTTTTTTTTTTTTTTAATATCATCCCATCAAATTAATCTAATAATATGAACTGAAGGAAATTTTTGCGTATTGCACAAGATTCAGTACAAGTATAGTTTTTTCTTTTCTTTTTTTAAAGCACTATATATGTATTTGTTAAGGCTATGTTTGGTAGAAAGGAAAAAAAAAGATAAAAGAAAGAACAGGAGAGAAAAGTAGAAAGAATATAAAAAAATAGTTCTTTGGTAAGAAGGAAAAGCAAAGAGAAGAGAATAGGGGAAGGAAAAAAACTAGTGGGCCCTATACAAATAATTTCCTCAAAAATGGAGAGAAAAGTGAAAAAAAAAAAATTGTTTAAGTAGTGGGTGGAATTAAATGTACAAAAATATGCTTACATATTAAATTTAAAATACAAATAATGAGGGTAAAATAGTTGTTATAAGATAACTAATGGGCCTCTTCATTTTGGTGTTTTAATTATTTATTGGGTGGCTCTATTGCCACTAATTTTTTTTCTTTCCCCACCCTCTTTTTAAATAATTACTTATTTACAAAAATATCCTTTTATGAATTGACATGAATATCTTCATATAGTATTAAATAATTAAAACTCTTATCTCTTAGCACACCCCCCAATTACGTACAACAACCCAATTACGTACAACAATCGTATGATACTTTGCTCAAAATTTTTTAAAAAAAAAAAATCAAAATTTTATGTTTTTCTTTTAAAGGTTTTTTTTGGTGAGCCAACAGTTAGTGTTTTATTTTTTTGTCTTTTTGAAGGAAGGGGGGAGAGGGTGGGAACCAACTATTCTGAAACTCTTTCTTATAATTTTTTTTTTTTGTTTGAGAACCAACTGTATTTTTTTTCTTATAATTTTTTATGTTCTTTTTAGTTTGGGAACCAACTGTGTTTTTTTTTTAGGGGGAGAACCACCGTTAAGAAATTTTTTTTTTTTTAGAATTTAAGAACTAACAAGTTATGTAGTTGTAAGATCCAAAAAAAAAAAAAAGATCATTAGTTTTCTCAATTTATACTGTTGTTGTAATTTCTAAAAGAAGAAAAAAAATCTAAAAAGTAATTTATATATTACAGGTGGAAAAAGAAATATTTAACAAGGGGTATTTTTGTACATAACATAATTTTATAAGGTGTGTGGAAAGAAATTTTAAAATAATAGAGGAGTATATTTAGATGAGGTGAGGAGAGGGAAAAAAAAAAAGAAGGTGGCTCTATATTTATTTTTATTTTCTTGTGATGGGTTTTTAATAGTTTTTAATCAAGAGATGAATATAATTTCATCAATCAAATATTGTTATACAAACACAATTCACCATGCACAAATATCATATTATAAATGATCTGTGAGAATAAACAAATAATAAATCCAACCATCAGTTCCTATTTATGAAAGATCATGAAGGAATGAATTGAGCACAAAATATAATTGATTGATGTGCACTTAAACCCACGTACGGGTGATACAATAAAGTTACCTCTAAGAGATTTCTCTTAAGCTCTCTTTCAAATCACCCTCCACACTGCACTCGGTTCCTTCAATTATATATGTTGTGGAAAAAAACTATTTGTCATAGGAAAGTGCGAGCAAAAGCGTTGACTGCACGCAGATGGTTAGCTTGAGAAGTTCTACTCGCCAGCATTGACAGCAAGAAATCTATTCGCAACTAGCAAGCGCTCACTGTCGTTTGTTCACGACTTGGTCACAAGACAACTAGTGAGCTCATTATCATCTGCTCGCAAATGGAGACAATTGGCGAGGAGAACACTCAACGTGTTGGCACTCCGAAAACATGCTTGCAACCTCAAAAAATTTTCCGAAGACAGATAACTCGACCAATATTTGGATAATTATCATTTACTGAGATAATTTATTCAAATTTAAACAGTTAAGTAATATTTGTATTTATCTTATTATTTCAGAGATAATCATGCTACCTCAAGTGATGTGTGCAAGACTTGTCAACTATAAATAAGAGCCCTCATTTATATTTTTGAATAAGTTCACAAACACACTAATTTATTGAACTGAAAATATAATTCTGTATACACTCTCTTTACAATAAACGATAATGGACATAAGTCATCTTTTTAGGGTTGAACCATTATATATAAAATTATTGTCTTTTTATTTTTCTATAATTTGCATATAATTTGATCGGATTCGCTCTTATAGTCTAGTTATTCATTCCGTTGACAAAACCACTGTCAACAATATAGCAACAAATCATCTATAAAGATCAATCTTCGACGATATAAAATATTTGTCTAAATTGAATCTCAAAGCTTCAGCTCTAGAAGAGATCTACAAATTTCCACACACACACACAAATAACTAAATAAAAATAAAAAACAAAACGTACATGACTCTAGAATTATTTGGGAGAAAATGTCAATAGGTCTAAAATTTCCTCACACATACAAATGAAATGGTGGTGGATTCTGTGTGACTATTAAAATAGTTGTCATTCTCTCCGAAAGTAAATGCTAATGCCAACCATGCTTTTTAGCTAATGTAGCTAAATGAGAAAGCCTCTGTGTTAGGGCTTGTCCAGATCTAAGCAAGGAGATTGAAGTTAAGAAACGACTCCTTGCAGGCTAATGAATGCTAACAAAAGAATGAATTGAATGAAAAAATCTAATAGAAGATCAGAGTACCGGGATCCAAAAGATCTTTCTCTCCACCTGGTTAGAAATGGAGAGGCAAAACTCACAAAGAGTAGAAGAGAGTAGATAGGGGTTTCAACTTTTATTTTATTTGGTTAAACGTATTAATGTGTAATCTAATTATTAATCAAGGAAACTAATAACAATGATTAGTCAAAATATTCAAAAACAATTTTTGGCCTCATTTTAATGTTTAAAATTAAAATAGACACTGCTATAATTAGTCAAAAATTAATTGAATAGAACTTAGAGGGTGCTAGCTTTTTAAAACGTTTATGATAAGGAGAAATTTGCAAGGGGAAAAAATATTAAGCTAAAAGAAAAAGATGGGACATTTGCATAAATAACAGATTTTAGTGAAGATATTTGTGATTTAGCAATTATTTTAAAGTTTTTGGGAAATTAGCAGTTTGAACATTGATTAAAACTCCAGCAGAACAAGAAAAAGGAAAAGGAAAAAGGGAAAAAGCTGTGGCATTCAACAATAAAACTATTAACAAACCTATAACTAAAAAGTAACCGCCAAAACAAAAGTTCCAAGCACCAAAAAGACTCCCAACCTAATTTCCTTAAAAGTTGGGCACACAACCGTTATATGTAACAATGGACGTCCAAAAAGCCTTCCTTTAAGGCAATTAAATTTAACCTCAGCAAGTAATTATGAAAAGAAAAGGAAAACAAACTTAATACTAAGTCTACCCTGTAAGTGTGTGAGACTGAGTGATGGGTGAATGAGATAGGGTAGAGATTGAATAGTAGGTCAGGAGTAAACTCTTAAGTGTGTGAGTTATTTTCCTTTAATTTGTAATAAGCGGAGATAATTAGTTTAGTCTCATTTTAAAAAAAAAATGAAAAAAATAAGAAAAGACTTAAATAGTGATTTTGTAAATATTTCCAATAGCTACAAATGAAGATACTACCAATAGGTATAACCATGTCATTCCTTATTTCCCATACAATGTTTTTTGTTAAAGTATGGAAATCATCTTTTTTTTTTTTTTCCCCAAAAGAGAGCCATTAACATTTTTTCTCTCTCTAATGGTTCGGTTAATTTTTTTTCGCTTTTTTCATTTATCTAAATGAAGTGTTGATTATAGAGTAATATAAAGAGAGCAATTAGTTGTCTTTTTAATTGATAAGCACATGAATATGGTGTTTATCACTTAAATATTCGGCAATAAATACCATACGTTAAATTCCTAATTCTTTTTTTTTTATATATATAGTTAATGTTCTAAACTAAATGGTTAAAGAAATTAAATATATGATAGATTGTATCTATATTGTGTCTATAGTAGAGATTTACAAAGAACTATTATTTATAAAAGGCCAACTTATGTCATTTATTAGCCATTTATGAGGAAATGAATCAATTTAAATACGATAAACATTGGCATCTTAATGGTAAGAGTGTTCACTTAAAAAAAAAAAAAGTGTTAACAATGCTTTTTTTTTTGTTTTTAAAGCTCTTATACTAGAGGAATCAGATTAAGAAATCAATTAAAATTATATATACAAATAATTACAAATCAGTAAAAATAAATAAATAAATACTTTAAATTTTTTTGAGCCACCTAACCACTAAATCAAAACCGTTAAATCTATATCCACTGTCAAAATATTTGTGACTATTGATAGATAAATATTAAAATTCCTATTATTAGAGTCTGACTCATATATATATAGTAGAGATTCAAATAGTGATTTCTGTCAAATCACTATGTATCGGTAAAATGCATTTAATTTATATGGATTATGGGTTATATACAAAAACTAATTAATCATGAAGATTTTTTTTTTTAAACAACAATTCATTAAATGATAGTCATTAGATCAAAACATCTACCCACATTTCCTTTTCATTGTCAAAATGTAAGGTTCATTTGATCTGGACTTTGGTGGACTGTACTTATCCACCGACATATTATGTTTCTGACTAATATAATTGCAGTTTTCTAATAGAAAAAGAATTATGATTTATGGACATGGGTTGATTATTTGTCTCGCCACTTAGCATTTTGACCTAACCATGAATACTGTGTGGGTCTTAGTTACATGAAGTAGGAAAGCAACGTAGTAGATTTATTTTCCAACCACATTTATTATTGTATAAAAATAATTCGAGATTATTGAGAAATTGTTTCGAATCCTAATTTCCTATAGGGCCAACGTTATCTGATTTTTTTTTTTTTTTTATCTACCATCTAAGTAATATGGTAGTAGACTTACTATTCCATACGTAATGCTATTAATTTGATAGATAACACTTTGTTTTTCAGGTAATTACAAAGGAACATTTTAACTACTACATTATATAATATGAAAAAGGGGATAATAACATTATACCTTACATTTTGACCTTTTGTTCAGATTATACCCTCTATTTTGAGTATTATCAACATTCTCTTTCTAATTTAACGTTAGTAATAAATTCATACCTCTATCAGATTTTGACTAAAAAAAATGACTGAAATACCCTTTTGGGATGTTTTTAAATATAATTCAAATTTTAGGACTAAATTAAAATTAATAAATGAAATAACAAATTAGAAAATCATATCTAAAAAATGGAAAAGGTTTGACATCTGTACTACCATCCTCTTCCGCCGATCTATTCGTTTGTGGTATAGGTGTTGTCTACTCCTCCCTACCCAAGACAGTGTCGTCATCAGAATTAATTACGATGTGCCTCTAACCAGATTGTCTTCTCCTCGAACTCCAGTTCTGATTCGAGATCTATGACTCCATCTCCTACTAATGCACCGTACCCGCATCCCCATCAACTGTGAGTGAGTAAATCCTAAAGATCTAGGATTTCACCTTGACCTTTTGTTTGGAATCACTGTACAGTTCTAAAGGTACTCTCTTTTGCTCTGTTATTCCTTTTTAGGTACTGAGAAAATAAGAGAAAAACTTCGAAAATAAGTGAATTGGGGTTTTTTTTTTTTTTTTTTTTTATGCAAGTGAGTGCAAGACCTCAAAACCAAAGCATTTTAGAATCTGTGCTTTGAATTTGACTAAAGGGTTACTGAATCTTATTTAAAGTTTTTTGCTTTTTTGATAACTAGATTTAGTTTTAAGTGATTTTACTTCAGCAATTAGTTAGATTTAATCAAATTGCTCTCAAATATATCAGCTTTTATAATTTTGTGTTTTATTCACGGATTGTGATTTTGGCTGGTTTTATATAAATATAATATGTATGAGAAGACTTGGTAAAAGAGAAAAAAAAAAAAAAAGAAAGAAAAAAAGAGCCACACTTTCCACCATAAAAGAGAGATGTCAGATGAATCCATTATTTGTAACACAATACAAATGTAGAAACATAGAGAGATTTAAAGATAGAGCGAGAAAATCCACTGAGTTTAAAAAGAAAAAAAACAAAGGTAAGAAGATCAGACCCAGATGATCTCCATAACTAGCTTGCCTACTACCAGAGTCATAATGATCAATAACTACACAGGCCCATTGATTTGTGTTTGATTTGTTGAAGAAAGACCAGGGTGAGGGACAAAATTTGAAAAGACAGAAAAGGAAGAAGACAAGTGTTCCTCTCTTTTTTTCAGTTCGAATTTTCAGAAAATTTTAAATTTTTTTTATTTCGGTTATTAATTTTAATTCAATTTTAAATCTGAATTAATTTTTAAAACGTTTATGTCTAAATCTAAAAGGGTATTTCGGTCAATGTATTAGTCAAAATCAGTTTTTGACTCATAAAGATAAGAATTTGTTACAAATGTTAAATTGGAAGGATAGTGTTGATAATTCTTAAAATAGAAGGTATAATCTTAACAAAATGTCAAAATACAAGGTATAATAATGTTATTATCCCTATGAAAAAGACATAAATTGTTTAGATAAGTGCTCTACATAATACTGAACGTAAGTTTAAAAATAAGTTATTGGTTCCTTGGCAGTGTGAATTTTCAGATTTGGGTTTTCTGCTTCATAATTGATTACCTGGAACAATAAATTAGGTGACTTGGCTAATGTTAAAGAACATTATGTTTTTAATGAGGATTGGCGCATTTGGTTCCCAGAGGCTGCTGTTGAGAATCTAATTATTATAGTTCAGATCATCCACCAATTTCTCTTAAGTTGGTGCGAGAGATAGAGAGATTCATAGGATGTCAATTTCATTAAATAAGGTAGTGCACCGGCACCGGTCATGTGGTAGTTTTTCACTATTATAAATAGTACGGGGCACGAAATAGGAATTTTTTTATTTAATATTTAGCAGTGCAGCGCGGCCCGGGCTTAAGATTGAGTTCCATACACCGACCATGCCTCGATTATATATAAGTTAATTTCTACTTTTATATATAATAATAATTTAACTAGATTTTAAAAAAAACTAATAATTTATAGTCATATGCTAATTAATATTATTTAAGTATTTAGGATTGTATTATCTTTTTGGATGAATGATATACTATATGATTTTGGTATTAAATATATTATATTTGATAACTCTAACATATTAAAACTCTATTTAAATATTTTTTTAGTTATTTAGGTATTTTATCAAATTATAATTTCAATTAATTTGAGCTAAAATTGGAGTTTTTAATGAATTTAACTTCAATTTAGGTTTTTTTTTTTTCCGATGTATTTAGATTTTTAAAAGATTCAGACCAATATAGAATTATTTAATTGACTTAAGATGACAGCTTTAAATGGAGACTCTGATATGCTAATGGGAAAACCGATCCCCGATTACAATTCTTCGAAATTGCCTAGCACTAAATTAAACGGTGAATGATGCAGGGATAATATAGTGAAATAATAATGGGATGAGAATTGTAAACAAAAAATTGATCCTACATCACCCTCTTGACATCTCTAGAGGTTCATATGGGTACTTCATGTGAATTTTCGTAAGCATACAAATTGTTCCAAATAATGAAGTAAATAGTAAACTATCGTTCCTACGAGGATAAGTTTAATAATTACAGATATTATACTAATCTTAATTTTATTCAGAAAAAATTGATTAATAATAAAATTACAATGAAAAGAAAAATAAAAATAAATAAAGGCAAAGCGAAATTTAATTCAAAAGAAATTCAAGAATAAAAAACACTAGAGCATGCAAGTTCACTAAAGATAATTTCCTATTTGAGTTTTATTATTCACTAGCATCGCCTAAAATTTATATTTTTGAACAAGAAACCCTAAGTTTAGAGGTGGCAAAATGGGCCGGCCTAGCCTGTTCTTGTGACCTGTGGGCCGGCCCGGCCCGGCCCATATTAGAACGGGCCGACCCGGCCTGGCCCTAAGGGTAGGGCTCTGCCCGGCCTGCCAATTTTTTTTTTAAAGTTTTTAAATAAATTTAAATATAAAATTTTTTTTCCAATACTTATAAATACACATTCTCTAACTTTTTTTTCATACTTTCAAATTTCAATCTAATTCTAAATAATTTTCTTATGATTTTTGTTTTAAACTTTTTTTTATCAACTATTCAACTTATATACTTTTTAATTTTAGCTTATTTAATTATTTATAAATTTTATCAATAGAAAAAAAAACATAACATATTATTTATTTTGTTATAAATTTTATTTTTAACTAATTATGTAAATAATAATCTTATTTTTTAAAAAATTTTGAATTTTTTTTAATTTGGGCCAAAACGGGCCGGTACGGGCTAGCTTGTTTTGGCCCGTTTTGGGCCCGGCCCGGCCTAGCATGCTCTCTTAGACGGGCCGGGTCGGCACAGCCCGTTTTTCCTCCCAAGCCCGTTTCGGCCGGGCCGAGCCAGCTCGCCTATTTTGTCACCTCTACCGAAGTTATTCAATAATCGTACTTGGATTTATATCAAAAATATCTTTAACATGTAAACCCGCTATCGCTTGATATGAATTCCGCCACCCTAAAGATTCGTTAAGATCTATGGTTCTCTTATATATTCATACAAGTCATGTTACTATCACTAGATGTAGCATGCACCTTACTTTCTTTTGTACTAAAAGCTATTCCAAAATATCTCCTTCTTGGGTCTTAATATAGGTCTTCTAAAGAATTCAAATTGTGATCAAGTAGTTGAAAGCATTAAGTGCAACAAAATCAACAACAAATATGAATAAAAGACTCTAGAATAAAATTCTTTGAAAGAGAATAATAAAATTACATAATCATTATCTTGACAATACTTTAGCTCTAATAGAAAAGACTTAGATTATAACAGAAAAGTAAAACATCCTAAATAACAAGTTCATCATCAATTAAAAGACGTGATGAGTGCTCCATAATCTCCTTCAATATCCACTCTTCCTTTTATGAAAAATTGCTCTTTTTCACTTTCTTAATACTCCTTTTATAGTCATTTAGTTTGTATTAAGATTATAGTAGTTTCCTCTTCTATTTTTGTTTTTAAATTTTTCTTTTTATCGCTTGGTGCTAAGACCTCAAAAATTTGGCGTACCAATGCTGAGCTCTTAGGTTTTCAGTTCTAAACTAGGATTATGACCTCAACTTTCCAATATTGTGACTCTGAGCTCTCGGGTTTTTCTATGTCTGATATTAGTGCTGTAGCCTCAACTTTTCCAACGTTGTGATGCTAGGATCAAAAGTTGCCATTCTTCACGTTTTTCACTCCCTTATGCATTCCAAACTTGAGAGTATAAATAAATTAAAATAAATAACTAAAAATTAATAAAAGTCAACAATCCTAAGATAACCAAAACTAGATAAAAATCAAATATAAGCCTAATTAAATACAATTAAATATCAAGCACTTAGCTATTTCTAATGCAAAATAAATGACAAAATAACTCTATTTCCTAGAGTTATTAGTACTCATTGGAGCTACTCGAACCCAGATCCTTATGACAAGAAGTTGAGAACCCTAACCGCCCCACCCACCTATAAGCACGTTGGTATTGTATACATTATTATTCATTATATTTACTTTAGGTTTAATCCATAATTGATTAAAAAAAGAATAGAATTTTTTTTCTTATATTATCATTTCTTTTGTTTATATATTAGAGCTAAAAAGAAATTCATAAAATTTTTTATTTTTCATTAATCACCAATTATTGAAGCAATATATATCAATATCTTAAAGAAGACAATAAAAAATGAAAAAGGAGACAAAAAATTAGGTTTTTTGTACTTAATGAAAAGTTTTTAAGATGTTTACTAATGAGCATTTTTGTATTGAATAAATATTTACACTGATAATAGTCAAAATACAAGTTTTAAATTAAACAAGTCAAGTTGCCGAGTATAAAAGTGTAATTATCCCAAAAAAAAATAGTATCTTGATCATCCTATAGTGCCCCATAGCTTTATTCATAGTAAAAACTCATCAACTTTTCAATAATTGTTTTTACCTTATAGAGTGAAAATGTAACTATTTTTCCTTCAAGAATCATCATTGCAAATTTGATTCAAATTAAGAGTATCCATGTAATTATTTATTCAAAATAAAAAGATGTTGATATTTTAAATTGCTTTATTTTTACTATTTAGCTATGTTATTTCTTTTATTTAAACAATCAATTCTTATTTGAAAGTTTTTCCCTAAAAAAATTATCATTTGAATAGTAATAATTCATAATTAATTAAAAGATTAATGATTAACGTTAATTCAACCATGAATACATACAAAACTTTAAAAAAAAAAAAAAAAAAAAAAAAACGTGAACACACAAATAAAGTGTGTAATTTTTTCACATTTTAACGTTTTTTTTTTCCTACGAATGTGACGTTGTGAAGATATTTATGTAATTCCTCTTGGAAATCTATATTGCATACAGAGTTATCTGCACAAACATACTCTCCATAGCTTTTGTACAAATTTATTTATGTATTTTTGACTTTTATTAAATTATATATTTATATTTTAAATTTTTATAAATTTGTATTTTATTCATTAACAAATTTCTCATTAAATACAGAATTTGAATTAAAGATATCTTATTTTTATTAACCAATCCAAAAAATTTATTAAAAATAATTTCACATAGCTAGCACAAATCATAAATTCGTACACACAGATTTATCATTGTTTACACACACTAAAAAAAGAGTTAAAATTACAGAAATATCATATTTTAAATAATTTATTTTTTGCGGTTATCTACCGCACATATGTACTGACTCACTGTCACCGTCATCTACAATGTTTTTCTATTTCGACTTTCACCCCAAACTAATACTCTTATTGCAAAGACACCCCCACTCGAGTACCAAAACCCATCTCAGCGCATGCTATCCATCTTTTCAACACTCTCTCCCTTTCTTTCTTTCTTTCTTTCGTTCTTTCTTTCTCTCATTAATATCTTAGCAGGACTACCGCCACCGTCGGCGCCGGAGCCCGGACAGAAGAAGTTAACTGAGGAAAATGGAGGCTAAGTTTCCGCCGGCGAAGCCACCGGCACCGCAACAGGCAACGACGGACATGGTGATAGACCAGATGCCGGACACCCCAAAGCGTGGGTCTCACCACAGGCGGGCCCACTCGGACACCTCGTTCCGCTTCCCCAACCTCGACGACCTCCTCCTCTTCGACGCCTCCGACCTCGACCTCACCGCCTTCCCCTCTCCATCTCCGTCCCCTTCCCCTTCTCCGTCCCCCACGCCCGCCGCACGTGCCGCCGCCGTGGCCCAGGAGTCCTCCTCCAAGTCCTCCGACGAGTCCTCCGGCCCAATCGGTGGGCCCAGGTCCAGGCCCAAGCCCTCTGCTACTCCTTCCCACATTCGGAGCTTGTCCGTGGACTCTGACTTCTTCGAGGGTTTGGGCTTCGGTGGAGACCCGGGGAAAGAGGTGGTGGTTGGGGAGAAGAGGCCTGGACGCCATGGCCATAGTAACTCCATGGATGGGTTCGGTACGGCGTCGTTTGAGGTCGACTCGGCTGTTCTTGGGATTGATGGTGTGAAGAAGGCTATGGCTCCGGATAGACTCGCTGAGCTTGCTCTGATTGACCCCAAAAGAGCCAAAAGGTTTGTTATCTTCAGTCCTCAGATTTTCTCAACTGGGTCATAATTTTTTTTCTTCTCCATTTTGATGATTTATTTTTAACATGTGAAACCATTTTCATGGTTATTATTACGTGATATATGAGACTATTTATGTTTTTCTATGTGGGTTTTTTATATTTTGCGGAAAATACTAACGATTTACTTTGATTAAGCTGAAAAATGAGAGTATTTGATTAGTACTGGGATTTGTTTTATTTCTTGTGTTTTGTATTTTATGGCTCTTATTTTGATAGATATGATCAAGAGGACTTGATTGTATTTAGGTTCTAAAGCCTTTTGTGTTAGGAATCAAAAGTCAAAGTTGGAACTTGATGCATTAGTTTTAATGGTGGGAGGTTCTGTTGTTCCATTTTCAGGATTCTCGCTAATAGACAATCTGCTGCCCGGTCTAAGGAGAGGAAAATACGTTATACCAATGAGCTGGAGAGGAAGGTGCAGACGCTTCAGACAGAAGCGACCACCCTTTCTGCGCAGGTCACAATGCTACAGGTATAGTATGACTTTTGACTTTTCTTTTTTGTGGAGGGGCGAAAATAATGAAAGAGAGTTCTTGAGGAAGACTTTTGAGTACCTGGAAATGTGTTGTTGCATCTAATTAAGGGGTGGATTGATTATTATTTACTAGTTATTAATGTTTGTTGCTACTTAAGTGTCTTTCTGGGTTAAGACGGTCATAATTATTTAATTATCTTTACTTATTTGCTGAAAAATAAAATTATTTCTCTTTTTATAAAAATTATTATCGATTTAAATTTTATAATTATGCTTTAAATTGTAGATGTGTGGTTTCCATCACTACCAGTTAGTGTACTAATTACTAAAGTTTCTATATCAAAAAGAGGAGAGGGGGGAGAGGGGTCTTGAAGGTAATTATTTAAGATCCTTGGATTTTTAGACATTTTCATGGTTTCCTGATCCTTCATCACACTGGGATTTAAGACTAGGTTGATCATGTGGATGTGTAACAACTAACCAGTTTCATTATAAGTTTGGTGCACTGCATTATTGATTGCTTGTTAGACACAGCATGTGTTCGCAGCAATCATCTGCCGACAGATTTATAGTGCATCATTTATCTCTGAATGTATGTTAATCGTATAAATTACCATATAAGTTATCACTCTGTAATACAATCACCGATTTCCTTTTTTAATGAACCCAAATTATATGGTTGTACCCAACAGCTTAGTATGCACACTCAGTTATTTCATTTTTATAGAAAGTTTTTATTCCCTTCAAAGCTCAATTTTTAATTCCAGTTCTCTATTTGCTGTCATTACAAAGTTAGCTTCAGTCCATTGATTTCTTCAGGAGTTTTGTTGTTTTGATAAGATACTCTTACTACTCGGAGAGATTAATCTATTTTGTGCTGATGAGCTTGTTTGTTTTGCAAAGATACTAATCAGCCAGAGATTACTCTGTTCCTTGTTCAAGATATTGATTGTTTTGCTAGGACACTATGCAATTATTGATTAATGTATTTCACTTTCAGTATTAAGGTGTGTCCTGGGGTGGGTCTACTTGTTCCCTTAATCAAACCTCAGAGTTGCATATTTTTGCCTATTACATTGTTTGATTGACATAAACCCATATTAATGAAAAAAAATAGAGAAAATAGAAAATAAAGGAAGATAGAAAGATCACATACAATTCATTCATGTTTTGCAGAGAGACACTACTGGATTAACTTCTGAGAATAAGGAGCTGAAACTTCGGCTACAGGCTATGGAGCAACAAGCACAACTTAGAGAGGGTATGCCCTTTCAACCATGTTTATACTGTAGCAGGGGAAGCATTTGAAATAGAATATGGACGTTTGGTCTCATGTTTCATTGTATTTCGGTTTCAGTTATTAACTGTTTCATGTTGATTTAGCTTCTTGGTTTACTGATCTTTAAGTAATGAATCCAGATGCCACTAGTAATTAGAATTCATGTTGCCAATTTGTTTTACTCATCTACAGCTCTGAATGAAAAACTGAGGGAAGAAGTTCAGCGACTTAAGATAGCAACCGGGCAGGTCCCCTCTGTCAATGGAAATCCTTTCAGTAGAGGACTCCCTCCTCAATTCGCCTCCCAACAGCCTGGCCTGCATCACTTTGGTAGCCACCAGAGTCAGCAGCAACAGCAGCTTCACATGCCTCAGTCATCCAACAATAACCAGACTCTTAATAATGGGCAACCTCACCTTAGCTTCTTGGACTTCAATCAAAGGGTGTAGAGTCATTAACAAAAATTTCAGGTCTGGTTGTCAACAGATAACCCATCTCAGGTAGCTTCTGTACATATAAATATCTATGAATATGCTGCAGTTATAAGTTGTGAAGACTGATTTTGCTAAGATCAGTCCACTTGTATCAGTTATAGGTATGGTTTTCATATTATTGCTAGGATAGGGATTTTACTTTGGAATATGTTGTAAAGCAAAACCCTGTTGGACCATATATGGGCAGGTGGATATTGTTATATGTAATATTTATTACAAGTATTCTCTAGAGTAATCGGCTAAGGTTTAGGTACACAAATAATAATCTAGTTCATTGACATGTTTCTCATTTGTGGTCAGGTTAAAAAGATTGTTATGTTTTCATCTTCTTTTACTTTTTTTTTCCCCCGTTTCCATTTGGTTTGAGATTCAGGGATCTCAATAGCTTCATCTTCCTCCCTTCTTTTTAGAGTTCTATTTTATTTTTACTATTGGCTCGTCCAGTTGAATTTTACAATCTTTGAGAAGTATGATACTGTAGTATGGTGCTAATATTATCTCTCGACGTACTCCACTGAGGGCTTGGAGACATGATTTGGATTCATCTCTGTGAGCCTCAATTCAAGAGTAGATGACTATGTTATAGTAGATAGCATTAAATATAAAATAAAAAATATTGAACAAGAGATAACATGGTTTTTGTTTGTTTGGCTGTTTATGCACTTATTTTTCTAGTGAGATAACGTCGAAGTTAGGCTGATCATGCCATGTGCTAGTCCATTATTTTTATAGGAACGAAACTGAAAATTATGTTTAACAATTGATCTACGCCAAAAGCTGACATATGCACATAATAATATATTTGCTTCAAAGTCTTCTAGTGTATTTTATTTCTACCAGCCTTGATACGTTGGAAGTATCATCGTCATCGTAAAGATACTTTCTTCTTATATTAACAATAATAAAGACTTTACCAAAAAAAAAAAATAATAATAATAAAAAAAATAAAAAAATAATAAAGACAGAAACAAGTGTAACAGTGTCACTTGGGTGAATTATTTTTATATTTAAGAATTCAGAATCAAATTCCTGTTTTATTCAAGTTGAAGGGTATTTTCTCAAATAACGTGTTAGGCTGCTAGTCTTGTTTGGTTGGTTGATTTCTTACCGACAATTTCTTGACATCAAAATCAAGCATCGAATTTTGCCTAGATTAAATATGGGCTAGTTCTTGTTGGCTATGCTTTGTGATGGAAGAAAGATGATTTTTATTTCTTATTTTTGGGGAAAATTAATATCGGCACTTCTAGCTTATGTCGATATTCCAATTGCATCTTTGGACCGAAAATATTGAAAATAACACCCATGTAAACTTTATCTTTTTTCGTTCATAAAAAAAAGGTACGTTGACAAACCCTTTATTAGTCCAATTTTTGAGTTTTCATCTAAAATTAATGATGTTTCTATTAATTGATGGTTTAAATTAATGGAGCAGCATAGATGAAAGTAGAAGATTTAATTAGTATTTTTGTTTTTCGAATTTCTTGTGGGTTTTATTGTAAATATTTTTAATAGCATTTATATTAGTCGCAATTAAGATAGAACAACAACCCATGTAATAATTCCCATTGGTGAAAATTAGTTCTTATGATTTTTAGGGTTAGTGGCATAAATGGTTCTGGATATTTGTGACAGTTTGGTCCTCAAAGTTTTAATTATGTCAATTAAGCCTTTGAATTTTTTAGTTTCAAACACTTTAGTCCCTAAACTTCTAAATTGATGTCTCCTATTAAATTTCTAACAAAAAACACACGTGAGAAGCATATGGTAGCATTTAAAAAATAATTTGAGAATTTTAAGCATAAAAATGAATATCACAAAAAAGTTTTCTATAAATTTATAACTTTAAATTAAAACCCTAAAAAGTACAAATAATACATCTATTCTTCTCTCTAAATCTTTTTTTTTCAGTTTATTTTCCTTTGAATACACTTTCAGATGCTACAACATGCTTATAACGTGTGTCTTAAGTCAGAAATTTAATAGCAAGTTCTAATTTAGATATTCTAATGACCGAAATACTTCAAATCAGAAGTTCAAGGGTTAAATTATAAAAATTAGAATTTTGAGGACCAAATTGCCACAGATTAGATAATTGAGGGACCATTTCTGCCATAAACCCTATTTTTTAACTAATTTAATAGTCATCGTTATTAATTTCACTGTAAAATGTCAACCAGGAAGGATCTTTTTCCAAAAGAAGTGTGGTGCTTTCTATTTCAATTTTTCGTGGTCCTCCTTACCAAGATTAATCCAATAACCGGGTGGATAATCTGTAATTATCACCAAAAGTTTACCTAGGGGGACAAGAGCGATGATAACCATGATTTATGTTGCTATCTTTAATTTTGTTTTTTTTTTTTCTTTTTTCTTAATCATTCATTATGCTTACTTAGAACGAGGTGAATACAATATTCCTTCTTTGATTTCTTTCTTCCCTCCACTTTCCTGACTTTTCCTTTTGCTAAAGTCACTTTTGGGAGTTCTTTAGTACCCTAAAGTTTTTTCAATTGATTAAGTGTTGTGATGAGAATGAGAAGTCTTAAGTCTTGCATGAGTACCCATGGGGCTAGAGCTGTCAAGAAGTCCCAGCCCATTTGCACAGTTGTATAGCATAGAATGACACAACATGTTAAAAGAGGAAACTACATAGTATGTCCCTTTTTGGCATATCATGTAAGTATATATCTTTTTTTAAAAGTTTTAACATATATATCCCTTTTAAAAAACTTTAAAATTAATTTTACGAATCTACCCTTCCTTAAAATATTCTCCCGTACGGGCTTTGGTAACGAATTGAGCTCCACAGATAGTTGAAACTCTCCTATCTAAACTTAACCTCTGATGAAGCCTTAAGGATATTATTTTTTATCTCAAAATGTATTCGGTTATTGAAATACATAATCATATTCTCGGGGAGATGAGATCAAAATAAGTGCATTACCTTGACTAGTCGTCGGAGGTTCGAGCAGCAGAGATCGTCGGAGATAAGAGAGAAGAAAAGGAGCGAACTTGATAATGTATAGAAATGGTAAATATGGAATTAAGAGAACTTTAAAGGGAAAAAAGGATATTTTTGTACAATAATTTTAAAAGGGATATCTATTAAAATAACTACCTATAATTGGGGTATTTGTGTTCAAAGCCTTACAATGTGAGTTGTGCCAAGTATAGTTCAATTACGTAGGTCAGGACTCATAAGTTAAACACGATAGGCTGAGCACGACAATATATGCCTATAGGCACGACACGACCTATTGGCATGACATGGCACGACACGATAGCATACTATACATATATGTATCATTATAGATAAGTTTTCCAATATACAACTGTTAACCTCATTAGAAGATACTTAGTCTATAATCAATTATGATATATAAATATTTCTCAAGGTTTTTTGTAGTTCTTCTTAGATGTTAAAAGGTATTATATTTAATCTATTACTTTAGGATTTTTTTTTTTTATTTTGGTATACATTTGAATGATTTGGAAAAAAATAATTATAAAAATGACAATTAAAATTAATATAATTTACCAATTAAATGGGTTAATTTTGGTCCAAATGAACTAGTACATCTAATCACGTGGGCTGACATGACACGGCATGAAGTACTATACAATACGACACAGTACGACATGTTAGAACATGGGCCAAATGACTGTATCGGTCCAATAATTTAAACTTTAGGTACCACATGTCACGACTAAAATGGGCCGTGCCTAGCACAATATTAAAGTATATTTGTGCCAACATTAAAGTATATTTGTACCAAATTTAACAGCTCTACATGGGGCAAATGAGTTCACTTTCTTAGACTTAGACATCCTCCTAATAGATTGGAGTTAACAAGTATACATCATGTTGACAAGTGTGATGTCATCACCCAGCACTCGCATTTCTTTTTTGAAAAAAAAAAATTGGGCTAATTACTGAAAAATAATGAAAGTGAAATACTAAATTCGTATTGGATTCACAATAATTCAACGTGAAAATCATAAAAATGAAAATCACTTCGAAGGTTTGGCATGTTACATTTAACATAATTAGAACATTACTATGTATGTATGTCATTTAATAGCTGTACGTAGAGCTAATGCGTAGTGTTTTTAATCGTCTCACCGCTTGAAGATTAAAATTTTTCGGTAAGAAAAGTTAAAGAGACAAAGCAGTATGTTGGTGTAACGTATTAGAATATATTTATGCGTTTTAACATTACTAGGGAGCGCCCAACGACTAGAAACATGATAAGGGACCTAGCCTAGCTCAAATAAAAAAGGAAGGAAGAAGAAAAAGAGATTGAAGTACATGAGCTGGTATGCTAGGTTTTCTACCTCTTACCTACTTCGACATGCTGAAATGATATATATCTAACCCTCATAGCACTTAATTGTATATGGAAAAGGAAAATAGGATATCGAACTTCAAATTTTAACGTTCAAAGTCAATGCATTTGCTACCAAGTTTAGTCCCACAGAGAGAGAGAGAGAGAGAGAAAGAGAGAGAGAGAGTCAAACTGTCCAAGTGTGTCCTTTCTTTTTTGTTTTGTTCTCCACTATTTAGAAAACTTGACCAAAAAGAAGAGGTAGAAATTATCTTCCGAACATCAATCAGACGATCTTTCCATTAACATGAAATATTTTCTTCAATGCTAATTGGGAAAAATGCATTACTCAGTCAAAAATATTAACCAATCTTTTGAGAGAAAAACTTTCCCAAATGGGTCCTTTCTTTTTTGTTTTGTTCTCCACTACCTAGAAAAATTAAACAAAATTTGGAGAGGTTGAAAGTATCTTTCAAACACCAATAGAGACAATCTTCAACTTCCATCAACGTGAAGCATTGTCTTTATTGCTAATTGGGAAGAATTTATTAGAGAGTAAAAAAATCCTTACCATTTTTTTGAAGGTGTAACCTTAAAAGAATGACTATGAATACAACTTTCGGTTGAGAAACATAATGCGCGCGTGTATATGGACTCGGTATACTGGGGAAATTAATTAAGACAATATGTACCTTGTGTTAGAAAATCTTGAATAAGAGTATTGAAAAACGTAACTAATACACTTTGCTTGCAGAGTATACAGGTAAATCACTTCAAGGATACGACAAAGCCTTTTTTTTGAATTTGTACTAAGAAAAAATGAAAAATTCACATAGCGGAATCTTAGAACAATACTCAGTTTTTCTGGGAAGAAAACAAAAAACGAATTGCCGTTTCTATTTGGTTTTGTTCCTTTTATTTTCTTTTTTGTAACAGTTTCAACTGTTCAAAAGAAATGCATCTGTTAAGGAAAGACATCACTGTTGAAAAAATGGAAGGGAACTTATTTTTCAGATTTAAAATATATTTTTTCATATTTAAAAATTACAATAATATGTTTTTTGTTTAAAAATAAGTGAAGAATACTTTTCTTTTGGAACGTGTCACATGAATGTGTCAAGTGCGCCTCTACATTTTCATTACACACACCACGTGTAGGTGCATATATATATATACGGTCCCCAATTTAATAGGTATTTTTTTTATCCGTTGGATCATAATCTAACGGTTACTATAATTTGGGTAGTTGAAAAAAAAATACATATTATTTTATACTTTTTTTCCTCCAATTTTTATCATAAAAAGACATGCATGATGAATTTTAATTGAGAAATTTAGGTGGATGAACAATATTTTAAATTTGATTAAGTAGATGTCTATTTTTTAAATTTTATATCTAAATATCTAGGTATATATATTTTTACACTTGATAGATATGTTTATCTACCAATTTCAGTTATTGTACTGAAATGTACTGGGTATATAATTTTCTGTACTTGGTATATAAAATTTTACACTTGGTATATAAACATATATACCGGACATTTTGCTATAACATTTGACAAATAGATATTTACTTAAATTAAGCCCAAAATTTGGTCATAATTCTATAAGTCCCATTTTAATTGGAAAAACAAAAAAAATACATATGTTAAGGAAAGATATCACTGTTGGAAAAATGGAAGGGAACTTATTTTTTCGGATTTAAAATATATTTTTTCAGACTTAAAAATTAAAATAATATATTTTTTGTTTAAAAATAAGTAAAGAATACTTTTCCAGGTTCTGGAACATGTCACAGGAATGTGTTAAGTGCACCTCTACACTCTCATTGCACACACCACGTGTACGTGCATATATATATATGGTCCCAATGTAGTAGGTATTTTTTTTAGCCGTTGGATCATAATCTGACAGTTACTATAATTTGGGTAGTTGAAAAAGAAAATAAAAATAAATATATATTATTTAATACTTTTTTCTCTGCAACTTTCACTATAAAAAGACCTGCGTAATAAATTTTAATTTGACAAAACAAAAAGAAATGCATCTGTTAAGGAAAGACATCACTGTTAGAAAAATGGAAGGGAACTTATTTTTCGGATTTAAAATATATTTTTTCAGATTTAAAAATTAAAATGATAAAAATAAGTAAAGAATACTTTTCCAGGTTCTGGAACATGTCACAACAATGTGTCAAGTGCACATCTACAATCTCACTGCACACACCACATGTAGGTATATATATATATATGGTCCCAATCTAATAGGTATTTTTTTTTAGCTGTTGGACCATAATATATATATATACTATATATATGGTTGCCAATCCAGTAGGTGTTTTTTTTTTTTTACCTATGTGTAGTATTTTTTTTAAGCCATTGAATTATCATTTAATAGTGATCCAACAGCTATAATGATGTGTATGAAAAAACGTGCATCATTAATGCTATTTCTCTCTCTTATATTTTAATATAAAAAAATGTGCAAAAAAAATTTCATTGACCAAATCGATACCTATGCATAGGTAAAAAAAACATACCATTGGTGCCCTATATATATAGCATATATATATGCGAGGAATCGATTAAAGAGTTTTCTTTTATAGGGTCATAAGCCTTCTAAAGTTTAAAAACACTTATGAAGTGCCCAAACTTTTGTTTCGTTTCTAATGTGGGACTAAAGACACGTGGGTTTCTAACAAAATCTCTTCAACTTTGTATGCAAATAACCAAATTCTTATAATCCCCTCACGTCTTCAAATATAAAGAAATATTTCTCGAAAATAAATCACTATTAATGAGTACGGTAGGGTATCTTTTGGTTTGAACCCTACCTTAGCGTAAGCACTACAAGATGTTTGTCAAAATCCTTGATAGCTTAACTAACTAAGCTTTGGAACTAGGACAAAAGCCGGTAATAAAATGCACACCTACAAATACTATTATGTTCCATCTTATACTTGCTTACTGCTTTAAATGGCTATGTACTCATCCCGTTTCATGAGCTTTATAATGAGAAACTCCAAATTCCAATTTGAGGCGACATCACATTGAAGTTCGTATAAATGAAGTTATTACTTTTGAGATACTTGTCAAATTGAATGAACTTCATTCAAAGTGTGAAAACTCAACTCTCCAATTGTAACAACTAGCATTAATTACTTAAACAAGAATTGGCTTGTTTAGTACTGGCTTGTTTAGTACTGAGAACATTATATACTTATCAGTAACCTTTTTGTACTCTTTGAACATAAAATTACTCATTTGTAGTTTTAGATAAAGTTGTTGTTCACATATCTATTTAATCAATGAGTTTAAATCTCATCCTTCTCGATGTTACCTTTACCAATTCTCTAGTAGGCGACTTGGTTAGGTAAATTTTCACTAGTTTTCACGTATGTAAGAGAAATTATATCGTTTTTAATTAATTTTCTCACATAATCATAATATATCTAGACTTTTCATTATACATTTATTATAATCCCATGCTAAAGCAGCTCAACAATCAAATAGTATAAAAGTTGAAGATAAATTCTTTGAAGTCAAAGGAACTTCTAAAAATAAATCCCTATGCCACTTGGCCTCTTTCTTTGTTTTTCCTAAAGCAATAAAATTTGATTTTCATAGTTGAGTGAATAACGCAGGTTTGTTTCTTAGATTTATTCAAGAAACTACACCTCTTCTTTGAGTAAACACCTAACCTGAGATAGACTTATTGATTCCAACATTCAGATATCTAATAAGAATCGATATATCCTTCCAAGATAGTAGAGAATTTCGAATATTATAAGCTATTAGATTGCTTACAGGGTATCACAAGCAAAAATTACTTTCAGTATATGACAAGCCCTTTGTGAATTTGCACTAAGCAAATATGAAAATTTGCATGAGAAAACAATTTTAGAACTCTCAATTTTTTCTAGGAAGAAGGGGAAAAAAAAAATGAATTGTCGTTTCTATTTCGTTTCTGTTCTTCTTATTTTCTTTCATGTAACATATTCAACTGCTCAAAAGAAATGCAATTCTTAAGGAAAGACATGACTATTAAAAAAATACATGTTGGAAAAGAACCTTTTTTTTCCAGATTTAAAAATCAAAATAATATAAATAATTTCCAGGGTTTTGCCACGTTGTGTCTCATGTCACGCTAGCCACACCACAGGGGAGTTTTCCCTTATATGTCACTACCCTTCGAAAGTTGGAAAACACTCTTTAAAGTGTCCAAACTTTTGATTCTTTTCCAATATGAGACTTAATCAGACACATGGGTATCTAACAAAGTCTCGTTACGTTTATATTTGAACAACAAATTCCAACACTCGATTAAAATATAAGTGCGTGTAAATCGATCATATAAGTTGATAATACCTATTATTAGTGCACATTTCTGAATATGTGTATTTGACAAAATTATCAAATAAAAACCACGATTTGTAACCTATCATTAATTTTTTTGGCAACCCTAGACAAGAATGGATAAGAGTATATATCTAGCTAGCCAGCTTATAATATGTTTTTTTTTTTTTTCAAAAAAAAAATTATATAGCTAGTCGTTGCCGATTTCTTATGATACAAATCTAAAAATAAACAAGTTAACAAGACAAGAGGCCGGCAAGAATCATAATAATATGATTATCAGCCACAATCCAACACAATTGTACTTTAGGTCCAAAAACAAATGCCAATCACATTTGTTTAATTTCCTAGATCATTCACACAAACATAAAACTTTATATTCACTGCATAAGAGACCGTATATATAAAACCAGGCTAGCTGTATATCTATCTTCATATTGTATATATCGGGCACAAGAACGAAAAAACAAGAAACAACTTAACCCACATAGTGCCCATTTCATTGGTATTCACTTGATTCCAACACACCGTCGATTACTAAGAGGAACACACAAATTAATTAATAATGAACATTATTATATGCATATATATGTACAATACATAGTAAATGTATAAAAGAGAAGTTCAATTAAGCTGATGATTCTACCCTTCTTGTTAATTAATTGAAAATGGAGCTAAGCATCTTCATGATTACGGCCCTGGTTTCCATACTTGTGGTCTCAGTTTTCTTTGTATTCAAATGTTGGTTTTGGGGAACTCCTAAAGCCATGGAGGACATCCCTGGTAGCTTGGGCTGGCCTATTGTGGGAGAAAGCTTCTCATTTATATCTGAATTTTCAAGTCCATCTGGTATTTACAGCTTCATGAGCAAGAGGCAGCAAAGGTAACAATTAAAATTTTGTCTTAATGAGTTTTTTTTTTTTTTTTTTCAATGAGTTACACTACAAGATATCTTTTATCCCCTAACATTTTTATAAATTTTATAGAGAATGATATTTATTTATTTATTTATTTGTAACAACACATAGTCAAGAACACAATTTTGATCACAAGAGGCTAACCTTCTTCAATCCAATCCCTAACTAGACCAGTTGGCGCAGGTCTAAATTATTACGACTTTCAAACTCTTAAAAACCTTTTTTCATTTATAATTTATATTTATTTATTTTTTCTTGAAGTTATAATAGTGGATCATCTGTATCTTTAATTTATTTTTATTTTTTCTGAAGGTAGAACTAATTATTTGGTCTTACCAATAGGTATGGGAAAGTGTTCAAGTCACTTGTATTGGGGAGGTTCACAGTTTTTATGACTGGAAGAGAAGCAAGCAAGATCTTGTTGACTGGAAAAGATGGAATGGTGAGTTTGAATCTGTTCTACACAGGGCAGCAGGTACTTGGCCCCACAAGCTTGCTCCAAACCACCGGAGAAGCTCACAAGCGGCTCCGCCGACTGATTGCTGAGCCGCTATCAGTTGATGGACTCAAGAAGTACTTTCACTTCATCAACAGCCTCACCATTGAGACGTTGGAGCAGTGGCCTGGAAGAACTGTTTTGGTTCTTGAGGAAGCTTCCACGGTTGAGTTCCATATTTATAATATACTTCAAATCTTTAGAAAAATGGATTGTCTAATGCTGACCGACAGTAAATGAACTATTAGATTTTGAAGAAATTCTACCGTATTTGCATACTGTTTGATTTTGATATAATCTAATGTTACTCATAAATGTGTCCTACGACTGAGTTAACTAATCTAACATGGCATGAGAGTGTGAGATTTGAGTTTTGATCGTTTGCAATTACCATGTGCATGCGTGTGACATGACAAATTTTATCGCTGCATAAAAAATTGTCACATAATTATCTATACGTGTATCATTATTTTGTACCGTGTAACAATTAGCACAAAATTCAACTGAAGTCGAGGAAATTTCCTTTAGCCATTGCTACTATGATTCCACTAATTAACTTAACATTTAGCTTTGTGCAGTTCACTCTCAAAGTGATTGGCCACATGATAATGAGCTTGGAGCCCTCGGGTGAAGAGCAGGAGAAGTTCAGAGCCAATTTCAAGCTCATCTCTTCCTCCTTTGCTTCCTTGCCATTTAAAATCCCAGGAACAGCCTTCCATCGCGGTATCAAGGTAACTCCTTTCCTTTAACAAGCTAATTAATATGAAACAAAGTTACCAAACTATCACATTTGATTTTTTTCAACCAGTCAGAAATTATCAAAGTACGTTGATGTGTGAATGTGTGATAATGAAATGTATCCTTTCTTTTCTTTTCTTTTTTTTTTTTTTTTTTTGTGGGGGGATGAAAATCGATTTGTCTCAGGCTCGGGATCGGATGTATGCGATGTTAGACTCGATAATTTTGAAGAGGAGAAATGGAGAAGGATTTCAACAAGATTTCTTGGAGTCCTTGGTAACGAAACACAGCAAGAACTTAGTGGAAACATCTGGCGGAGAAGATGACAATAAACTCACTGACAAACAACTGAAGGACAATATACTAACTCTGCTTGTTGCTGGTCATGATACGACAACTGCTGCTCTTACATGGCTCATCAAATTCCTTGGAGAAAATCCTGTCGTTTTGGAACAGCTCAGAGTAACTTTCTCTTCATTATATAAGCATTTTCAGCTCCGGCTTAAGGCCGAACACTGTCGTTAATTAAGGGGGGCAAAAGAGATTAAGCACTAAAGAATGTCGTATTTTCAGGATGAACACATACAAATACAGAGAAACAGAACGAACGGAACAAATCTCACATGGGCTGAAGTAAACAACATGCCTTATACAGCTAAAGTAAGTAGCAAGACTGACCATTTTTAGCTTTTGTATGAGTTTTATCGCTCGAAAAATGACAATCGTCTTCTCTAATTTTTCTTATGCTTGGTTTTGTTTCAGGTGATTAATGAAACTCTTCGGAGAGCAACAATACTACCTTGGTTTTCAAGAAAAGCAGCTCAGGATTTTGATATAGATGGTATATCATAATGTACTATGTATATATGATTCTAGAAAACCGGTTATACCAGATATCAATATTTTCTAAACAGAGGATTCTGTTTCTGAATGTTCTCAACTCTTTTACAGGATACAAAATTAAGAAAGGTTGGTCAGTAAATTTGGACGTGGTTTCGATCCACCATGACCCGGAAGTTTTTCCAAATCCAGGAAAGTTTGACCCTTCAAGATTTGATGTAAGATCTTACTAGAATAATTATCAATTATTAGAATAATTTCCAATATGTAACTCATGATCATGAAATAATGCTTTTAATAAAATGCAGGGTCTATTAAAGCCATTCAGCTTTCTTGGATTTGGTAGTGGACCTCGTATGTGTCCTGGAATCAACCTGGCCAAACTTGAGATCTCTATATTTATTCACCATTTGGTTTGCAGATACAAGTAAGATTAAGCATTTATACTGTCAAAAACTAATGTGTCTTCTTTAATATCATAATAAGTTGTATTGTCTAATTTCCATCATTGTATGTTATCTCTACTATATAATACAATGTAACCCATTAAAACTTGCAGTAAAAGGTGGATTAATGACTAGCTTAATACACATAATTTTTAATTATCTATGTAACAGGTGGAAAGCCCTTGATAAGGACGATTCAGTGCAGCCAACACTGGTGAGAATGCCAAGAAACAAGTATCCAATAGTAGTTGAAACTCTTTAAACCGAAAAGCATGTAAGAAGAAAATTGGAAAGAAGAAGCAAGAGGTGAACTTCATAACTGAATCAGAAAAAGTACAAGAAGAGAGTCATGTTATAGTAATCATGTGATCAAGTATTGGGGCTTAAGTCTGAATATCTGGAAACACAAGTGGGAAAGTGAAGTTTACGTAAATCTTGTAATGATAGGTGTCAGGAAAATGTGTTGAGTTGGAATATTTCAAAATAAATTTAGTTTTTAATGTATTTCAGTTTATGGAGAATAGAATAAAGATGAATAGGTGTTTCTATATCGGTAGAAAATACCAACATAGATATGTCTCAAGCATGAATTATTCCATCATCAAGTGCTTTTTCATGAATAAAATGATGTTCGAGCTCAATATGTTTTGTTGTTGCATGACATATTGGGTTTGCTGTTAGCTTGATAGCAATCTGGTTGTCACAGAAAATAAAAGTTGAATTTGAAATATTAGCATGAACATCCTCAACAAGCCGGTGTAGCCAAATACATTCTTGATCAGTAACAAGGGTAGCAACTTAGAATTTTGCTTCACTAGGGGAAAGTGTGACTGTCCTTGCTTTTTCCTACGCCAAAAAACACATGTAGGACCACATAATTAAGAAAATATTGTTGGGATTTATGCCCTACAAGCCTAATTGAATAATTATTTTGTTGATTAATAAAGAAACTAACATTTTCTCAATGTTTGTTTATATTTGCGGTTAATTATGCAATTTAAATATCATGAAATTTTCTTAATTATTAATGTAATCTTAAACTAATTATATAATTGTTATATATAAGAGGATTTAGTTTGAGAATAAATAATCTAAAATAATTCATAATGATTAAATGAAATTGGACACTTTATTTAATTGATTATTAATGTGATCTTTTCCATTATAAATAGTACAGTTTATCTATATTGCAAATGTAGAGGCATTAAGATAGAGACACTAATATATATATAATAGAGATTATATAGAATTAGACCAAGATAAAAGTGAAACTTTTGAGAAGCTTTACGCATTTAAATATAAAATGTTTATAATAATCGACTGATGATCATACATTTGATTGGATCTTAATTTTGAATAAATTATAAACTCTTGCTTATCATATTATGTCTTTTATTTTACATAAGTAAGGTATATTAATAAAACAGATAAATATCTTAGTATTTTAGAGATGTAATATTGCAAACGACTTAATAAAAAAACCAGTATTAATAGATTAAAAAGTTAAAATAAAACATAGTAGTGCTGTAGAAATACCTTGCGCTGTGGAAGGAGGCAGTTACAGACTTATTGAAGAAGAATCATGACGATTAGAGTCATCATCAATCTATTTGCAAAAACACACGAAGCATTTTTGAGTTAGTTTCGTTAGGAAGCTTGTTCACTCCATTTCAAATGAGCAAAAATGGAAGAGAAAAAAAAAAAGAAAAAGAAACCATCTTATCTATCGATACAATGAAAATCATCTATTATTGTGAGATACCTTTACTGGGGAAGAGAAGCATGTTCACTCGGTTTGATTAAAATGAGAAGAAAAAATAAACATTATCTATTGATGCCCTGAAAACCATCTATTAATTAGCCTTTTAGGGAGAAAGAAGCTTTGTTTCACTCAATTTAAATGAGAGAGGAAATAGCAATATTGTCTATCAATATGAGACTAATCACTCTGTATTGTGTCAAAGGTTTATTTTGTTTTATTGTGTCTATTTTCTCTTAACATAAACTTTAGAATTTCTTTTTTGTTTTCAATTAATAAATTTGAGCAAGTGACTGTGTCATATGTTCTATTATGGTGTCAAACTTTATTGCGATGTTGGTAGTTCGTCCTAATGTCTTTCTTGCTCATTCATTCATTTGAAGAAAAGAAAAAAAAAAAAAAAAAAAAGGGACGACTTCAATGACTTCTAAAAGTACGATCTAGGTAATTATAATATTGACGATGAGTAACATTTTTTTTTCTCCAATTTAGTGCAAGAAAAAGGCAGTAGAATACTGAATTGGAAGCAATGGATTGTTAATTTCCATGAAGAATAGCTCCTATATATCCATACCTGATTTGGTGGTTTGTCCGAGAGCTTGACGGCAGTGTAGGTAGCAGCACCAGCTAAGGCCCCAAGTGGTGGTGCCACCATGTATATCCACAATCTCCTGTAATTTCCACTTGCAATTGCGGGCCCCAGTGTCCGTACAGGATTCATGGAGGCACCTGTTGTTGGCCTGTCATTTGCCAATACTTGAACAAATTTATAAAGTATTTTCGATTTTGTTTTATTTTGTTTCTTTTCTTTTGCTATTCTGTGGTCTGTGGGTTTGATAAGACTCAAATGGGTGACGATATCTCTTGTCTTCGTGGAAACAAAAATAAAAAATAAAAAATAAAAAAATAAAAAAAACTATTTTCAGAAATTAAAAATGAAAAAAAGCCTCTCTCACAAAAAGAAATATGGGAACAAATTAAGGTTCAAACGCAATAAGTATGTCGAGCAGAACTGTAGCTCCAATTGCTATACCCGCCAAATCCCCTGCCTGTCATCTTTTCACCCATGAGAATATAAAACCTAATATACGTAAATACATAGAGGCAAATAAAATTCTCTCATTTTTTTTTTTTGACAAATCACCTAATTCAGGTAGCCAGTTATAATTTGTCCGAAAAGTCTAAATAATAAAAAATTGTTCGTCGGTTTATTTTTATTTAATATTGGGTAGACAGGATACAAGGTAAGAAAAGTAAACAAATAACCTAAGTCCGCAAATACATATATTCTCAAAACATTTTTATCACCAACCACTATCACCGAAGCTTTTCTAATCAGTAATTAAAAAGTGTAACAATTTAAGACATTTAGGATTTATGTAAATATGAGATAGAAACTAGTGCTGTTACGTGTAATACTACTCTATATAGGCATATATATAAGTTGAGAAATGAAAAACAGAGGAAATAGCTAGAAGAGTGCAGAATGTGTTTGACAAAATGCTTCAACTGTTATTACTTCAGTAAAATGACTTATATATACAGTAATGAAAAGCTTAAACTAAGTTAGAGCTAATTACAATGATTAGTTAGTTTGTTAGAAACTAATTACAATTCCGTTAGAAATGGTTAGAATAACAGCTCAACTCTTTGACAACTCAGTTATAGCTTAGCAACAGCTCAGCACCTGTAACTAACTAGCTTCTTCAATAATATATATAGATGTATTGACTATTTTGTTAAATTGATGAATGCTAATATTTTCATTCATAGTTCTACAAGGTACTTATAAAGAGGTTACATGACAAACAAAAATTCTTAATCCGTGGAAACATATTTCCATGATTTAGGTAAACCCCAAAAATTAGGAAAAAATGTATACTAATTCAACATTCCCCTTAAGTTAGTACATACCAACTTGCGCATAAGTTTTAGAACAATTTTGGAAATCGCTCATGCCAGACTCAAATTCACATAAGCTTTACGCCAGCACAATAAATTTTGAAAACTTCACATACCAGAGTTACATCATCATATGCTTAACAACATAGACTTCAATTTTAAAAACTTCATATTTTACACTCACACCATTATGAGCTTCACAACATAGGTTTTAATTTGATTCAATATTTTTTTCACTCTTTTTTTTTTTTTAATGTGTGTTTGATTTTTTTTTAATTTTTTTAATATTTTTTTCTTTTTTTTTAAGTGTATATATATAAACTATAAGCTATATGTAAAGCTAATGATTTCTTCTTTTTTTTTTTTTTAGGTCCAAGTCCAACAACTAGGACTGAATTTGAGGCCCATGACATGGACTTGGGTAGGTGTAATTTGGGCCAAAGTTTTTCTTCTTCTTTGTTTTCGGTCCAAGTCCAACAACTAGGACTGAATTTAAGGCCCATGACATGGACTTGGGTAGGTGTAATTTGGACCCAAGTTTTTCTTCTTCTTTGTTTTCGGTCCAAGTCCAACAACTTGGACTGAACTGGAGGTCCACGAAATTTCTTCTCAGCACCCTAAACATGTGAGAGCACCACAGCATGTATTTTGGAGGCTGGCGGCGAGATTCGTCCGGTCGTGGGGTGAGGTCGCGGGCTAGCAGGCAAGCTACGGCTTGAAGGAGACGGTGGACATTTCTGGGTAAGTGTACAGTGATCCACTCTCTACCCCTTTTTTTTTTTTTTTTCGAAGATGGAAAGATTTTTATGAACTTATTGCAATGACAATTGTCGTAGCAATATGGGAAATTTCCTGTAGTGATATATATAACTATAGTTACTTTAAATGGTACCTAACTGTAATTACAGTTTGATTATTTAAAGCGTTAGCCTTTCATTATTTTTCGAAATGGAATTTTAGGTCCAACAAGCTATATGGATAGGCGTTTTGCAAATATATAGTTTGTTCATGAGGCTTGAGAATTCGCGAAGAATCAATGTAAGTCGTCGAGTAACATTTTACCACTAAACAGTGGAACCATATATGAATGCGTTGATATAGTCGTGAGGTTTAAACAAATACATCAAATAATATAACTCGTAGTTGCCAAGTAACATTTAATAAACTGTTCCCAACCTTAATGAGAATTCCCCTGGGAACGTACTTGCTCTTTAACAAACCGACCCCAGTACCAATGCCGCTCCCAGACAGCAAACATGGAGTCCAAAGGGATCCCTTTGGTCTCCGGCAAGAAAAGCGCGACGAAAACAGTCATGGAGGCGATCCAACCAGCGTAGAATAGGAAGGTGCCATACTTGAAGTGGCAGAGCATTGTCAAGAAGGTTTGGGACAACACGAAGGTGGTCCCGAAGTTGACAGCCACGCTGATGCTTTGGCCGGTGGTTCGAATTTTCATGGGAAAGATTTCGCTAGGGATGAGCCAGCTTAAAGGACCCCATGACCATCCGAAACCAGCAGCGTAGATGCACATTAGCACTAGTACTAAAATGGCGTACCCCTTGGTAATGTGCTTGGTCCCAGAAACCCCAGTCGTCGCTGCTAGCACGCCAGCCACCGCAACCTATTTTAGCAGGTTCACAAAACTAATTCAATCACACATATTGTTCTATAGTAAGGTGACCATGGTTAACATGATTGAGTAAGGACATATTTTTGCTCGCTTATCATGATCATTACTTGTCACTAACTAGCGATATTAGTAAGCACGAATTGCCCAGGATTAACTAATTCTGAAATATAATTTATAATTGACGTATGTATATTCTAGAACTCATATAACTCCATCACTAATTGATGCATTACTATATATGGAGCAATATTATAAAACTATATATCATACGGAAAAATATAGTCCTAATTATGTCCTGCTATGTATCTTTCTAAGTATGGCACAGTTGCTTACATATTTTACTGTCACCACCAAACTAATACTTAGCATACAAATTAATTTTCTTAAGCTAACTAGTCAGGAAAATTGTAAATCTAACCACAGATAATCCTTTTTTTTTTTTTTTTTTCCGGAAGAAGACAGATAATCCAATATTAGTTTCATATAGCAACGTGAAATTTAGTTAGAAGTATCTTAACTTTTTTCATGTACCGATTATGTTGTATGACTACACATGTATTGAAATCAATACCAGTGACTGAGGTATAGAAAATTAATTATTTAGATACGCATACCTGACAGACAAACATTTGGATGCCTCCAAGAATGAACAAAAACCTCCGACCATACCGATCAACCACAAACGTTGACACGAGGATTGAGCCAAGATTGACCAGACCAAGTATGATGGCTGCGATCAAAGCCGAGTCGTTTCCGAATCCAACGGACTGAAAGAGGACAGGTGCGTAAAACGCAATGATGTTGATCCCAGTCACTTGCTGAAAGAAGGGTATCCCAATCGCCATCACCAGGTGAGGGCGGTACTGCCTCTCGAATATCGTCAGGAACGGCTCTCGGTTGGCGGCTTTCGCCACCTCGCTGCACTTGACGAGCTCCGCCAGCTCAGCCTCCACGTCAGCATGTTTACCTCGGGCTTTGAGCAGCGACTGCTTGGCTTGAGCTAGCTTCCCGCGCTCGACCAAGCTGCTCGGCGTGTCAGAGATCATGAGGGCGCCGGCTGTCATTATTACCGCCGGAGCCATGGCGAGGCCGAGCGAGAGACGCCAGCCCCAGCTGTGACTGGCTGTCCCGTAGTTTATACAGTTGGCTGCCACCACGCCGATTCCGATGAAAAATTGAAAGCCTGTGTTGAACGCTCCACGCCATTTCGGGGGGGCCACTTCCGAGAGGTAGACTGGAGTCGCCTATAGATTGACATATTAATAACTAATGTTGAAAAAAAGAATGAAGTGACGGAGATGTCATGATAAAATGACATGATGAAGCAATGCTATCGGCACAACACTGTAATAATGTATCAGTCTATATAAAAGGTGATTCTAATTGATAAAATTGGGTCCATAATATAGTGACCGATCCGGTATTTTAATCTCGTTAGTCAGAATTATGATAAAAAAGTTAAATTTTTTTAGTTTGGAATTTGTTTATAGGAGTATTCAAAAAATTAATTTCCACTTGCTTGATTTTTCAGAATACTAAATTAATTTTTTTCTTTCATATTAATTTTCGCGAGAAAGAATAATATCTCTATAACTTCTCACGAATATATATCTATACATAAAAAATTCAATAATTTTATAAAAATTAAAGAAATCTAGGTTTTGTCTTGATAAAAGTAGATAAAATACAATTGTTAGATCAAAACTAATTTCTAAAAAAGATTAATGAAAATATAAGTATTTATAAAAAAATTAAATGTGTAAATGGGAAATGAATCTAAATAATAGATGGGGCATAATAGAGACAAAACTAATAAATATATAGGAAAACAATTTGAGTGGGGGCGAAATGTGGGTATATTAGAGAAAACAAAAGAAATTATGAGTTAAACTAAAAATTTAAAAACTTGAGCAGGGCACCTGCTCCATTGGACCTTATCTAGGTCCGTCACTAGTCCCACATGACTCCACCTAAAGTGTAACTATAATTAAACAGTAATAAGTATATACGTCATGTAGTATTGAGCATGATACGATATCCCATAACATTACGTACAAATTCAATAAAGACATGCTATGTTATGAACCAATGATTTTTTATGAGGTAATGCTTATCATAAGTGGATCGATTCATATTGACAAAGTAGGTTGGCTCAAGTAGTAAGAGTGCTCACTACTTGGGATCTCGGTCCTAGGTTCGAGTCAAATCAGGAGTAAGCGTAAAAACTTATTATCTCTAATGGAGTAGGGTGGGAATTAGGTAATAATAGGTATTTTTCTTTAATTTGTAATAAGTGAAACTCATTAGTTAAGCCCACTTAAAAAAAAAAAAAAAAGGTGGATCGATTCATAATGCTAATTTTAGCACCCACAAATTATACGGTATACGGAATATACACTCCTAGTCCTTGATCATAAGACAATATATATATGATTTACAAACTAATTGTAAGCCACACTATAATGGTCTCATGTGTCTTAATTCGGAGAATGTGCGTAAGATATGTTAGTTCGAGCAAATTAATAATTAAGACTTACTTGGTTAGTGAAACCAACGCCAAATCCGAGCAAAATACGACCCAGTATGAGCATAGCAATATTTGCAGCACCACCATTAATGGCGGCTCCAGCAAGGAAGGTGCAACCACCCAACACCATGGTATTCCGGCGGCCCAACGCTGCGGTGAGACGGCTGGCAACCAAGGATGCAGCTAAGCCAGCTATGTAGAGTGAAGACGTGAATGCTGTTAAGGCCTGGCTATCGTACACGCAGTATATGTTTGTTTTGGCTTCCGCTGCCTTCCTTAGTATAGATGGGAAGAATTTCTTCAGAAATGGTACCATGGTTGTCACACCCCCTGAAAACATGTTACAAACGTACGCTTAAACATGTATATTTGTTACGTACGCATGCAATTAAAGGAAAGTTTTGCCAACTAACGAGTGAGCTTAAACAAAAGTTATTAATGTGTTTAATTGTGTCGTTATGGTTAAGAATGTCCCACAAATTAATAACACACTACTTTGAATTCAATCGGACTCTTCATTCATTTTGTTTCTGATGAAATAAAACTTTATGAAAGGCAAACCACCCTATTTTATGTTGATTCACGCTGTTCTTATTCCTAGTGGGAGGACACTTAATTAGTTAGTAAACGCTGCATCTATTGAGAAACTTCACAGCAAATTAAGGGGCAACCAAAGCCATTAAACACTAGGAAGGAGAAGCTGGCTTAATGCCCACTGCGTTTTGACCTCTTTTTAGACCATTTTGATCTGTTTTTATAAATTTTGGTAAAAAAGAAAAGAGATCAAAATTTTGTTACTAGTCTGAAAAAAAAATCAATGTAGTGAAGAGTTCTAAAAGGTGCATTTTAATCAAAATTACTGCTAATCAGGTCCATTTCCCATTGCGATTCATAGACAAGAGTACTGGACACCAAAAAAAAAATTGACCCAGTTCAGGAAGCCCAAAATTTGAGCCCAAAGTTTGGATTTGATTTTGTGGCTGGAGCCAAGGCTTTGCATTTCTAATGAATCAACAATCCTTCCTTTCTTTTACGCTCTTATATCTTATGTCTCATTATTTGATATATAGTCTCTAATATACATTTTAATACATAACAAATTATTATTTGAGTTCATATATTAAAAAGTGAGACATAGGAGTGTAAAAGAAAGTATTATTAGCACTTCTTCGGCTAGAGATTAGTTAGGTTTGTTAAATTAGTTATAAGTTGTTATGTTAAGTGAGTCGTGTGTCATTATTTTAACGATTGATGTAATTAGTTGCAGTTAATAGTTCGTCATAGCTTAACAGTATTTTCTAACTATATTAAAAATTTACCTGAATTTGAAATTGACAAAGGGAATTAGTAAAAATATCACGCACCATTGCGTGGCACGTAAGTTTTTTTTACAAACTGACCAATTCCACGTGCACCTTCCATCTAATTGAAGTATCAATAATTAAGCTAAATAGCGTTTACATATGTAGCTAAAGACATTGCTTATTCTGGAGAGATAGTATATGGTGTCAAGTGATTATAATGGTTTTTGGTGTCGTTTGATTAACACTATCTTTGGGTTAACCCATCATTTATTTATTTATTTATTTTAAAGGGGATGGCTACGGTAGGGGCGTCCCTACGTAGGGTCATGCCTTAATTATCGTTGGATGGGAATCTGTGGGGAATAACTGGAATCTGTGGAGAATCTATTTATATACAGATTTCCATCCAACAGTGAATAGACAGGACCCTACGTAGGGGCGCCTCTACTGTAGATCCACTCTATTTTAAAAAATAGCATAGTTTATGGCTACCTAGTCCTTTGGGAAAATGGAATAAACAATAATTAAAAAAATAATAATTTATCAGTCCGGGATTCGAGGGTCCCTATTGGAGATGTTGAATGTTAAGTTTGTGCATTCAGAAAGGTCAAAACGACCCAACATTCAATGGAGCTGTAAGTAATGATTTGTCATTTTATACGTACGTATTTGTCTTTTCCTCGTACGACAATCAAAACGAATTTTACAGCGGGTAGTATCGTAGAAAAGGCCCCTCACAACCAGACTTCCACAATAGGGAAACCTAGTAGGGTAAGGAACTCAATTCTCCTACGAAAAAATTTTGAACTGTGACTATCGACAAAGACTGCATTTTGATCTGGCCGTATTGTATAGCGCCACGCACGCTCGACTTTTCAACTTTTTGATTTAATTAACAAAGTTGCTAACTCGGCCCATTCAAAAGTCAAGAGGAGCAAAATAAATATCATCACTCTTATTAATTAAATTAAATTAATGCTTGTGAGTGCTACAAATAGTGTTGTTTCAATAGGTCCCTCTTTTTTATATATTTTAATTGCTCTCTTCATCAAGTACTCTTTAGTTTGTAACTTTTTTTAACTTCAACTTTTTTTTGGGGGGGCGTTAAAGATAACGGATCTATCACACGGGTCCAATCATCATAAATATAAAGTACTCATTTGAATTTAATGTCCTTTCGTTTGTTTTTTCGTAGAAATGAAGAGGTAAAGTATGGGGCTGGTAGAGTTGGTGTTTCAACAAATCATTGACTAGAGTTAGAACTATTTTGTTGTGTAGCGTATGGTGGACCAGGGTTTTTGTTTTTGGTTATAAACCTTTTCTCCAAAAGAAAGTCTCTCCATTAAAGCTATATTTGGTAAGAGGGAAAAGTGAGAGGAAGGAAAGAGTTAGCGGGAAAAATGAAGGAAAAATAAAAAATGAGATTATTTAGTAAGAAGGAAAAAGTTAGAAAAAGTAAAAGAGAAAAAAGAGGGGGAGAGAAAAATAATATGTGGCCCTATAGAAATTCTCCTATCCAAATTGGAAGAAAAGAAGGAAAGAAAAAAAAATTAGTAAATAAAAAATTAAATTTATTAAATTATTCTTTCATATTAATTTTTTAAAATAATAATATAAAACATAAAATAGTCATTTTAAAATATACTAATTTTCTTTCATTCCTACAAACAAAACAATTACGAGGGAAATATATTTTTCTTTCTTTTCTACACATTTTCTTTCTCTCTTATTTTTCTTTCCTCTTATTTTCTTTCCTCTCTACCAAAAATGGCCTAAATTCTTTTTTAATAAAATGTATATTAAATGCTCCTTTTCCATGGAAGCTCTATACACGAGTTGTAAAATTTTATTTATTAATTTTTGTTATGCTAATAGTTCTTCAATTATTTAATATTTCTAGCAACTAATTATTGGACATATACAAAGTTTCAGTACTTCAAAAAAAAAAAAAGACATTAACTCTTCTGATTTAGGAAAATAGAGCCAGAAAGAAAATGGATTACCTGAAATTCCGATGTCATAGCCAAAAATGAGGCCACTGGACGCAGCGACGATGCACGTAATCACCACTGACGCCGTTATCTTGCTGTTTAAGCCGATGACGGGTCCGTCAACGGCGAAAGCTCCTCCCGCCATTTTCTGCCTTCTCGGTCTATTTTTTCTTTGGGGCCAAACTGAATCCCCACTTAGTTCAACTCCAGAAAAGCTATAGCTTTTATGTTCAAATTCGCCTAGTACTGTCTCTGTCTTTATGTTAACAGTGTGTACCCGACCCTCTTTTAAATGTTAAGGGATCAACATATACATTTAAATGCAAAATAAATAAATAAATAAATCAAGTTGGGCCTCGACAGTTTACCCAACTACTCGACTAATTTAAACTCAACGAGAAAATAAAGTAATATAAAATACAAAATATCACATGGAGTACTATTCTCCATCTACCAATATGGTTATACAACCACTCCGACCCTAGCTTAGCTTGTATAGTTTATATTTTTATAATTTTATTATTTTCCCCATAAAACCATATATATATATATAGTTAATTACCAAGCAACTTTTCCTTTTTCCAATCTTTTTAGTTTTCTCAAGGTGAGCTGTGACACACAAGCTAATAACTCATGACTAAGTAGAAACTCTGAATCCAATATTGAAAAAAAGAGTACAAATTATGAAAAAACCAATTTAGTTTTCATTTAAACCTGCTGATCTACGATACATAGTTTTACCCACCAAAAAAAGGTAAATTAAAAAGAAGTATGAACTAGGATGCATACATCATTATTTGTTGTATATTATATAGTAGATGCAGTCGTACTATAGATCCGACACACTATAAAGTACAGGAGCAAATAAGCTCTAAATCAGTATACGATAGCTCTGATAATATTAAAAGAGCTCTTTTCATGATTGATGTCAAAATTACCTCAAATACTTGGTTAAAAAAAAAAAAAAATTTCATATTTATTATTTAGGCTTTTAGGAATTTGGAAGTCCATTAGTCCAAGTGTGCAACTATATGTCCAGATAACGGTCAGTCAAAGGAAGACTGGTTGTTGGGGCATGAGGTGAACGCCCACCTGTCATTCCCATTTTGTGGATTCCAAATGGGATGTAACGTTTAATGGTACAGCCACTTTTAATGTTACATGGTGCGTGCGAAAGCTTTGAATATTCGAGTGGCTGTGTGTGCTAAGTGTTGAAAGAATTACTTTAGCCTAGATACTGAAAAATAAAAGAAAAATAAGATGAAAAAAAAGAATCTGAAATCTTTTAAAAGGAGTGGATGCTAAAAGGGAGAGTTAATTGCAAAAAAAAGATACTTCAAGTATGTATTCTTTGTAAATTCGACCTTGTGTTTTTTTTTTTTTTTTTTTTTTTGATAAAAGAGAAAATTCTTTATTTAATACGAGTCATTTGCTACAAGGAGAATAATAGGACTAGGAATTTCCTTATTCCAGCATACAGTGGACGAAATAGTACACATATTTAGTGAGTGCATGGGCAACCTCATTTCCTAATCTAGGAACCAAAATTACACGTACCACCCCCGCAAATTCTCATCAGAAATCTAATGTCACTGGCTAGGAGATCATTCGATGATAAACCACTAGTGGAGCTCACCATCGTGTCTGCGTCAACTGAATCATTCTCTACGGAGTTCAAATAAACCCCTATCTCAGTAGCAAATAACAGTCCTTCTCGAATGGCACAGAGCTCAGCTGTTAGAGGATTAAATCTACCCATTATCTTACTAGATTTCGCCCCGATTACATCACCTCTATCATTTCTGATGACCATCCCTGCACCCATAAACCCCAGCTCATTAAACAAAGCGGCATCCACATTTAGCTTCAATGTTCACACGACTGGCTTGCACCATTTAGATGGGGTAGCTGTTCTTGAGTTATGAGTATCATCAATGTAACCTTTGGCTTTCTGAAATTCGAAAAGGAAGCTACCGGCATCAGATAGAAGAGCTGCAGGAGTTCTTCAGGGGTTAGCATGAACAAAGTTATTCCTCTCTTTTCAGATGGACCAAAGAACCATGCAAAAATTCTCTGTCTCACTCTTCTTCAAAGTTGAAAAAAGATACATGAGTTTATTCTTTATTGAAAGATTTCTCCTTGACTGTAAGAGACTCCACCAAGGACTAAGATCCCAACAAGCTTCTGCTCGTTTGTAGTGAAATAAGGCATGCTTAGATTTCTCAACCTCCTCTTGGCAGCATTTACAAATGGTAGTGCAGGCCACACCTTAGTTGGTAAGGTTTCTTAAACAGGGGAGGATGTCATGGAAGCATCGCCAAACAAACAGTTCAATTTTATGGGGAATGTCGAACTTGTGTGTTTTTTTTTTTTTTTTTTTTTTGGGGGGGGGGGTTCTTTGCTGCTTTTTTTTTTTCTTCTTTTTTCTTTATCAAGCTTTAAGTGGTGTATCATGGCTCTGGTTTACCTCGTACAGCCATGGTCACAAAGAAGAATGAGGAAAAAGAAAGAAAGAGGAGAGAGAGAGAGAGAGAAAGAGAGAGAGGGGGGGAGTTAGTCAATTAAGGTATGGGATTAGCTTATTATTATTTTTTAATTATGTTTTAGTTTTTTTGGTTTTAAATTTAATTTATTACTTTATTAGTTTGATTTCTTTTGAATTGGTTTAGAACTGTTTTAGGGATAATTTCTGTTTAGTTACAATGATATCATGTCCAAGAATTAGTTAACTTGTTAATGAGGGGCATTGTCGTCCTTTCATAATTTAAATTGGGAAAAATTTAAATAGAAAGTGCATATTTTAGAGTTTTTTTTTTTTTGCACTTAACTCTAAAAGGCAATTACCATTTTATTCTAAAGTCTATACTAACCGATTAAACATACTTGATATTCCTTTCGACAGAGAGATTATTTCTTCCGTTCCATTGAGTTTGGTTTATAAGGAGGATTCCCTCTTTTGGCATTATGAGACTAAGAGGTGAATATACTGTAAAGAAAGGATATAAGTTGCTGATGGAACAAACTTTTTTCCTGTTCCACCTCATGCTCAAGCTCTCTTAGCAAATGGTGGAATCGGATTTCGAGTATTCATGTTCCTCCTAAGATTAGGGTGTTACATTTGGAAGGTGTTATATGGTGCTTTACCTTCTTGCAGTATCCTTATTGGAAGAAAATTGACGGTCAATCCGGGTTGTGCTCGTTGTGGAATTATGGAAGCTTTTATCTCATGCTTTATTCTCTTGTGCGTTCTCAAAAGTAGTTTGGAAGAAAAGTGGTTATTAGAAGTTTGGTTAATGATACTAATAGTCTAAAAGTACCCACGAGCAGAGGACGAGCAAAGCAATGTTCTGAAAATCCCACACCTATTAGATGAACATGATAGATCTCGCATGCGGGATATGCTTAGGCCAGCGGATTTGACCCCCTTAGGACGAACATGTTCATAACTGTCATGGCTATAAAGATTCCGAGAAGTAGAAGTGTTACTAGACCCAAAACAAGCAGTCATTAGATCCCGGGCATAACAATATCACAAATCTCCTTGCAAAAATCCGGATGAGCTGATTCAAAAACAGTATCGAAAACCCAGCTAACATCAAGTAAATAATCGTCAGGGTACTGTCAACCAACGATAGGCCCAAGTAATTGTCCACCCAAAACTGCGACAAGTGTGTTCACCAATGATCCAAACAGACTCCTCCAGCAAGGTCAAGTAATGTCTCATGAGAGCAGGCCAAATGCAATTTGTTATGACTTGCTAAATGAAGTATAAAATTGAAAATTGAAACAAAACAGGTGAATTAATGATGAGCATAACCCGCATAGCTGTGTTGTAATATTTTCCGGAAATGGTACATGCTAAATTGAGCTATTGTCCTATTGTTATGATTGAGTTTGTAAAGAAGAAGAAGAATCAAAAAGCGTTTATGAAAGCAGAGTCAGAAAGAATGCAAAAAAATAGAAGAGCAGTGTCATGGGAGAGAGTATCGATATGACAAGGTACTGGGGCCTATTTGTATATCTGGAAGCAATGGTAGAGAAATGCAATTCATGTCAATGAATCATATTCATTGATCAATAGGAAAATGTAATCTAAAATCCAATGCACGTTAAAAAGAATATCTGCAAAAAATGCTTCAAATAATGAAGTTTCATTCCTTCACGTGCTGCTCCATGTATACAGAGACGCATGTGGATATGCTAATAAATTAGCTTCTCTTCGAGTTTTTGACAGAGAAAGGATTTGTAGTTTTTCGTTTCTCATTCTTTAATTCCTTTCTAAATAGCGACTGTAAGTTTTGCCCTTTTTACACATTTAGTGAGGTTAGAATATGAGTTCTTTAACGGAGTGACCACTTAAAATTAAAGTTGATAAGACTACTGAATTGCTCATTTGCTCTTAAGATTTTGAGGTACCATTACAAGCTAACCAAATTGACCGACTAATTTCTGATTTACATCATTTCCCCTGCCCCACTCTCTCTTTTCTTGATTTGCTTTAAAGCAGTGTACCAGTCTAAGGTCTACATTTGAGTTTAGGTTAATGATGCTAATAGTCAAGAGCAAGAACCCAATACAGGTCTAAAACCATTCTACCTAATAAGATCTTAAAGGCTTTTAAAAAAGTACAGACTATAAAAGCAACCAAGACACTAAATTATCATGCTGAGAAACCCTCGGAAACATTAAGATACTACAAATATTATTTCATTACGAATAAAACAACAACAATGGAGTAGCTACTAGTTGATAGTTCTAACACTTGTGGAGCTTGCAAACACAACTCTCAGCTCCTATCTCAGCAGCAATACAAGGAGGCTGGATTTTCTCATTTTGATACCAAGTTGAACGTTTTTCAACTAATTCATTTAAGAAAACATCAAGCTTCTCAATGGTCACATTGGGCATCACCACGACATGGGCTATGTTTCCTTGGCAAGCCAACTGCCACCTACGAACAAACTCTTCGTCAAGAGGCCGCTCAAACACGACTGTGCTACTGAGCTCGTTCAGCATGGCGCTAATGCCGGCATCACGTAGCCGGTCCTTCAAGTAGTGAGCATTTCTAAGGCACTTCTGGACTTCTTTCTGGAATCCCTTGTAACCTTTCCTGTTCAGGGTGTACCAGAGGAAAATAGGAGCATGGCCATTCCGGCTTCCCATGATTGTGGCATCCCTGGAGGCAAGGTACTCAACATTCCTTGAAAGGACATTAATGTGCTCCAGCCTTGTTATCTGAACACCACAAGGCATCGGACACCCCACAAATTTGTGGCCAGAGACACTCACACTTCCAATTGGCTTCTTGAAAGAAACCTTTGGTGCCTGCTTACCAGAGAACAGAAAAAAGATCTAGGACTTAATTTAAGTGTAGATGACAGTTTATTGTAGAACGTAACATAATACGTTAGGAAACATAATTCAGAGTCTCAGAAAAGCTATTTTCGGCCTGAACAAAACACCAGACAACGGTCATAAACAAGTTCACAGTTCTACAAAAGCAGGGAAATCATTAATTTAACAAGCTTCGTCATAGTGGAGTCCGGACGGACAACTAAAGGTAAGTCGAGACTTTTAAGTCCATTCTTCTGCTATTAAGGGGACAGAACAGAAAACCTTATATGTTTGTGATATACCACAATATGAAAGACAATACGGACTATAGCAAACACCATATCCTGTTGGTATTACTGTATTACTATGACTTACTCGTTTGACAAAAGGCATCATGAGCCCAAAGAGCGCTCCATCACAATGGATGTAGAACCGATCATGCGAAAACCCGCTTTCTTCAAGGGTTTTTATCACAATATCAAGGTCATCAACAGCTCCTTTAACAGTTGTTCCTGCAGTATTGAGTGACTCTTCCAATCAAGTAACCAAAAAGTTAAGGGAAACGAATAACAAAACAAAAAGAAGAAGCTTTTCTCAGGTGAATGTACAAGACAGTGTTGAGAAATACCAATGTTCACATTGATAATGGCTGGCTTATCCACGTTGGCAAGGAGTTTATCCTTGAAATCCATACAATCAATCTCACCAGAGACAAGGGTAGCAACCTTAACACATTCCATTCTATACATTCTAGCTGCCTTGAACACAGAATAATGGGACTCTTTAGATGCATACAAAATTCCATCCGGAAAAACTTCTCTCCTGCATAAATTGGTTGTTCCAAAATTTTGTTTGCAAGTGTTAATGAACTGTAGAAAACATCACAACCCAGAGACAGAAATCCCACAAAATATTTAGTGTATATGTATTAAAAACAAGGTACTAACCCAACTAAAATCCCATGTAGATTTCCTTCTGTACCACAATTTGTGATGTAACCCCAGTAATCATCCTTCTCTATCTCCCACAAACGAGCAAACCAATCCAAAACACCAACTTCAAACTGCCTTGAATGGACGCCATAGTTGCTCTCAATGAATGGATCCCCAAGATTGTTGATGGAGAAATGCTGCAATTGCCCAAGTGCTCCATAATCAAAGTCCAAATTATAAGGATACCCTGTTCAAAACAAAACACATAAACAACACCAAAATCTCAGATACAAAACGCATTGTCGTTTCCAATCTCAAATGTCGTTTCTCGAAAAAGGACAATTGGTTACCCAAATGGTACTTGGTCCTCTCTACGAGGGTCTTTCTGTATCGAGCCAAAACGCTAGCCATGAACGCATCTTTATCGCCCGTGACCTCGTCGTTGGCCTCCGGCTCCGTCACGGCGAGGCAGGTGGTATGCACGTTCCGGCCGAGGACGATCTCCCTCTTCTCCTCAGCTTCATCACCATCATCATAGTCTGCGTGATCTCCGCTGTTGGATAGAACCAATGGAGGAAGAGGCTCCGGAACCACAGCCGTCGGATCGAAATCCTCCGGCAAGATCTTCACCGCCGCCGCCGCCCCATTTTCGAAGTCGGGGAATGGTGATTTCAAGAGTTCCGAGCTTCCAACCATGGCTTCTCTGCAAAAAATAATAATAATAATAATAATAATAATAATAATAATTAATTAATTAACAAAAATGGGAAATGGTGGAGAGAGGATTGAGATTTTCGGACCTTGGTTGATTGGTAGAGAGAGAGAGAGAGGGAGATGCAAGAGAGAGAGGGGCAGCGGCAAGAGGTTTAGGGTTCCTTTTATAGTAGAGTTCCCTCCTCAACGGGTCTCTCATTCCGCACTTCAAAAATATCGTTCTTTGGACTCTTACTTTAGAATAAAATAAATAAATTAGTAGCTTAATGGAGATGTTCGTATATGGTCCGACTATTTTGTTTTTTATTGTCCATTCAAATCCGATTTTAACATATTAGCGAGTTCTTTTATATTTTACTAGTCGTTATACCGCGCTTTGCGCAAGTTGTATTAATATTGCATACATTAAGCCTAATGTATAGTTAAGTTTAATGTATTTCAACATTAAAAAATATATTTATCTCTATATTTATTTTGATAAGACGAATGTAGCATAACTATTTGTTCGATGAATTAAATTTATTATAAGCTATCATTAATATTAAATTAAATACAATATTATATAATACATGTATATATTACAACCAAACATAGCAAAGAAAAATAATGATAGGACCAATCATATCATGGAAAAATTAGAATTTTTCTAAAATTTTTAAAAATAGAATAATGATCAAAGATATAGTTAGGTTCAATGTATTTCAACATCAAAAAATATATTTATCTCTTTATTTATTTTGATGAGACGAATGTAACACAACTTTTTGACGTTCGATGAACTAAATTTAATATAAGTAATCATTAATATTAAATTAAATATAATATTTTATAAAATATTAAATTATGTTTTTATCTCTCTCTATATTTATTTTGATGAGATGAATGTAGCACAATTATTTGTTCGATTCGATGAACTAAATTTATTATAAGATATTATTAATATTAAATTAAATACAATATTATATAATACATATATATATTACAACCAATCATAGCAAAGAAAAATAATGATAGGACCAATCATATCATGAAAAAATTAGGATTTTTCGCAAAGAAAAATAATGATAGGACCAATCATATCATGAAAAAATTAGGATTTTTCTAAAAATTTTAAAATAAAATGGTGATCAAAGAAGCTATCAAAGTTTTGAGCTTCAGGCTTAATATATATATATAAATGTCAAAATAATACGGGGTGGACTAAGAAAATGATTTAGAAAATCTTAAATGGAAAGGAGAAATAAAGTTTGACATAAGGGAAAATATTGTTTGGTAAATAGCGAAGAAGTAAAATTGGTTATCAAAAAAAAAAAGGGAAGAAGTAAAATAAATTAATTTCAAAATACAATATTTGTCATAACAAAATTAATACACTTGTTCAAGTTGAGTTTCCAATCATGTTAGTCTTTTCTTTTCTATTCATTGTCTTTTTAATTTAGGAGATTAAAAAAGTGGGTAAACAACACCGTTTTTCCTCTCCACCATTGTTTCTGTTCTACTAACCAATACACTTCACGGAATCTCTCATCACCTTTTTTTTTTCTCTCTCTCTCTCTCCCTCTCTTTTCTCTCACTTTTCAACTCTACCAATGATAAATCTTATTTTCTTTTTCTCCACTTTTAGAAAAGAAAAAGTAAATGAATCTTGAAAGTTGAAGGACAGTATCATGCACTTGCACTCGACCTCCCCACGTATTTTATTTTATTATCTTCTCGGTCCGGGAGAGGAAAAAAGAACAAAACAGAGTGGATCTTCTTTTGGGGGATTAATTTTTTTGGTTATTAATAAAATTTTCTTCTACTTTTTGTAAAATAAGAGACGAATTAAACAGAATTGTAAGTGCTCTCCTAGCTGATCCTCAATGATTACTAAAATATGAAAGCTATGAGTAAAGAATTTGAGCGCTCAACTTATCTTTAGGAGGATTCCTATCATGATGTTTTTTCATGAGTGTTGTATCCATTGTCTTAGTTTTAATTAGTGCAAAACTCACATAAATAATACAGAGTACTCATGTCAATCAAGAGTTGTGTACGAGATATGTGCACCAAATCAACGGTTGTGCTTGGATCCTCACACCATTATGATCCTGTAAATGTTCATATTCTTAAGATATTGCTAAGTTTATTTGCACTAACGAAATTAAAACACCATCAAGCATAAAGTAAGAAAGGAAAACCTATATTTTTAACGTGGTTTAGTCATGCCCACATCCACAAATGACAAAACCAAATTCAAAAATCTACCATGAAATGAACAAATTAGATACAAGCAAATAATATGATAGGACAATCTAGCTAAAACAGTTGGAACTCACTTCTAAGTAGATGCCAGCTTCTGATCTTCTTTATTCCAACAAATTTTCAATTTTTCAGCCCCCTCGCGAATAGTTATGGTTGATCTCCGACGAGCTCGCATTATTCGATCTAGACCCCTCTCGAACTAAGGCCAGCTTGGACTCCCTTCGGCTTCCATGCACATTGTAACATGGAACTCAATGAAAACATCATAAAGAAACAACCATAGTCATTGCATAAGTCATATCCAAATAACCATAATCACAGCACAAGTTATTAAATAATAAAAAATAAAATTTTTCTTCTGAAAGTGGCATAGCAATATAGCATAAGAAGAAGAAACTGACATCTATTTATGTGCATTTTTATTCAAAAATCCCTATAACACAATAATTTAGGTATTATTTTGTACGATTAAAATTAATCACCCATCAAAATTAAAAAGAAAAAAAGTATTAAATAATGTATATTTATTGATTTTTTTTAACTATCAAATCATAAAAAAAAATTACCTAATATATATATATAAATAGTTGGATGACTGCACGGGATTTTATAGTTACTCATTTCTAATATATAGATAGCTATATATATACACTACCATGGCACTTTTTTAGGTGCTTGATATCCTAATTCTCGGGTTCAATAACATTTTCAATTGTCGTTTCATTTCTTTTTATTTTTTATTTTTAACTTTGGAAAGAACGAAGGAGGATTCAAACTCTTCAAAATATGCCAACCAATACAATTAGACAAACTTAATTATTGAGTTGGCATGCTATTATCATAACTTCCAGTTTAACGACAATTTGCTACAATTTACTATTCTCTGGAAAAAAAAAAAGAAGAAACAAAATAATTTAATTACATTATTTAAAAAATAAAAATAAAAAATTCAAGACGTAACCCATCTTAGTACTAATCTCTGCCCCATCCACGTGCTGCCTCAGTAGATTTTGTTTTGAGAAAAATGCAGCGAACACGCTGAACACGTACAAGGGAGGACCATAAAATGCAATAATGAAAAAACCATGGGGAGCGAAATGTGACGGGGGATATTTTCAATTTCGGTGATTTCAGATCTGACTTCCACGTCATCTTCGTTTGTCCAATTTGTGGCAATGAATATTCATGCTTCACTGTGGGTCCAACTTTACAATGTATATGATAAGATTTTGTTAGAACACGTCGGTGAATATTACCAACCAAATACTACACGTGGTTAATTTAGCTTGTAGCTTGGCTTTTTTTTTTTTTTTTTTTTTAAAAGCACTATTTTAATTTTGTGATAATATCATCTTTTATGTATCGGAATTCGGATAGGAATAATTTTAGGAGTCCAAGTATAACTTTATATGTACGCGAATTATCAATATTTAATTGATAAATGTTAATAATTGTGCTAATTTCTTATAAATTTTATCAATCGAGTGAAACTCACTTGTCATAAAGTGTGAGAAATGTTTTTATTCCTAATAATATCTGTTCGATATTATGAAAAAACAAAAACAAAAACAAAACAAATAAGGAAAAAAAGGACTAGTGAATGCTTGTCTCACGTGATTTTAATTACAAAATACCCTAGAATCTAAGGTTATAATTTCTAATACCCCTTGCTTGCATTTAAACAAGAAAATCAAATAATAAATGAGATCTAAAATAAAACCATATCTCAAGTCAATAAGGAATTGTGACCTCGCATTTCTTCGGCATTTTGAGTCATAAAAGAAAAGTTCAGTCACATAAGGATCTATCTCGCATATCATAATTTTAATTTGCATCAACAGGAAGCATCTAGAAGAATCTTCACTAAATCAGGTAACTACACTTTCAAAAAACCGACTTAAATATGTGTGACAAGCAAGTGATGAGACCCAATAGTCCACTTAATGGACAATTACTTATTCCTCTCCGGTTACCCAAAATTGTAATTATAATTACAATTTTTAAGGGTTTCTAACACTTATACCTACAAAAACTGAAAAAAATTACAAAAATACGGAAGTCAAATTTTTTTCTAATTTTCGTACAATTTTTATTAGGAAAATATCAGTTTTTAAAAAATATTTAGAAAAATACCATTTTTAAAATAGCTACTAAATACCAGCTTCTAGAAACTAGTTACCGGTTACTGGTTACCAGTTATATATCAGTTATAAATATCTTTGGTTACTAATTACCAGTTTACTAGAAACTAATTACTATTTTAAAAAATGGTATTTTTATAAATATTTTTTTAAAACAGTATTTTTTTAATAAAAACTGTACCGCATCCTAGAAAACAGAAAACCACCGTATTTTTTAAAATTTTTTCAAAAACACCGTATATTGTGTAATTTCCCCTTTTATATTTTCCTAGTTGTAAAATTGGGAAACATGAGTCACTTTTACGTATATACTACTACATGGGGAACCAAAGGAATCCGAATCCGGCGGGGTTTCCGCGTTCTGCCACGTTATCCCTAATGCTCCCATCATTTTACAATTTTGCGGCTATATACACTTGCCCGCTAATATTTTTTTTTGGGTTATATTTTATAGTTCACGTGTAATTTGAATTTCTTGCATGAGAGAATCCCAATTAGTAGATTCACTTGCATAAACGATCAAATCATTTTTTTTTTTAAATCTTCCATTTTAAACTTCTAAAGGCTTTGTTGTCGTTCGTAAAAACAAATATCATACTAATGAAATAATATTCAATCTAAACTATTTTATAGTAGTTCTACGATATATGGGCACCAATCCAAATATGTTTTTTTTTAACCTATTTATCAGTATTATTTTGCCCAATTAAAGTTATTACACATTTTTTCATAGTAAAAGATACAGAGAGAAAGAGCATTTATAAATAATGTGTATTTATTATTATTATTTTCTTTTTCAACTACTCAGATCATAATAGCCGTTAGATAATAATTCAATGAGTAAAAAAAATACCTAAAGAAAATACCAATAGATATGTGAAAAAATACCTAGTGGATTATGGCCCATATATATATGGGATATTATCATCTTTATACACTGTATTTTGACACTTTGTTTAAATTATACCTTATATTTTAGTTAATATCAATATTAACTTTGAGATTTGAAATCTATTACAAATTTATATCCTGACATCAATTTAGAGCAGTTAATTTACCAAGATGCGGTTTATAATTACCATATAAAAACTGATCCGAGAATAAGTTTATTAAATCAACTTAGTAAATTAACTGCTCTAAATTGGTGTCACGATATAAATTTATAGCATATTTCAAATATAAGGACCAATGTTGATAATAACCAAATAGGAATGGCAATGGGGTGGATCGGGGACGGTTTTTTAATTACCATCCCATTCCCCGAAAGCCAATCACAATACCATACCCGCCCCATTAACCATTCTTTTGGATGCGGGGAAGGTGCGGGTATTAACCAATGGATAACGGGGAAAACCGCGGTTACCCATTACCCATTGATAATATTAAAATATTAAAAAATTAAAATGAAAATATTAAATCCTTTTCATAATCAATAAAATATTAAACACAATAATATACTAATAATTTTTAAACTCTAAAATTTAACTATATAAGTACATATAACTCTCCAAAATCATTATTTTACCAAAGATATAATAATATTGATAGTGTAAAATTAAATAAATATTTATATGTATAATAATTTTTCTATGTAAATATATATATCGGGGCGGGTACGGTGCGGATTATACAAATATCGTCCCCGCACCATACCCGCATATTAACATTACGGTTATTCCCCGCCCCGGTCATTTTCCCCATTTGAGCGGTTTTTCCCCTCCCCATTCGGATCGGATAACTACGGATACCCGTAACCATGGGTTATATTGCCATCCCTATAACCAAAGCAGAAGTTATAAATTGAATAAAATATCAAAGTGCAAGGTAAAAAATGATAATACCACAACATATATATATTACATATATATGTATATATATACCAATCTAAGTCAATATCAACGATCTTGTAAATATCTTCTTTATGAGGATATTTTAATTAAACTCTCAACTCCAAAAAAAGAGATTATATATACATGCTATCTTCGTATAAATGCACCCTTTTGACAAGTAAACTAATTAAAAGAGACAATTTGAAAAGAAAAGCATCCTATCTTTACCTCCTCCCTCTCTTTTTAATTTTCTAAGGGCTATTCTTATTCTAATTTTTCTTCCATCTTCACTCCCAATTTCTTTGATGATCTCTTTAAACTTAAATTAAACTCGAGAAAGTAAATAAGATCGTGAAGAATTCGTCTTGCTTTTTTTTCCCCCTCTTTAAATATACAAATATTTATTTTCCATCAAATTGAAATTTTGTTTATGAACACATCATTATATGTATTTATACATATATTCAATGTCATATAGTAACTTCTTCTTTTTTTCCTCTAAAACTTGAATTAAGTTTATACTTAATAACTCTACAACCTAAATTTATATTTATGGTGTTGCACCTAGTTTATTTTTGTTTCTCTTTTCAAGTAGTCTAGGTTTTATTTTCGTATTTTATATGTTTATTTCTCGTATACTTTTTTGTATCCATGATTCAATATTTTAATTATAAGATTATAAATTGCCAATTCATTTTAGTTGAATTTGCTGAGAATAGAGTTGGCTTTAGAAAGTGATTGATATGCTTTTAACATGGCTTTTCAAATCTTTTTTGATTTGTCATGTTATTTATTATAAGTGTACCTTAAGATGAGTGTGTGATGCAATTATAACTCCTCTCCAAAAAATTATGCAATCTAATTTCTAGAAAGCATTACATATAATTTTATTGTGGATAATATTAGTAATCAATTTAATTTATTTAGTATTATTTTCGTAATTTAATCCTGAATGTAATTCTTTATTTCCTTAGGAAATAATAATTTAATTTGATACTGAAAATTTAGAAAAAAAAAGTTTTCAACTTAATCACTTTCCTTTAAAATAGCAACTCCTCCACCATACGTATTTGCTAACAGATCATTTATCAAAAAATGATACATCTCACTCGGACTGAAATCTCTGTCCCGAAAGCCTGTCCCTTTATTCCTGCCCTACCTCTAATATTATGCTATGTCATAGTTTGGACACAAACAATACTAACAGACGTTTAACAGAGTTAAGGTTTTTCGACGACATATTTTCCAGAAAATGTTCTAGGTTATTAACATTAACACAATCATTTTCAGAAAAAAAGGAAAAATCTACTCAGTACTAGAACCTATCTTCTTCCCCAAGCCATCTACTCATAAAGAAACGTAGGTTTCTATCTCCACTGCATCAACTCAACTCACCGAAAACAGCCAGTCACCCATAACTCTATATGCGAAAATCATGGATACAATGAATAAAAATTCAAAACCCACAAGAATCTAAATCCTCTAAAGAACATAAAAATTAATTTATGAGAAAATACAACTTTGACTGTTTTTTATTATGGTTAGCGCAACTAATGGAGGCTAGAAGAGTAAAAAAAGTCTATAGATTTTGATTCCACAGGTGGCCCACTTTGAATGGAAAACAAGAATCGAGAACAAGATTTGGGGTTCGAGGACAATGACTTCCGAAGAAGGCTTTAGGAACAGACAATTTCAGTCCCTTCTCGCTCAAGTATGAAAATTTTAATGTAATAACTGTTATTCAAATTGGCATGCTTACTTAACATGAGAAGACCAATAACAAAATATTTAATTAATAAAATGTTTTCATGTTCAATTTGAGCTGTAGTTGTAATTTTTGTCTCGTTTTATTAAGGAATACAATATATATACGCTACAAACTCTAGAAACAGATTAGATCACACACACCCCTCTCACCTTCCCCAGCTTACCCTAACTCAAGTCTTCACTTAGACCACAAGTGGGACGATAGGATACTATCGTCCTCGTGATTTCATCAGCTATCATTGCGGTGACTTGGACTACAAGTGGAACGATAGGAAGCCGTCTTCTCCGTAGTTTCGTCAGCTATATCATTGCAGTAATTCGAGCCCTTGACTTGATAGAAATGAAGCCTATAAAAAAACGCCTTTATGGTTATGCCACCACCACTGGTGGTTTGTAAATTTTATCTTTCTATATTAATAAAGGAGTACTAGTGATCAACCGGTTTCCTCCAGTTTTAACAAAATAAAAGCCCCACAAAGATTACCCCTAAAAGTCAACCGTTAGATATGATCTAGGATTTCTACATGGACCATCCAATGGTTTAGGAGGTGTGAGGGACTAATTAGTCCATCAAATCAACTGAGGGACTGTAGAAATCCCCAATTTAGAAATATCATAAAGAAAACATAAAAACGTAAGTTTTATATTATATTGGAGGGATGTAAATAAAGATAAAGTCATAATTTATTCAAACCTAGTACACTTTCTTTTTATGGCAATCTTTATTGACAGTTATCAACTCCGTTTATGAGAGCAACAAATAAACGAGTAAAAACAAATAATGGATTTGAAAATGTCAAACTTTTCTAATCTTGTCAAATAATGTCAAATAATGGATTAGTATTGAAGAAACCTTTTCTAATCTTGTTTCCAAGCATAAACGGGACATACATTAATTAGTCGAAAACAAATAATGGAAGCGTGTGGCATAAAGCTGGATAGTGGATATTGTCGGATGGGATTGTAAAATGAAGTCGGTAATTTTAGTTTTTATCTTATTTATCATATACGAGTAGGAAATATGGGTACTAATGATAAAAGTATGGCATTTATTGCCTGTGAGACAAATTTAGATCATAATGCAATGACAATTTTACTGTAGGGAAGGTGCGAGACTTTTACTCATTCAGGCTCTTACTTACTGTAGACAGACTCGGCCTTATACTATAAAGGAAGATATTGTTCGTTTCAAGTATTCTATATGCTAAGAAATTAAAATCACGGAAACTTCTTGCAAATTACTGTAAGATTATTGTATATATGTTTTATTTGTTAATCGTATTTTAATGTCGTTTATTGATTAATTTACCTTTGTCTTCAAAAATATAAACCACCTGTTTATTTTTACTTCAAAAAATTTAAGCCATACATCAATACAATATAAAATGTGAACTTTTTGTGTGAAAGAAATTTGACGGCCATCAGTATAAATAGGTTTATTTTCATGTTCAAAAATTATAAACAATCCTTAACGGCTTTTAATTATTATTAATGGAGATTATTATCAATTTTTATTAATTCTGTTTTAGGGTTTAGTCCTTGCATGTGACAGGGACTAATTAGCAATTTAGCTGCAGCTAGCATTATTGTGCCATTACATGAAAAAACCCAAATGTCAAAATCAGCGCTTTAGTAAATAACCAATCAAAAAAGAGCTGAAGAATTCGAAACTAGCAAAACTAACAAACTAGTTAGAAAGGAGAACATAAAACCCAAAATTAGCAAATTGATACTAACAAGCAGTTGGAACAGAGAACATTAAACTCGAATTTTGACCAACCCATGTGCCAATAGTAACAGATATAAGTTAATAATTTATATAAGTTAATGAACAAATAAAATGGCGGTATATTTGGTATATAAGATAATGATCTGTGGGATATAAGTACACCTGAAGTAGAAATATGACTATGTGACGCTCTATTTATTCATTATATATATAGTCTCTCACCAAAGTGTATAAATAATATTTATTTAGTTTTTAATAAGAAACACGAATTGAAAGCTACGTACACAAGAAACCCCGAATTGTCGTTAATAAATGGTATATATATAGGATACGAATACACCCACCACCACAACTGACCACACCCCATCTGGAAATCTAAAAGCCCTGTTAACTTCTCTGGCTTCTATTTATACTTCACGGAGAAGAGGACAGCTCGAAGCTGTAAATATGGATGAAATTGTAACAAAAAAGTAACTTTAAGTTGGAAGAACACTTTGGTGGTTCAGTGAGTCTCATATATGGAAGAGATATACAAAAATCAAGTAGTTTTGATTTATATTTATCTGAAAATGTGATTCTTATATGGTATAGGATTTGCACGCAAAAGGCAGAAAATGGCTTCAAGGCTAATTAAGACTACAATACACAAAAACTAGAGAATATATGATCCCAGGTCAATAAAGTAGAAATTGAATAGAGAATAAACTATATTATTTACCTCAATTAGCTTAAAAAGTTTACTGTCATGTCATATGCGAAAATGGGCAAAGGTTTTTTTTGCCTCTAAAAAGAAAAAAAAAACGCAAAAGTTGGACGAACTGAATTTTTTTAAGTTTTTTTTTTTTTTTTTTCATTTTTATTTTCATTTGATTTCAGATTAACTAAGAACATATATAATACACTGGTCCAAAATTCATGTCATTGTCACTCCCTTTGTGCTACTCTATCATCCAACATAGGACAAGGACAGTGAGGGAAGAATTAATGGTTCAACTGAGAGAACTTAATTATTTGTCAGTCTCTCATTTTCTTTTTTCCTTTTTATATATAACTTTATTAAAACAATACCTTAATTACGTCAAAGATACGAAAATTTAATGGATGTATGTACTATGTAGATGTAGTTAATAATAGTTTTTTTTTTTCTTTGGTATATTGTTGTTTATAATGGCTAAAGTAAAGAAGCAAAAGTCTTGACTGACCTCATTTATTTAGGTCACTTAATTTTGCCTCAAGAATAGTTCTTCTGAGCCCTGAGGGGTGAAATTAGTATAATGACCAGACGATATGCGCTCTATTCTCAAAACCTTTGGGTTAACTATAGTAATAGCTCCGTATTAAAAATATGTGCTCTATTCTTAAAAAATTTGGCCTCTATATTTTCACTTATATATATAGTGGGACTTGTTTGATATGTTATTCGTATTTTACTGTTGTTTATTTATTAGTTTACCTTGTGCACAAAAATATAAACCACTTGTTTATTTTTAATTTAAAGAATGCAAGCCATACATCGATACAATATATAAAATATGAACTTTTTGTTTGAAAGGAATGTAAATCATCCTAAAACTATAGTTTAATTGACTTTTTATATATGTGAAAAATTGTAAAGTATTGGACTGCTTCTCAATTAAAATGTGGCAGCCATCAATATAAATAGTTTATTTTCATGTTAAAAAATATAAACTATCCTGCTAGCTATATATGATGGATTCACTTGATTTGTTCAAAAATGTAAACCATTAATATAAAAATGTGTATACTTTTTCTTTGCGAAATGAAAAACATCATAGGTCAAAAATGTAAACCATTTATATAAAAAAAAAATTTACTTTTTCAGTATGAAAATGTAAAGCTATTGATCTTATTTTTTCTGTGCAAAATGTAAACCATCATAGGTTACAAATTATTCTATTTTTCTAAGTGCAAGATCACCTAACCTATGTCATTTCAGACGGGAGGAAAACAAAAAAAAACAAAAAAAAAAGAGGGTACGTACATCGATCTATCTAGTAATGGGTAGTCTTTGCTAAAGAATACTGCGTGTTTACTATTTGGGAGCCTTCTCTTTTTGTAATCCACTATGATGTTTACCGAAACAAAAAACAGCGTGTTTACTATTTTTTTTTTTCTTTCTTTTTCAATACCGAAACTAGAAGCCATATACATGGGTTTTACATTTTTAGATATTAAACTTTTGTAGGGATGGATGGGTAATACTCTCTAAGGAAAATGAAAGACAGAGACAAATTAAAGATTCAAGTTCAAGTCTAACTGATTCAACGCCCTTTATAATCAGAGCCAGCTGGTTGGTTCATAGCCAGACTCTGAGAATAAGAGAGGACTTTGGTGAGACTACTGTCACTGCCAATATATATAACACCAACAACAGAGGACGTTAAGCTTTTCTCAAGCCCCATCTTGCCCTGCTCCCCTCTCGGCGAAAAGACTACTACAGTCAAGGCTTTGCGCTCATCATTCAGAGGAGAAAATCATTTTCATCAAGGTTCATTCCTTAGTTCCTTCTTTTTCCTTACAATTTTGAATTTTCCTTTTCTTCTTTTCTTTAAAAAAAAACATTGATTATATTGACAGCCCCATATTAAAATATAAAGATACGTAAAATGACATTTATAAAATAAAATAAGTCTATTTATAATCCCACTTTTCCATATGACAATGGATCAGGAACTCTCAAGAAAATAAATAAAACCGAAAAAAAAAACAAAACAAAACAAAAAATGACCCCTTTAATTTGTATTATCTGTTGTTAATCAGTTTTGATTGTTACCTATAATGACATAGGAAAGATATTATTCTCTTTTAAATCCGAACAACATAAAATTCTGTTTACGTACTTGTATTATGGTCTTTCATATGATTTATACTTTCCTCACCCAGGTTAGCAATGTTCATTATTGCTTACTTCTGTGTAAATTATTGTGTACTTTCTGACTAATTAAACCTAAAATTTCTTAATTTGCAGATGAATATTTACATAGGAATCTTGGTCGTCATAGTACCCGTTTGTTTTTGGAAACTTTTGATTATGCTATGGTTGACGCCAAAAAGGCTTGAGAGGCACTTAAGAGAGCAAGGTCTGTCAGGCAATCGTTACCGTTTCATATACGGAGACTACCTGGATTATACAAAGATGGAGAAAGAAGCGGAGTCACTATTACCTCAAGTGGGCAACGATTTCGTCCCTAGGATATTCTGCTTTCTACAAAAGATCCAGAAGACTCATGGTATAGACATAAAACTAATTCTAATTTCAAAAACAGATTATTATTTCCATTGTTTAATTTTAACTCTAAATTTTAAGCGGTGTATGGATTTTGTTTTTCTGAATATTCTTTTATGATATGATAGTGCATACATACTTATTTGAATTTCGTTTTTTATTTCTCACACACACACACACACACACACACATAAATATATATCTATATATATATATAATCCAGTATACATATTAACACATTTGTTTGAAAATTCTTTTAGTACTAGGAAACAAACTAACATACAACACTATTAATCCGGGAAAATCGACTTTAGCTTATTTTATTATCGCAACAAGTTCCAATATAATTCCTTAAACTATCTTTTAGATTATTGTGTGTGTTTGAAGCTAAAAATGATGTATGTTTTTTTTTTTTTATAAATAATATAAGACTGTTGCAATATATCAGTTGCGCATTTAAGATTATTATAGAATAATTTGTCACATTTTTCGTTTTCACTTGATTGTTGTTTTGCT